>JAWPEG010000005.1:1945848-1981429 GCA_035771395.1 Myotis vivesi | reverse complement strand
CTCCCTCCCCCCCCCCCCCCCCCCCCCCCCGGGAAGCAGCCTGGGGTGCACTGTCACACATCTCCCTAGCCCCCCCGGGAAGCAGCCTGGGGGTGCACTGTCACGCTGTGTGGCTGTCCCCCCCAGGAGCCTCCTGCTGATGCTCAGGCTTCTTCGGTTCCTCGGCACAACCACTGCCCAGAACGTTCTGGAAAGGGGAGTGAGAGTAGCGGAGTCTGTGCCCCTGGGAAGGGCGCCTGGTCTCCGTTGAGAAGGGCTCCTCCCTGCGGGGACCCGCCAGGGCAGGTGCTGCTGATTCTGAAAGGAGGTCTGAGAGCTGGAACGCACTTCTGTTTCATTTCCTCTGATCTCTGCTAATCTGGTGCTAGTCGAGGTGTGGCTGGGTCTCCCTTCTTTCACGTTGGCGTTTCCTCGCATTTACCTCCTGGGATGCTGGGAGAAGACATCACAGCGAGAGAGAACGCCTTGCCTAACAAGGCCCTGGGCCAGTCAATTGTTATTACATCAGATCCAAACACGCTGTGGGTGACGTGAAGAGTTGCCATAGACACATTTCTGAGAGGGAAGAATTTCTGAGCTTGGAACTAACCCAAGAAATACTATGGGAAATTGTTGAAAAGATGGGGCTATATAAAAGGTGAAAACCATTGCACCACACAGAAAGAGATTAAAGGCAAATAAAAACCCCGTTTTATTTCACATTCCCACCAGCTCTTACAGGTGTATCCGAGTTGTATTGTCGCCTTAGAAGAGTCTTAGAAGCTTAACTTTACATTAGTTTTACCTATGACATGCTAACCTAAAAGCCTAAGTGTATAGCCAGCTTCTTCTGAAAATAGAATTGATTTTGAGCAATGTCATTCTACTTTCACCAATAGATGTTAGTATTCGGACAGACTTTGTCCCCCTAAGGAAATCAAGTTTTGCTTATAATATGTGTTGCATAACGCGTGGATGAAAGTTGAAATGGATCGCCATGCTTTCTGATATCTCAAAGTCCTTATAATCGATCGCCTTCACCTTTTTTTTTTTTTTTGCTTCTCTGTTTTTAAAGTAAAATAAATTCAGAAAGAGAAATATATTGAGACATGGGGATTATGGAATGTGCTTTAAAAGTTTTTAACCTGTAACTTCAGATGGAGTACAATGAAGTTGCAAGAGAATTTGAGAGATTAATTTAGCCATGTGCCAAGAGAGGAAGGGAGGGAGGGAAGAAGAGAGAGAGGTGTGTGAGAGGGAGAAAAGAAGAAGAAAGAAAAAAGCCAGTTTCCTTTACATACCTAAGAGATCAAAATTTTAAGATACTCTCAGGACTTATGTGGAAAAGACAGACAATCATCACATTTTTTTTGAGCCTTCTTAAATTCTGGGCTTAAAGCAGGAATGGTTCTGGCATCGACAATTGGCACATTTGAATTTCAACTTCTTAGTGCTGCTTTCCTTTGCTTAAAAAATTTTTTTTGAATACTTCATGAGTTATTATTTTTCAAGATGATCAGAAAAATCCAACGGGGGGATGGGGATCTAGGAATCAGTGATTGGTGTCTGTTATCTAGTAAATTACCAAAGGTATCAATTACGATTTTTCTCATACTTGGCAAAATGAACCTGTTTTATAGGGAAAACCAACCTTGTGCACTGAGCATGAAAAATGACCACAGCGGCTGCCCACTCCCAAAGGTTAAACCGGGTCCAATAAATTTCCTCTTATTCTTCCAATGGCTTTTTGCAAGAGCACGCTTTTCAGTTCAGTTTTAGTGATTGGTCCACAGCTTCACCGTGAGCTTCGTAGCCTCCTTTTTAAGCTCTTAACTGGACGGCTCTTCCCCACTGATTCCCTTTTCCATCTAACGATTCCCATATTGTCTGAGTGCGCATTTCCCGTGGACTGACTTGGGAGGTCTGGCTCTCAGGGCCGGTGGGCAGGAGGTTGGGGGTTGGGCTGATGGGGGGGACTCAGGGTGGAGTACGGGGTGTGGGCACTCAGGCCCGGCCAGCCTGGTGACCACAGGTTTGGGGGAGTGGACATGGGCCCCGACATCCTCAGAGAACTGCTCCCCAGCAAAGCTAAACACGGGCAGCCCATGAGCCTCTTCTGCGGTGGTTTAGCAGAGTGGTTTTTTGAAACTGGATTTTCACACGAATTCGCGCTCTCCGACTCTCCTTGACAATGTGGGTGGCCTGGCTGTCCCTTGGCGGAGCCGGGGTGCCCTGCCCCTGTGTGTGCAGGGTGACCTCCTCACGCACCTTGGCCTCTATCCCCGGCCCGAGCTCTCCTCTGGGTTTCCTGCCTGGCCCTGGGGGACGTGGGTTTGTGGTGTCTGCTGATACTGCACATGGAGGGGCAGGAGGAGCCTGCGTTCCGGAAAGACCCCGTAGGATGCTGCTGACAACCCCACCGCCTTGCTGTTGGCCCAGCGCTGTTCTGGGTGTTTCATACCTAGAGACCCATGTAACCTGCACAACAACCTTCAAAACAGGCAGCGTGGTCGTCTTCACTTTGCACATGAAGCTCTGCACTCATTTTCCTCTTGGGTGTCCCCTGGGATGGAAGCACCCCTTTATCTGGTTTGGTGGGTGACCCGGTGGGTCCCCCTGCACTGACACCTGCCCCGGGAAGGGCCAGAGTCCCGCCTCCCAAAGCCTGCCATTGGCCACAGCTCCTGCCCGCCGCTCCCTCCCTCCTCTCCGCCCCTCTCCCTGTCACACAAAGGCATTTTTTAAAATATGTGTTTTATCGTTGATAGTATTACAGATGTCTCCCGTTTTTCTCCCTCCTTCCAGTCCCTAACCCCCAACCCCCAGGTCTTCACCCTTTATTGCCTGTGTCTATGGGCTGTGCCTATAAGTAGATACGTTCTTTGGTGTATCTCTTCTCATCCCCACAACCCCACATCGGGGAGTGTCAGTCTGTTCTCTGCTTCGGGTCTTATTTTGTTGGTCAGTTCATTTGAGTTCACAAATAATCAAAGGCATTTTCACTTGTTAATTCCAGGCCTTGGCAATCCCTAGTGCTGGCAGGGAATAGGGATGGGCGTGAGTCTCAGATGGGGAAGTGGGGGTTTAATGGTTTCCACGTTCTGTCACTGTTCTCGATTTTCCTCAGACATGCGGGCCCCTGTGGGCACAGCAGTGCGGAAGTCAGTACTACACGACCGGGGTTTGTTCCGACGTCAGCCCCGACTTCCAGCTCTTGGGCAGCTTCTCACCGGCGCTGCAGAGTGAGTGAAGCGTGCGCGGCAGGCCCGGGCGGTGCCGCCATTAAAGGCAGGGAAACGTGTGGGCACCCCCGACCCCTCAGCTCGCGGTTACCACTTCATTTTTAGTGACTTCAGAAATCTGTTTCTCCTCTTCCCCTGGGCAGCCTGCACTTCCTTCATCGACGTGGTGGTTGTGTGCGATGAATCAAACAGTATCTACCCCTGGGTGGCAGTAAAGAACTTTCTGGAAAAATTTGTGCAAGGCCTGGATATAGGCCCCTCGAAGACACAGGTACAGACGTCAATAACAAGTACTGTTAGGTGTGAAGTCTTCACCTTTGCACTTGCCAGATCCCCAGTTGACTGCACTCAATGCCGACCTTGAGAGTGAAATGCAGCTTGTACTGTTTGCGTAATTCTGCGCGTCACTTCGCCCACTGCTGGTCTTTGAGCTGGGATCCTGTTTCTGGCAGAGCGTCAGACATGGGGATACCATTTTAACCATCTTTAGTTGGTTACTTTTTCCATCCTCTAACTCATGAATTTATTAATGTATTTTAAAATCAGATATGTATCTTTCCTTTACACCTACTTGGACTGATAATGACTTTCTCTTTTTTACGCCTTGCTGCTACACAGGTATCCTGGAATTCTGGGATCTTTATAAGCAAGTCTGAGGACACCATAATTCCACTTTATGTTATGTTATGGTCTTTTATTATGTTTCACCTAGTCTTTTATCCAGTCTTCCCTCCTTCTACACAGGACAGGCTCTTCACTAACTTTGAGTAGTCCTCCGTGCTTTAAGGCAGCGGTCGCCACCCGGTGGTCTGTGGACACTGGTGGCCCGTGAGTTCCAAAAGGCTGGTGGCCGCTGCTGGAGGGAGTCTTGAATTTGCTTTTCCGTCTTCTGGGGTCAGGAACCCAGAACTCAAGAGCAACACTTTCTGCTTCTGGAAAAGGGAATAGACCTTATTTTGAAAGTTCTGGGGATTTTTCTTCCTTTCCTATTGGCTCTGCTACTCTGGGATCTTTCTGGCTGTAGCAGCCCAGGGACCGCTGTCAGCGGGGTCCTGGACATCCCATTAGACCTCATCTCCTCAAACCTCCTGCTCAGCTCTCCCCTTCCTCACCCTGAAGCTCAGGGCCAGGTCCTGTCTTCTTATGTTAGACTCCCCATTTTTTTGGGTCCTTCCCTCATGCTCAGGTCTTACAAAACCTAAAACCAGCGGTTGGTGCTATATTTTCTCCACCTCGAGAAAGTGCTGATGGAACTGAGCCCTCCAGGCCCCGCCCCTTCACCTTTCTGACACAGGACAGTGTGTCAGAGCCCTTGGGCCAGCGGCCTCTCACCACCACTTCCTGCTCCAGGAGCCCCAGGCATCCAGGGTGATTTTGGTGCTGGGAACAAGGACAGTAAAAGAAGTGAAAATAAGTGTTTGAGCCTCTTGATCTAAAGCAAGAGTGGGGAACCTTTTCTCTGCCAAGGACCATTTGGATGTTTATAACTCATTCTGAGGCCATAACAATTATCAACCTAAAAATTAGCTGCTCTATTCGGTCAAACATTTCATTAACTCACCCCGAAGGCCTTGGCTGGGCCAGGCCAAATGAAGGCACGTGGCCGGACGTTCCCCACCCCTGAGCTGAAGGATTAGGGCGGCGTGCCCAATGTCTGTTGAGAGGTTGTTCTGTCTCAGCTCTCAGATCAGGCTCTGAAGGGCATTTCTCTGAAGCCCAGAGTCTCCAGGCCGCACGCACAGGTGGCGTCTCAGACCTGAAGTGCGATGAGAGGAAATCCCACGCAATAAACACAATGATCTGAAGTGACTGCATCGATTATGAGCAGTAATCACTTGTCTTGAATGCTTATTATTATTACTAAATATATTTTTTATTGATTTCAGAGAGGAAGGGAGAGATAGAAACATCAATTACCAGTATGAGAGAGAATCATCAATTGGCTGCCTCCTGCACACCCCACTGGGGATTGAGCCCGCAATCTAGGCTTAATGTGCCCTTCACTGGTATCGAACCTGGGACCCTTTAGTCAGCAGTCCGACGCTCTAGCCACCCAGCCAAACCAGCCAGGGCTTGAACGCTTATTCTTTGCTCATTATATAATTATCCTGAATTGATGAGATGTTCTCTCCCATCCACAGCTGCTCACAGTTATTTACATGTTTGCATCCATCATTAATTAAAATGTTTTTAATCACTTTTATCTTTCTGGTATGAACTTGATTGTAATATTTATCCACATTAAAGTACTATAGGGCAGTGCGTAACCATTTACAGCTATTTCTCCTGAGGACCAAATTGTATCCGATAGCACGTCGTCCTGCTTGTCGATCAGCGCTGTTGCTAAACACATACAGCAAGTGCGTCAAACTCCAAGGCTACCATGGGCCACATAAGCAAGGTTTAAGTTCACGTGGGCCACAAAAAAACAAAAGCTTCCATTTTCATAGAAACGTAGGTTTGTTTCGATAGAGACATGCTGAATGCAAAGGCTGAAATAAACGAGTCATCGTTAACATGAAATAATAGAACATTTTAGTGAAAATTAAATATTTAATAAAAAATTAATAAATTTTTCTTGAACATTAACTTACCAGACACTGAATAACTACACAAATTAATAAGCGTAATGCAAATAAACCTATTTTTCTTGTTCTCCGAAAGCGAATTATTTCCTGTTGCGCACACCAAACAAGTCAGTCCAAGACTAATGCTGTGGCCACCGGCTGCTAGAACATTCGCTGCTGGTGTTAGTGGAGGGAAATGGTGCGCCTGTGTGTAAGGCGCCTAAGGGAAATGAATGCAACACGATTATAGTAATCAGTCATTAGCGAACGTTGTAGTTCGTTATTAATAATTATGTATAACAGGATATTGTAAAGATTAAGTTATGAAATTTTTATTAAAACATTTCTTACCATTACATTGACTGGGCCACAAAAATATTTGTGTGGGCCGCATGCGGCCACGAGTTTGACATGCTTGACGTGCTGCCTCCAACAGAGGAGTCATTTCACTGGAAGAAAAATAACTGTTCTTACAAAGTGGAAAATGGCTCCCTTAAGCTCTCAGCCACCATCTAAATGCCCTTTGGATTTTCATTCTAATGGCCAAATAGAATGACTTCTAACTCACTGACCAGCGTCTGAGAACGTCTGCTCTCCCGCAGGTGGGGCTCATTCAGTACGCCAACGAGCCCCGAGTGGTGTTCAACCTGAACACCTTCAAAACCAAAGCCGAGATGACTGCAGCCACATCCAGGACGGTCCAGAAGGGCGGGGACCTCACCAATACGTTCAAGGCCATTCAGTTCGCAAGGTGAGCCCCCACGCGACCGTGCCTGTAAGGGAGGAAAGGCAGAGAGAAGCAGTCACCTGCGCTCTCACTTAGCTCAGGGATAGCAAAGAAGGAGAGGTCACGTATCCCGCCACGTACACGTGGGGAAGGCCGTAGGCCGTGCCCGCCAGTGCTGGCCAGAGTCCCCCGTTCCTGTTCCCCTCCAGCTACAGGCAGGGCGCCCTTACCTGCTTCTCTGCCGACGGGAGAGACATGCTGAGTCCCAGGTTATGCTCAGCGTAGTCGCAAGGCTGAGGACAGGGCCCATGGGAACGTCCTCGCTGTAGTGAGCCTGTCATTTGATCTGCCACAGAGACTCCGCTTACACGGCAGCTGCTGGCGGCCGGCCAGGCGCCACCAAGGTCATGGTGGTTGTCACCGATGGCGAGTCGCACGACGGCTCCATGCTGAAGGAGGTGATCGCGCAGTGCAACGAGGACGGCATCCTGCGGTTCGGCATCGCGGTGAGGCATTCCTCCCCGTCGAAACGCTCCTCTAGGTCATCACCTCCCAAGGCTGCCTCCTCATGGCTCCCGACGCTTTACACAAAAAGAGATGTTTGCTGGTTTTGCTTCTTAAAAATATATATTTCTTATTGATTTCAGAGAGAGAGAAGGAGAGAGAGAGCAACATCAATAATGAAAGAGAATCATGGATGGGCTGCCTCCTGCAAATCCCCCACTGGGGATCGAACCTGCAACCCGGGCCTGAGCCCTGACCGGGAATGGGGCCAGGGCCTCCTGATTCACAGGTCGACGCTCAGCCACTGAGCCACACCGGCTGAGCGCCGTTTCTGCTCCTGCTGGTTAGGTCCTGTGGGTGTGGGTGTGGGGTGCGGATTACCTCTCCAGGGGCCTGGGCCTGGGGGTGCGAATAGGGAGGCAGAAGCACCACAGTTCTGACCTTTCCTCCCTCTCCCTCTGCGTTCAAGGTCCTCGGGTACTTAAACAGAAATGCCCTCGACACGAAGAACCTGATAAAAGAAATCAAAGCGATCGCCAGTGTCCCCACCGAGAGGTACTTCTTCAACGTGTCCGACGAAGCCGCGCTGCTGGAGAAGGCGGGCACCATCGGCGAGCACATCTTCAGCATAGAAGGTAGCGCCCTCCCTCCGGCAGCCCCTGCCCGGCCCTTCCCGGGACGGGCCGTCCTGTCCCCGTGTCCTGCGTCCCGCACTGCGAGCCTCGTGGGAAAAGAGCTCTGAGGAATCAGTGAGAAAAGGAGGCGAAGGACATGACTAAGTCGTTTTTAAAAGATAAAACACAAACGGCCAGTAAACATAAGAAAGTAGTCCCAATGTTGGTAATTATTAAAAGTCTGAATCGCAGCCCTGTTCCTTGGTGTTTAAGAGATAACAAAGACTAGGCATGTTTCATTCTGGAGCGATTATGGAGAAGCGGAGAAGCTCAGCTTATTGATCTCATTGATCACATGTGTAACACTTCCGGGGCGATTCAGTGATAGCTATTAAAATTCTAAATAGTTTTACCTTTTTGCACTGCAAATAGTTTTCATAACTGTAAAAGTTTTACTTTTTTACACTGTTAAATAGTTTCTGAAATTCTTGAATTTGTTTACTAAAACATGTATACTTTTAAAATTAGAAAAATATAGTGTGGATTCCCACGTCTGTTGGAATACTTGTAGTGATTTGGCCACTCTGCCAGCCCGATATTTTTGATTGAACATCGGAGCATTGTGTGTGTGTGTGTGTGTGTGTGTGTGTGTGTGCACGCGCCCATATATGCGTATGATTGAAAATTTCATTTAAAATGATTGGTGGTGATGGAATTCTGGAAACTGTCATTTCCCAGGCACCGTGCAAGGAGGGGATAGCTTCCAGATGCAGATGGCCCAAGTGGGATTCAGCGCGGATTACTCTCCCGAAAAGGTGTGTATATCAGATACCTGCCCGCCACCTGCCCTGGGCTGACACCGGGGGCGCGGCCGCCCGTGCATCAACAGTTCCTGCTCCTAGTCACAGTCCTGAGTTTCTTTCTTTCTTTTTTTTTAAATATGGTTTTATTGATTTCAGAGAGAGAAAGGGAGAGGGAGAGAGAGATAGACACACCAATGATGAGAGAGAATCATGGATCAGCTGCCTCCTGCACATCCCATACTGGGGATGTGCAACCTGGGCATGTGCCCTGACTGGGAATAGAACTGTGACCTCCTGGTTCATAGATCGACGCTCACCACTTAGCCACACCAGCCGGGCAGTCCTTGAGTTTCTTGGCATCGCGGACTTGCCACCTAAAACATGAAGGTTCATCATGCCTCCCTTCCCTGTTTCACAGGGGTTTTTTGTTGTTGTTAATCCTCATCCGAGGATGTTTTTCTATTGATTTTTAGGGAGAGCAGAAGAGAGAGGGAAAGACAGAGAGACATCGATGTGAGAGAAACACATCGATTGGTTGCCTCCTGCATGAGCCCTGACCAGGGCCCGGGCCGGGGAGGAGCCTGCAACCGAGGTACGTGCCCTTGACCGGAATCGAACCCGAGACCCTTCAGTCCGCAGAGTTGCTTGTCTCCTCTGCCCTGCCCCCACCGGTGCTGACCTGTGGGAACTTCCTTACGTTGGATCCACTGTCTCAGCTATGGCATCTTTTGCACCTGTGCTATTTTCAAGTAGATGGGACAGGAGAGAAATGATGGAGGAACATTTGAGAAGGAGTCAAGAGGAAAGCTGAAAATAGAAGGGTCTGGATAGGGTCTCCCACGATGGGGGTTGGGGGGGCGGGGGAGTGTTAGCAGTGCCCAGTGGCCCCGACCTCCTTCCTCTATCAGCATCATTCCCCACCTCTCAGCTACCTCATACCCAACCGTGAACTTCTCTCATGAATCCCTGAGGCGAGAGGCTCCCTCTAACTGTTCAGCATTTGCAATGTGGGCCTTTGAATGGAAATTTGAATATGGCTATGTGCTCCCCTGATTATAGCTCCTTAGAAAGATTCATCCATATAATGTCATACTCAGTAGAGCCCGAGCTAGTATAGCCCATGAGAAGGCTTGCCCTCCAGCACAAGTATGTTCAAACAACTCTGAGATATGTCAACACGTGTGTATAATCTCACTTCACCGTGCTGAGTTCCCCCCTTAAACCTGGAGAGTGTATCCCCACGCTGTGCCTACGCTGAACTCTCACACTTTAGAGGTGATGTGCTTTAACACCCCCTTTCCCATGGTTTTAGGACGTCCTCACGCTGGGTGCAGTAGGGGCTTATGACTGGAGCGGGACCGTGGTTCAGCAGATGTCCAGCGAACACCTGATCTTCTCCAAACAAGCGTTTGACCAAATCCTGCAAGACAGAAACCACAGCTCCTACTTAGGTGAGGCAGGCACGCCCGTGTGGGCTGCACATGAAGGACCTGCCTCTACACTAGCCCGTGTGGAATCAGGACCAGTTCAGTCCTGGGCCTGTCACCTACTCATTATGTTTATTACACAACTAGAGGCCTGGTGCACGAAATTGGTGCACTCAGGGGGGGGTCCCTCAGCCCAGCCTGCACCCTCTCGCAGTCCAGGAGCCTTCAGGGGATGTCCCACTGACGGCTTAGGCCCACTTCCCACAGGGAGCTGCCCTAAGCTGTCAGTTGGATATCCTTAACACTGCCGCAGAGGCAGGAGAGGCTCCTACCACCGCTGCTGTGCTCGCCAGCGGTGAGCCTGGCTTCTGGCTGAGGGGTGTTCCCCCTATGGGAGTGCACTGACCACCAGGAGGCAGCTCTGTTGAGCATCTGCCCCTTGGTGATCAGTGTATGTCATAGCGACCAGTTGTTCCCCCATTCGGTTGATTTGCATATTAGCTTTTATTATATAGTACTAGAGGCCCAGTGCACAAAAATTTGAGCGGGGGTCGCAGTCAGGAGATAACGACCTGCGGGCTTAGGCCTGCTCCCAGGTGGCAGAGGGCACACCCAATCCCTAGGTGCAGCCCCTGGTCAGGCTCAGAGCAGGGCCGATTGGGAAGTTGGGGCGCCGCCCCCTGTCATGCACAGAGCAGGGCGGATCGGGAGGTTGCGATGTCACCCTCAGTCACCGCTCAGGGTAGGGCCGATTTAGGAGTTGGGGCACCACCCCCTGTCACACTCAAGGCAGGGTCAATGGGGAGGTTGCGGTGCCACCCCCTGTCACGCACAGCAGGGCTGATCAGGGGGTTGGGGCGCTGCCCCCTGTCACACACAGAGCAGGGCCCATCAGGGGGTTGGGGTGCTGCCACTGTCACACTCAGGGCAGGGCCGATGGAGAGGTTATGGCTCTACCCTGTCACACACAGAGCAGGGCCCATGGGGAGGGGGGGTTTGGGGCGCTGCACCCTGTCACACACAAAGCAGGGCCGATCAGGGGGTTGGGGAGCTCCCCCTATCAGGCACAGAGCAGGGCTGATCAGGGGGTTGGGGCACCTTCCCCTGTCACACACAGAGCAGGGCAGATAGGGAGGTTGTGGCCCCGCCCCCGTCACACACAGAGCCCCAGGGCGATCAGGGGGTTTGGGCGCTGCCCCCTTTCATGCTGATCCCGGTGCCGGGAGCCTCGCCGCTCCGCTGATCCTGGTGCTGGGAGGCATATTACCCTTTTACTATATAGAATAGAGGCCTGGTGCATGGGTGGGGGCTGGTTGGTTTGCCCTGAAGGGTGTCCTGGATCAGGGTGGGGGTCCCCACTGGGGTGCCTGGCCAGTCTGGGTGAGGGGCTGAGGGCCGTTTTCAGGCTGGCAGGTGACTGAAGTTCCCAACTTCTCCTTTTTTTCTTTTCTTTTTTTCTATTCTGGGCCAGCTTTAGCTCTGAGGCCTCCCTGCTGAAAGCAGGTTTCTGGCTTTTGTTTCCCTTCTGTATTTGATACAATGTTGCGGTCAGGCTGGCTGAAGCCCGGCTGACTGAAAGTCGGTTTCTGGGGTTTTGCTTAGCTTCTATATTTGCAACATAGTTGCTTAGAGTTGCAGCTGAGAGGCCTGCAAGTCAGGCAGGGAACGTTGGAGTTCGCCATCACTGGAGCAAGCAAGTCTCCCTGTTAGCTTCAGTGCATGCCTGCCGGCCGCCATCTTGGCTGGCAGTTAATTTGCATAAGGATATGCTGATTAGCCAATGGGAAGGGTAGCGGTCGTACGCTAATTACCATGTTTCTCTTTTATTAGTGTAGATATTTATATTTCCTTTCTGCCAATCAGGCCTTCACCATAACTGCTAAGGAAACCTGTATTGTACCCGCCAATCCCTTGCAGCTGACCAAGTGGTTGTTATTCCTGTGACAGTTATTTCTCCAAAATGGAAATAGTTCCTAAGAGCCAGTGCACAGTGACAGTCTGATAAAAATGAGAGCTCTTAGTCTGTCTTTCCTGGAATAAGCAGCCATGGATTTTGAACACTTACTAGGGGATAGTTCCTGAGCTGCTGACTCTATCGACGTGAACGTTAAAGTCCTTCCAACACCCCCCAAGGGAAGCTTAGGGTCCCCACTGTACTGTTAGAGCCAAGGAGGATCATGGTTTGCCTAAAGGTGAACAACACAGTAAGAGGCGGATCCAGAATTCAAAACGGAGATTCCAAAGCCCGTGTTCTTTCCACTCTGCAACTTTCCCTTTTAAAAAACATACATATTTTTATTGATTTCAGAGAGGAAGAGATAGGGACATCAGTGAAGAGAGAGAATCATTGATCAGCTGCCTCCTGCACGTTCCCTACTGGGGATCGAGCCTGCAACCGGGCATGTGCCCTTGACCGGAATCAAACCCAGAACCCTTCAGTCCTCAGGCCAGTGCTCTATCCACCGAGCAAAGCAGCTGGGGCTTCAACATTACCTTTTAAATCCACCTAGTGACTCACTAAAGAAAGCTGTTGAGGGCCAGGTTCATGACTGGCTGATGGGGCAACCAGAATCTCAGGTTGGCTTCATGGGTAGACACCCACTATGCAGGGCAGTGCTGCTGGTCAGAGGGCGGGAGCAGGTCACCTTGGAAACAGGAAGATGGGCCCTGAGTGACATGCTCAGGTTGGAGAAAGGGTTCAGCCGCTCCCCCAGCTCCGCCAGCCTGTGGGGCCCAGCCTGTCCGTGGTACCCACCATCTCCTTCTCTCCCAGGTTACTCGGTGGCGGCCATCTCTACTGGAAAAGGGGTCCACTTTGTCTCGGGCGCCCCGCGGGCGAATTACACGGGCCAGATAGTGCTGTACAGTGTTAGTGAGAACGGCAGTGTCACGGTGATTCAGGCTCACAGAGGCGACCAGGTAAAGTCATTGCTCAGCAGGTGAAGTGAATTTCAGGTACAGTGGGGGCGAGTGGGGAGTGAGGGGGGGGGGGAACTACCATTTATTGAGAGCCTGCCCCCGGGTGGCTCTGGCATCTGCCTTTACTTGAATATTCCTGAAATATTCTCAATCCTGAGGCCGGCCCCGTCCTTTGACAGGTTCCTGAGAGATTGACTCTCCTTCTAGGTCACAACTTCCATGGGGTTGAGCTGTCATTCAGACCCAGTCCTGGGGGCGCTGCAAAGGCTGTGCTGTTTGGCTACTTCCCACTCCATATGTTTTTAATTTTTTTTCCATATATTTTTTAAAATACATTTTTTATTGATCTCAGAGAGGAAGGGAGAGGGAGAGAGAGATAGAAACATCGATGATGAGAGAGAATCATTGATTGGCTGCCTCCTGCACGCCCCCTACTGGGGATGGAGCCCACAACCCGGGCATGTGCCCTGACCGGAATTGAACTGGGACCTCCTGATTCACACTAGTATGTTGATGCTCAACCACTGAGCCACGCCGGCTGGACCCCACTCCGTATTTTTGACTCCCTGATTGATAAGGCCGTGATGCCAGCACCTAACCGCCGCTTGAAGGCAACCCCGCTGGGAGCCGAGGATTCAGAGAGAAAGTGACAAGGGAGTGGCTGCTGTGGCTCCGACTCGCTGGGTGGAGAGCAGCTCTCCTTCCTGCCACTCTCCTCTGACGGGGGACAGTCTCGGGGTCAGAAACGGGCATGACTGTCCCAGTGGTGCCCATGGGGCCCGGGTCAGCCGGGAGATCGCGTGGCCTCACTGGGCATCTCTGACCTCGGGGAGGCACCTGGTTGAGATGAGAGCACGGCTCTCGACAGCCAGGGGAGTCCTGTCCCCCGAGGCGGAGAAACGACTCTCCATGGGCTCCCCTTCTCGGGGTTCGGTCTGACCCCACTGTCGGCTTCCACCTCCGGGACCCAAACCAGCCGTGGTCACTTCCCTTCCCTCCTCTCTGCTGCTTCGTAAAAGGGTGCTTTTATTTTGAGAAAAACAAAACAATGAAAGCACAATGAAAGGAATCATTTCTTTTTATTTCCAAATCCTTCCGAGGTATACACAGCGACACGCGTTGAGCAGTGGTTGGATGAGATGAACATTCAAACCCCCAGCCTCTCTCACTTCGCGTTCTCTTGCCCTAACCCTCCGGGCCCCATCTCTGCAGCCATCCCTCCTCTGTCCCAGACCTGACCGTGGGCCGTCCATCACCCAGGCTTCCCCTGCTCCACTTGGAAACTCCTTGGCGGCTCCTGAGATGCAATTCATACGACACTCATCTTTCTAAGCCGCCCTGGCTCCCAGCACTCGCTCACTCACTCAATATTTGGCACTTTCCTGCATTGTAACATATTTTCCATGGGAGCACAGCATTCGTTCCACCTCTCTCTTCTCCTCCCCCTTTCTCTGTAACACACCCTTATGCCTCTAAGTGTGGCCTTGGACCCCCAGTGGCAGACACACCTGGCGTGTTTATAAAAATGCCGTCTTCTGGACCACTCCCTAGGCCTGGCCTCAGCATCCCTGGAAATGGGCCTCAGGAATCTGTATTTTTAGTTCAATTCCAAAGGCAGTCTGCTGGAAGAATTCCTTCAGTCTTTTATATATATATATATATTTTATTGATTTTTTACAGAGAGGAAGGGAGAGGGATAGAGAGTTAGAAACATCGATGAGAGACAAACATCGATCAGCTGCCTCCTGCACACTCCCTACTGGGGATGTGCCCACAACCAAGGTACATACCCTTGATCGGAATCAAACCCGAGACCCTTCAGTCTGCAGGCCGACGCTCTATACACTGAGCCAAACCAGTTAGGGCTGGAATCTGTATTTTTAAAGATGTTTTCTTGGTGATTCGGGGGCACCCTGCACTTTAGATGGTGCCACAGGCTGAGGGCAGGGGCTGTGTCATCTGTCTTTACGTCCCTAGCACTTGGCAGGGAGTAAGCACTCACTCTCAGTTGTCGAATGAGTAAATTAAAGTCCAGCATCACACGAGGCGCATTGGGGTCCCAGGAAGCCTCAGGCTGACCTGCTTCATCGCTGCAGATCGGCTCCTACTTTGGAAGTGTGCTCTGCTCCGTGGATGTGGACAAGGACGGCGTGACCGACGTGCTCCTGGTGGGTGCGCCCATGTTCATGAACGACCTGAAGAAAGAGGAGGGAAAAGTCTACCTGTTCACCATCACGAAGGTATACAGATGCTGACTCGGACTTAGTTTAATGTGGATTAGTATGGTTAATAAAAGGTAGCCTGCCTTTTTGCATTTGATGAAAGAGAGTCTATTATTGAAGGATGATTTTCATGTACGGTGTGTTTCTGCTTCATTATTGGGAGAATGTCACCGTTCAGTTATGATTTTTAAAATCGCATGAACCTAGAACCTAACCTAGAGCTTACTTACTGTGCACTGACATTTTCCATGAGATCTTTGCATGGATGTTCTCTTACGCTTGAAGTGGTAAATGCATATCGTTTTTAAACACACAAACACCTGAGTATGTCCCCAGTGTCCTCTCCAATTATTCTTCTTTGCTGTAAAGGGATCACAATAACAGCTCAAAACTGTCTTGTGGGCTTTTACAGTGAAATAGACAAATGGACCAGCCCCTTAGGAACCCCCTATAACCCTGGATGCTTTGCACATCAGCCGCCAGGAAATTCCATTGCTTAGTGTAACGGTTCGGTATACATCCAACTCCAGAACTTTCCAGTCCTTGCACATCAAACGTAGCGCGCGCCAACATGGAAAATCCATCTTTCCAGCTGGTGGGCTGAACTCTCTAAATCTATGCACATAAATACAGGGTCATACATAGAAACTCCGATGGCCACAGAGGGGGAGGGTGGGCAAGAGACTCTGATGTGAGCACAGTGAGTGTTATGTTTAGCTGTTGTGATATTTTGTCCTCCCTTATTTATTTAAATTGATGAAAAAACTAGCCCTTCAACAGAAGCAAGTAAAACTATTCTAAAGCACATGAAGAATGCATAACTGAGCATCCAGTAAGGAAGGGACAGAGCTATGTGTTTTCCCAGGTCCCAGATTCGTAGCTTTTCCTTGCTGGCCAGCTCTTCTGAATGATCATTAATGGCTGCAAGTGAGACCAGCCTCTAATGGTTTATCAAACTTGGTGACGCGCAGACTTCTCGACGAGCGTGATCGAGGGGAAACCAGCACCCCTGGTTTCCGGTGAGGAGCGCGGCCTTCTTGTGAGGCCAGGGAATATCCCCATTCTTGTTTCAAAATCTGAAGAAGCAATTGCATCTTTTACAAGGAAAAGTCTTTTCTTTGGGCGGAACCGCTCGGTGTTTCTTACACTGGGATATGAATGACCTCGTTTTCCACTTTCTGTGCCATGAGACTTATGCCACGGTTCAGTAATTTTTTCCATAAAGGTCTAAATTAAGATCTGGCTTTTTATTTTGTCTACACCTTAATTTTATTCAGAATATTAATAGGTTTTCACCAAAGAAAATTTTAAATCAAAGGTATAGAAACAGGTGACGATATAACATGAAGGAAAAGAGGAGATAGAGGAATGGGTACCTTTATGTAGGTTGTGTTGCTAAAGAGAATCGCCCCCGCGCATCTCGCTTTATGAGCAGATTCCCATGACCTTGCTTACGAAAATTCTTATTTATAATTCTGATCGTAACGGGAGGGTTTTGAATTCTAGGTTTCCAACCCCCTCCCCTTACCTGTTGCAAGTGGGCGTGGCCATCGCTGTCTGTGAATTGTCATTGTGAGGCTGTGGGGTTCTCTGTACTCACCCCCCTCCCCTTCTCCAGGGCATTTTGAACTGGCACCAGTTCCTGGAAGGCCCCGAGGGCGTGGAAAACTCGAGGTTCGGCTCCGCGATCGCCGCCCTCTCGGACATCAACATGGACAGCTTCAATGACGTGATCGTCGGGTCGCCCCTGGAGCATCAGAACGCGGGAGCCGTGTACATCTACAACGGCCACGGCCGCACCGTCCGCACCAGGTTCTCCCAGGTAACCGGGTGGCCAAGGTGAAGTGTGCACAGGGGGCATCACCGTGCCCAGCTGGGGAGGAGCGTGGGGACCATCCACGCTGCCTTCTTCTCTCGGAACTATTCACTCACTCAGTAAACATTTAGGGAGCGGCTACGGCGTGCCAGGGCTGTCCTATGCGGGGATGTCGCGAAGGAAGACAGACAAAGCTCTGCTCTTCACGGAGCGGACAGAGGAAAAATAAGATAAATACGATAAGCAGTGATGGCGAACCTATGACACGCGTGTCAGAGGTGACACACGAACTCACTTTTTTGGTTGATTTTTCTTTGTTAAATGGCATTTAAATATATAAAATAAATATCAAAAATATAAGTCTTTGTTTTACTATGGTTGCAAATATAAATAAATTTCTCTATGTGACACGGCACCAGAGTTAAGTTAGGGTTTTTCAAAATGCTGACACGCCGAGCTCAAAAGGTTCGCCATCACTGCGATGAAGTGTTCCAGGTCGTAGTCAATGACAGGGAGTTTTTTAATGAAATTGGAATGGATTTTCAGGGATGAGGATGACCCGGGAGGCCTCACTGGGAAGGCAGCTTTGAGTAGAGAGCTGGGGAGGGAGGGAGGATGGGAATTGGGACCTGAACTTGTGTCAGCTCCTGCCCCGGCCGCCGATCCTTCGCTGCTTCGTGCTGGTTTGTGGTTTTATGGGAAAAGATTCATGCTGTTTCTCTGATGAAAGTGTGGCTGCAAGAAGGATAAAACCATCAGATAAGATGAGTTGAAAGTCAGTGGTGTTTTATGGAGAATAAGGCAACCTGGGAAGAGGCCGTGTGGAGAATATGACAGTGCCGCGTAGAAGGTGCCTTTTTCCGTTCCAGTTGTCGTGCCCTATAATCACATGTCCAACGTGCCCTTTCAGAAAATCCTGGGATCTGACCGGGCCTTCCGGAGCCGGCTCCAGTACTTCGGGAGGTCCTTGGATGGCTATGGAGACCTAAATGGGGATTCCATCACTGATGTGTCCGTTGGTGCCTTTGGACAAGTTGTTCAGCTCTGGTGAGTGAGTGAGGCAGCCACAGAGCAGCTAATAAAGCAGGGTCAGTGCGGTTGGGCAGATCGCTCTGCGGGGCCTGCAGAAGGGGCACATGCTGGTCCAGATCTCCCTGCTGGTCCTCAGAAGGGCCTCGTGCTGGTCCAGATCTCCCTGCTGGTCCTCAGAAGGGCCACATGCTGGTCTAGATTTCCCTGCTGGTCCTCAGAAGGGCCTTGTGCTGGTCCAGATCTCCCTGCTGGTCCTCAGAAGGGCCTTGTGCTGGTCCAGATCTCCCTGCTGGTCTTCAGAAAGGCCACGTGCTGGTCCAGATCTCCCTGCTGGTCCTCAGAAGGGCCTCGTGCTGGTCCAGATCTCCCTGCTGGTCCTCAGAAGGGCCTTGTGCTGGTCCAGATCTCCCTACTGGTCCTCAGAAGGGCCTTGTGCTGGTCCAGATCTCCCTGCTGGTCCTCAGAAGGGCCTTGTGCTGGTCCAGATCTCCCTGCTGGTCCTCAGAAGGGCCTTGTGCTGGTCCAGATCTCCCTGCTGGTCCTCAGAAGGGCCTCGTGCATTATCTAAGACTCCAGGGCACTGGTTTTTGTAAAGAAGGACTGGCTTCCCTGGTGGGAGAAAAAAACATTTGCTTCCCATTAGTATCCAGCGTCTCTTCTCTGTGGCGAGAAGGGCATGGGAATGGTCGCCAGGGTGTTGGGGAAGATTGTTTCCAAGGGGCCCTCGCTGGCTCCCACAGGAAGCTTCATGAGATGCCCTAACCAGACCGAGTGCCCAGACCGCACTGCAGCTCCGCGTGCGGTTAAGGAGCACCGCTTAGAACCATCCGTTATGAACAGGAAGCCATTGTGTCGGTTTAGTGGCCCCTCGTTGAACCAGTGGGAGCTGAAGAGCAGGAACAATAAGGGATTCAAGCGCCATGCGGTTCAAGGACAAAAATAAATGTATGGGGCTGGTGAGGGAATGGAACCAGAAGGAAATGGAGAATTTCATCAAGAGTTCCCAAGAAGATACAGTTCAGCCATTCATTCACTTGTTTCTGTTGGGAATTGTGCTTTAAATGTCCAAATGCGTCAGGAACAGAAAAGCTACACATTGGCGTTGTGCTGTTTCTGAGTTTAATGGCACTATCTACAGTATCTCACTCGTGCTTTCAAAAAACAAAATGCAGTATCTTCATGAAATCTTTATATGGAAAAATAAGACTGAAGGATCACATTTAAGACGTTAAAAATAAGAAAATATACTTACTGAATAAAACCAGTTAAAACCAGTTATGAGTAACATATCACTGGAAAAATGCAAGGTGTGATAACATAATTATATGACTAATTTTTTAAAATATATTTTTATTGATTTCAGAGAAGAAGGGAGAGGGAGAGAGAGAGAAACATCAATGATGAGAGAGAATCATTGATTGGCTGCCTCCTGCACACTCCCCACTGGGGACCGATCCCGCAACCCGGGCATGTACCCAGACCAGGAATTGAACCATGACCTCCTGGCTCATAGGTTGACACCCAACCACTGAGCCACACCAGCTGGGCTATAGGACTGATTTTCCCCCAATATTTTTTCAATTGATTTCATAGTGGAAGGGAGAGGGAGAGAGAGATAGAAACATCCATAATGAGAGAGAATCACTGCACACCCCCTACTGGGGATTGAGCCCACAACCCGGGCATGTGTCCTTGACCAGAATCGAACTCCGGACCTTTCAGTCTGCAGGCTGACACTCTATCCACTGAGCCAAACCAGCTAGGACTATATGACTGATTTTTAAACTGGTGTAAGCAATTACACCTCAGTGAACTTGACTGTGCCCATCTTGGTGGGCAGCATCCCTGATGGGCTATATCCTTGCTCTGCTATGACACTCCCTTTAGTGAAGTCAGTGATGACCAAACCTTTTCCTTGGAAGGTGAATTGATTCTTCAAAACAGTCGAGACACATGAAATCAATTATTGACATTCAGCCAGAGTAGGTTAGTGCCATTTTTCCATCAAGTGCTGAGACTGGCTTTTCTGGGCGACTTCCTGAGAATAAGTTTCAGAAAACAAGTTTCCAGAATCTCTGAAATCAGTGCCCTCTCTCCTGGGAGAAATGCTCAGCTTCTCCAGCAGACAGACTCACAGAAAACCCGCTCCTAGGCCACGTGGGCCCTGAGGTCCGTGGCCGCACTGCCTCTGCTACGAGGCCTCTGTACCTGCTTGTCAGGAGCCTGGGACAGGCATGATTCATGATTGACGCACCTTCCAATGGACTCAAGTCCTGAAATGGAAAGAACATGTTTTCTGTATCTTCTTGTAGTACTTTTAGGAACAGGGAATTTTTAAAAATATATTTTATTGATTTTTTACAGAGAGGAAGAGAGAGGGATAGAGTTAGAAACATCGATGAGAGAGAAACATCGATCAGCTGCCTCCTGCATATCCCCCACTGGGGATATGCCTGCAACCAAGGTACATACCCCTGACTGGAATCGAACCTGGGACCCTTGAGTCCGCAGGCCGATGCTCTATCCACTGAGCCAAACCGGTCAGGGCAACAGGGAATTTTTTGGTTTCTACTGGCTGCTTTGTCAATAGTCAAGGTGTGCCCAAGGGGTCACATGATGACCTACAAATCCCACTGCCCAGGGGCTGAGGAGACCACGGGTTCTGATTGCTCCCCTGCTATTGTTTCTCACCAACTGACTCAGCACACTGGCCCGTTTCTAGCCTCCTAGTGCTTCAGACGTCTTCACTGATAAGTGGAGATGGTATGTGTCCCACCCACGTCACAGGAGAGGCACAGAAGCAATGAGGCGGTGCGTGTGGGAAAGGCCCTCAGACGCCCAAGGGCAGAGGCTGAGCCTGCAGCCCCTGCCTGAGGTGGCCTCCTCCCAGCTCCCAGCATCAGGCTAATTGCCAGCATCGTGGTCACATGCACATGCCATGCTGTCAGGATCGCTGCCAGTCACCGAGGCAACAGGAAACCGCCACAAGCACACACCTCAGCCCTGTCTCCCCCCCCCTGCTACCCCATCCCCTATCTTTATGAGAAAAATGAATGTCACTGCGTCCAGCTGGGCCAGAACCGTGTGCCCCTCTGCAGAGAGCCTGCAGACTCGGGCCCGTGCTCACGCGTGCACTCATTAAACCAACACTGTTAAAGGTGACTGTGCTGGTGCCACGGTCACAAACAGGAAACATCGTCCCCGCGCCAGCTCAGCTTTCCATCTAAGCGCTGCCAGGTGCCAGATGGAGCGGGAAGCGGGGGCGGGGGATGGTGGGGGGGGACTGGACCCTGTGAAGTCAGCACACCTGTACTACTTGGCGGTCTGTCCATCTGTCTGTCCCCACTGTGTCTTTCAGGTCGCAGAGCATTGCTGATGTGTCTGTAGACGCTTCGTTCACACCAGAAAAAATCATCTTGTCCAACAAGAATGCGGAGATCCGCCTCAAGCTCTGCCTGTGGGCGAAGTTCCGGCCCACCATGCCAAGAAGCCGCGTGGGTGAGTGGGGCTGCGATCGTGTGAACGGAACGGGGTGTGCTCCCAGGGCGCCCGTCCTGAGCGTGACTTAGACTTGGAGTTTGTGGACCCACGGAAATCCGGGTTAACATGCAGACATTTCACTTGCCACACGGTGAGGTGCTGGGGATGGGTGCCTAGGCGGGAAGCGTGGTGTAGGGCTTCCTTCATCATCTCTGGAAGGTGACCCAGGGCTGTAATCTCTATGACACGATCGCAGGCTCTCCCCACTCTGTCCTCCGAGTGTCTCCTGCCCGGGTCCCCCATCAACCTCGGCTCCCACAGTCACCCTGGGCGCCTCCTGCAGGAACTGAGGGCTCTGCACATCAGCCAGGCCACAATCTAGGCAGAGCTGTTCAGTACTAGAACCAAGTGTGATTCCTGCTCTTGAGGAATTAATAAGCATGAAATCACGAGAAGATACAAAAGAATGTATTGTTTATGCCCATGTTTTCAATCTGCAAAGTAATGCAGAGACGTGGGTACGAGTCTGAGATGTGTCCTACCAGCAGGAGACAGTGGGTGAAACCCTGGGCACGTGCCAGCAGGAATTGTCACCGTCTCTCCTGGATGGGCCGGGTCACCTTCCAGGGCTGGGCCAAGGTCCACGTCCTCTCGCTCGTGTTTTCCACCCACCGCATCTCCCCCCATCTCCCCGGCCGCAGCGGCTCAGCAGCTGGTCTCGGCCTCGGTTCAGTGACTTCCTTCATTTGCTGCTGTTCCAGTGTTTGGCCCTAAACGTAAGAAACCAGTCGCTTCTGAAGTGTAAACAGATAGACTAACGTCATCAGACAGCTTGGTTTGAATTCAAAGGCCGCTGTTCATAGCGGCATGACTTTAGGCAACTTGTTAAACCTCTGTGAACCTCCATTTCCTCATCTGTAGAGCAGATAACAATACCCACCTGGGGAAAAGGAAAGGAAAACCAGTGTGACAAAAGCTGAGGCCAATAGCCAATGTCTAACTATCGGAACCTTCAACTACGTCTGCTGCCTGCCTGGCCACACTAGAGAGAGAGGAGACTACTCATAGCACCAACTGCTTTATCTGGGGTTGCTCCTCCTCGTTGCGTTACTTTCAATATTTTAAAAGTTGACTTCACTTCCAAAAGCATTCATTATACAACTTACCTTTAAAATATCTATTAGAAATGTTGTATAACTTTTCTTGCTCCAGTGACTTCAGGAGGTTAACAAAGATGGATAAAATGTAAGAGGATCAGTGAACTAAAAAGAAGCGGTAAAAATAACGCAAAGGAAAAGCAGTGTCCAGCTGTGGGCACTCAATAACTGGGTCTTTCCTTTTCGCATCGTAGTGTTACGAATGATGTTAGGAAACCAAAGTGTGAGGGAGTAAGTTGGCCAACCCCACTCAGAGGTTCCCCGGGGACACGCCCACTTTCCTTCTCCTGCGTCCAGCCACGGTCACACACATCCCACCAGAGCTAGCGTCACGGCTGCCCTGGGCAGTCCATGGCTCACAGCCCATCAACGTACAAACCGCTTTCACATTTCCTCGAAGTCAGAGACTTCCCCCAGGAAGACACAATAAGACCAGGGATGCTTTTTCCTTTGAAGGTTTTTTGTCGTAACATTTTTATGATTTTTATCACAGCCATTACCTATAACATCACCATCGACGCGGACCTGTACTCGTCCCGCGTGACCTCCAGGGGGCTGTTTAAGGAGAACAGCGACCGGTACCTGCAGAAGGACGCCATCGTCGGTCCAGGACAGACTTGCTCTGAGTTCGCCATCCACATACAGGTGAGGGTCCCCTCCACCCCTCCCTCCCTGGGGCCTAGTAAACGGTGAAAATCCAAAAGGGAGACTTAGGAGGCAGAAAATGCTCACCTTGCTAACGCACGCTTTTCTTTTCTGGGAACGGGACGCCTGTCTCCTTTGCTAACGCGAACGGTCATGGGCCATTCCTCAGTTAGGGGCGCTACGTTTATTTGGGGTTGCAGTTAATGGGGCTAGATAGAAAACCCTCAGAGACGCCGGGGACAGAGTGCTTTATAAGATGGTCAACAGGGAGAACGCAAAGTTGACAGGAATTTTACTTGGACATTTTCCTCCCGGGAAAGTTGCGTTCCTTTTTAAGGAGCCGAAGAGAACCATCGCACTTGGGTTTTTCGCTGGTGGATGAAGTTCACGGGGGTGAAGGATGGTAGGGCATCAGGGCAAAAGGATGAGCTCTGCTCTCAGGCCACAGTGACTCCCGTCCAAATGGAGTTTGAAGGTCTCCCAAGGAGGAAATGTGCTTCTCCGAGAAAACTCCCAGCAGGAACTTTGTTTTATTAATTACAGGACCCTTTCCCCATAGAAACCACATCATGGAATTTGAGAGTGTACTTTCCTCAGGACGCTGTTAAGAGCTTTTCTAGAAATGTGGTTCCCGGGGTGTAAGAGGCATCCAGAACACTGTTACGGAACGCGGTGTTCTGGGTCCTCACCACCAGCCTCAGGGGGTTGAGGGTCTAGGGCACACGCAGGGCGAAGGGGCCCAGGTACTCCTGGTGCAGCCGGTGATGCAGAGACCACGTCTTGGGAAAGGCCACATGTCGACCCTGAAAAGCATACAATGGATGCTCGGATGCATGCACATGGGTTGTTTGTTGTTTAAGTTGAAGGTTACTTATTCGCCAAGGCCAGGCCTTTTGTTGGTGAGGGGCCAACTGTACCGCCCATTTAGGGAATGACAGCTGGAACCACATAATGAGCTGAATGGCGGCTCACACTGAACAGGTGGCCCATGGGGGGGGTGGGGAGGCAGTGAGGCGGCCAGGCTGTCGGGTGGAAGTCCTGGTGGTTCCCCTGTGCACCTGTGGGGCTCGCAGGGCCGGGCCGGGTCCTCGGCCGGGAGACGCTCTCCAGTTCACTCCTCACGGGCCCCGCCGTGTGCCAGGCCCCAAGGGGCCTCGAGGACTGACTGCGGCCTGGGATGGGTAAGAGGTAACAGGCCCGCTGGGGAGGGGGCACACCCTGTGTCCAGCACTCGCCGTCTGCTCCTCGTTCTTCCCTGAGAACCGAGTCGGGGGGGGGGGGGGTCTGCGCAAGGACCGCTAGGTGACACTCCCACCCTGTCCTGGCGATGGTATATTTTCCACTAGACGGGGCGTCTCAAAGCTAAGTGCCTGGCCCTAACCGGTGTGGCTCAGTGGATAGAGCATCGGCCTGCGAACTCAAGGGTCCCAGGTTCGATTCTGGTCAAGG
This sequence comes from Myotis vivesi, assembly GCA_035771395.1. NCBI lineage: Eukaryota > Metazoa > Chordata > Mammalia > Chiroptera > Vespertilionidae > Myotis > Myotis vivesi. The sequence continues at coordinate 1,956,846 of JAWPEG010000005.1, read as the reverse complement.
GCATGTACCTTGGTTGCGGACACATCCCCAGTAGGGCGTGTGCAGGAGGCAGCTGATCGATGTTTCTCTCTCATCGATGTTTCTAACTCTCTATCCCTCTCTCTTCCTCTCTGTAAAAAATCAATAATAATAAAAAAAAAAAAGCCAAGTGCCTGTGGGCACCGCCAGTCCCCCTCCCTGCACGCCAGCGGAGAGGGTGCTAGGGGGTGGCGGCTTCCTGACTGTGAGAGGCCAGGCACCTCACCTGAGCCAGGAGAGGGGGCTCCTGCTGTGGGCTGGGCCGGAAGTCGGGGGCTGAGCCAGAGGGAAGTTGGAGCTGGGCCAGCGGGAAGTCGGGCCAGGGGGAAGTCAGGCCAGGGGGAAGTCGGGGGCTGGTTTGGATGTGGACGTGGGCAGCGCCTTGTCTGGCTTCGCAGAGCAGAGTGAGGCTCTGGCTAAGGAAGCTCTTGTCCGTCTCCTGACAGCCAGCCTGTCCCTTCCCTTCGAGGCCACAGTGTCCCTTCCAGGGGCCTGATTGTGACACCAAGGACCCCAGGACTCAGCTATAGGGACTGAAAAGACAGCCAGCAACCAGAGGGCTGGGACTGACACAGGTCGTTAGAGCATTACAACTGGATATATTGCCAGCCGGCGTGGCTCCGTGGTTGAGTGTCGACCTATGAACCAGGAGGTCAGGGTTCATTCCCTCCCGGTCAGGGCACAGGCCCGGGTTGTGGGCTCGATCCCCAGTGTGGGGCGTGCAGGAGGCAGCCCATCCATGATTCTTTCTCATCGTTGATGCTTCTCTCTCTTCCCTTCTCCCTTCCTCTCTGGAAGCAATAAAAGTATATATTTTTAAAAACTGGGCATCTCACCTAAATACTTACCATTCCTTATGTGCACACAATGAGGTTCCTGGGCAGCTTAACCAAGAACTTCTGCTTCTGATTTTCACTGAGCCCCTGACTTTAGTTTCTTAGCGGAGAGGCAAAGGCCAGATTACAGCAGAAGAGAAGACGCCAGAGCCTTCATCTAGACAACACTGTGGCCTGTTTCTGCTTTAACGGTTCCTGTGCTAATACATGGACTGTGTGTGTGTGTGTGTGTGTGTGTTGTGTGTAGGAGCCCTCGGATGTCGTCAACGCCCTGAGTCTCCTCGTGAACATCAGCCTGGCCCACCCCGGCACCAGCCCCGCCCTGGAGGCCTACTCGGAGACGGCCAAGGTCTTCAGTGTGAGTGGGGTTGGTCCTCTTGGCATCCAGACCCGCTAGCAGGTTCACCGTGGCTGCTGTGGGAAAGACACTTAGCACGTGGCCTTTAACCTGTTCATTCTCTAAATGAAATACCGTGACTACGTGCACAGGCCACTGGCATGTAAGATCCACGCAGCCCGAGCTTTCATCTTCCTCGTTCACTGCGCTAGGCCCACCCGGCCCGTGAGCGGTGCCGCCCTCCGCAGGGCCCACGGGTGTTTGTGGGAGAAATAAGTAACAACACAGCAAACGCCGTGTGCTCACTGCCCACTTAGTGGAGTGTTACCCCAACCTGTGACTCCCCTGTACACTCCCACCCCCACACTCCTCTTGCTCCCCCCGCCAGGCACCCCCTTGAGCTTTGCATTGATCACTGCTTCCCTCTCGGATGTTGCTAAGTGTGTATATAGTCCAGAAGCATGGCTTGGTTTGGGCTGGTTCTGAGCGCCATGCAGATGGAATGATGCTGTGCGTGTTCGTCCACATTGGCTCTCCTAAGTGCCAGCGTCTGGGCTTGCTTTCCTCCTGTAGATCCCGTTCCACAAAGACTGTGGGGACGACGGCGTGTGCATCTCCGACCTGGTGCTTGAGGTCCGCCAGCTGCCAGCTGCTCAGTAAGTTCCACCATAAAGCTCCGTGTGGCTCAGTGGGTTGGGCATTGTGCTGTGCACCCAAAGGTGGCGGGTTCCATTCACGATCAGGCACATACCTAGGTTGAGGGTTCAATCCCTGATCTGGGCACTTACAGGAGGCAACCAATTGAGGTTTCTCTCTCACATTGATGTTTCTTTCTCTCCCTCTCTCTCGCTCTACCTTCCTCTCTCTAAAATAAAAAAAGAATGTAAGGCCTAATGTAAAATCTATATAATAAAAGCCTAAGTGACCATTACGGCGGAACGACCAGAACGACCCGTTGCTATGATGCGCACTGACCACCAGGGGGCAGATGCTCAATGCAGGAGCTGCCCCTTGGTGGTCAGTGTGCTCCCACAGGGGGAGCTCCGCTCAGCCAGAAGCCGGGCTCACAGCTGGTGAGCGCAGCGGCAGTGGCGGGAGCCTCTCCCGTCTCCATGGCAGCGCTAAGGAGCAGCAAGCTGAGTGGTAAGGAGCAGTGAGAAGTAAGGAACAAGGGGTCCCAGACTGTGAGGGGACCCCCCCACCCCAGTGCACAAATTTCATACACCGGGCCTCTAGTATAGAAATAAAAGACACATTTGATTGTTATTCAAGTGAATGTTTATGGAGATAGTTTCTACAAAAGAAATATCTATAACTAATAAAGACCTCTAAAATCTGAATTTCACTTTCTGCCATTCATACAGGTGTCAGACAGTGAGGACTATACAACCACTTGTATTTGGGTGGTTCCTTCCCCCGACTTGTACTAAAGGCAACAAAGAAGAAAGCCCAATAGCACTTACCATTTTGCAATGAACACAGTTTCTTACTGAGCAATTTTCTCAGTATTCAAAGTGATCTGAAGAGTTTATTTTTGAAATGAGTGAAGTGTTTGAATACTGACCCCTTCACCCCCCCCTTAATGACTTTCTTTTTCCCTTTTCTCCTTTTTTTAACAGAGAACAACCCTTTATTGTCAGCAACCAAAACAAGCGGTTAACCTTTTCAGTGACACTGAAAAACAAAAGGGAGAGTGCGTACAACACGGGGCTCCATGTGGATTTCTCAGAAAACCTGTTTTTTGCTTCCTGGTCCATGCCGGTGAGTGGTGCTGGCTCCACGGGGGGCTCACTCCTCAGTCACGCCTCCCCTCAGCTCGATCCTCGAGGTCTGTGCTCCGTGTTGTGAGGGAAACTTTAACCACGAGGGGCACCCTCAGGCCTGACTGCGCGGCTCCCAACGCATTAAACCCCGTGAGCACATTACCTGGCTCCGTGTCCGGCCCGGCCGGCCTCGCAGGCGGCTCAGTTTTTCCTTTGCCCTGAAACTTGCCGCGGGGCCAGATCCTCGGCCACCGTGAGCTCAGATGCTCCAAGCTGCACTTGCTCCGAGAGCTCAGTCCCGCAGCTGGGCCGGGCGGGCAGCTGCCAGGGGACGCATTCTGGCGAGGCCAGTTAGTCTTGTCGGCTTGATGACTATCCCAGGGGCGCACTTGACCGCGAATGCCCCCATCCCCTCGGCCACCGCGCAGGGAACAGGAGGGGGAAAAGCTAAGATTTTCCAAACCAGCTGCCTGTGATGAGAGAATGTGAACCGGTCCCATCCAGCTCAAGGCAATGCGAACTTCACAGATGTAGCGTCCTAAACCATTCTGACTTCAGTGATTAACTTCCCTGTGCAAAATGACAGCTTATTCTAAAGAGGAAAACTAAAACACAGTCTTGAAATTATTGAAAGAATATTAATAAACACCAACATACAATTTTGTTTTCTTCTCGTGAAACTACAAACTTCAACTACATTAAGAGAAAGATACGTATTTAAGACAGCATTCCATATGGGATTGCAATTATTTTGTGCTTATGAAATATAAGAGCGAATAAATCAATTCTGGGGGGAAATTCAAGTATCTGGCCTCTCTCCTATGGCTGTTGCGTGTCCTGCTTAGCAACGAAAATAGTGCCTTGGCCGCCTGGAGAAGACAGGATGCTAAGTCCTGGGGACAGTAGGTCACTGTAGTGTCACCAGCCTTGGCGCTGAAGTGCCCGTGCGCTGTGCATCATTCAGCATGGCCGTGCCTGCACACACACGGCGCATACTAATTGCTCATGTTTCCTTGGTCTCGTTCAGGTGGATGGGACGGAAGTGATGTGCCAGGTGGCTGCCTCTCAGAAGTCCGTGGCCTGTGATGTAGGCTACCCCGCGCTGAAGCCAAAACAGCAGGTACCAGCTGCGTTTCAGCCTGAAACCCACGCCAGCCCCCTCAGCTCCAGTCTAATCCACCCACAGGCCATCCTCCTGATGAGCTGTCACCTTTCATGGGCATCACAGCACCGCTGCCTGCCTGTTCAGAGGACGCGTTTAGAATCTGAATGTTCTCTTTAAGTTACTAATAGAAGTGAGCCCTCGCTGGCTTGGCTCAGTGGATAGAGTGTCCATGCTGAGGGGTCCCAGGTTTGATTCATGTCAAGAGCACGTACCTCGGTTGCAGGCTCGATCCTGGGGACCTGCAGGAGGCAACCAAGTGATGTGTCTCTCTCATCACTGATGTTTCTCTCTCTCTCCCTCTCCCTTCCTCTCAGAAATCAAGAAACGTATATATTTTAAAAAGTAAGATTTCCCCCACGTGGTGCATCCCAAAAAGCACACACGCCATGGGAAGTTCTTTTTTTCTGAACACGTTGACCGACGGTTGGTCTAAGTGTGCTACCTGGGGCCCCGGTGGTCACGTGTTAACCCCCGAGGAGCACGCTTCGCGTCAGCACAAAGCTCCCAAACCCAGACAGGCGTGCTGGCGGGAGGGCTGGCCTGTGTCATTGAGGATTGAGCCCGTCTGATTCTGAAGGCCAGGCAGCTGCGCCAGGCGGACCAGTAACCACACGTTCTACACATTTGGGAGCTCGCGGTGCATGCAATTCGGAATCCAACCGGAGGGCGTCCACTCCCTGGGGAAACTTTTTTTTCGTGTTGGGCCTGAGTACGGAGCATCGTGCACTGACGGATTTTAATTTTGAACGTAGGTGACATTTACGATTAACTTCGACTTCAATCTTCAAAACCTTCAGAATCGGGCATCTGTCAGTTTCCAGGCCTCAAGGTAAAACATAACAAAGTCGTGCATGGATAGCTTTTCTGATATTTTCCTTCAAGTAATTTCCTAATGCTGGTTCCACAGCGAGAGTGAGGAAGCAAACGAGGCAGACAATGCGGCCAACTTCACCATCCGCCTGCTGTACGACGCGGAAATCCACATCACCAGGTAGGCGGGTGTGGCCGCGGGGCACTGCCGTCACTGGTTTATGGCACGTGTGACTCCAAAACCCTCCGGATGCTCATCCTTTTTTTTTGTAATATTTTTAGTGATTTCAGAGAAGGAGGGAGAGGGAGAGAGAGATAAGAAACATCAATGATGGGAGAGAATCATCAATCGGCTGCCTCCTGCACGCCCCACACTGTGGATCGAGCCCGCAATCCGGGCATGTGCCGTGACCGGGAATTGAACCTTGACCTCCTGGTTCATAGGTGGACGCTCAGCCACGGAGCCAGGCCGGCCAAGCTAAATGCTTTTTCTTAATACAGCCTTTTTATGACTCCGTCCGCCTACCACGGCCAGTGTTTTCAGACATGTTACCATGAAATGAACGTAAGATTGAGGGGCACTTCACTACCATCTCAGCTGTATGTTTGATGGGAAGATGGACTCTGAGATACTCAGATGTCCTTTAAGAAATACCATTCGGTTTAAAAAGCTCATAGGAAGAATGATGAAGAGTAAAGCTAGAGCGGTTCTCCGTCCTACCACCCCGCTCGATCCCTGGATGGCTTTGTTCTTTAAAAGAAGGACATTGAATGCACCTGGACAGGCATGCAAACGGTCGAGAGAGAGACACACGGAAAATGAGATCGCCCCCCACCTCCTCTGCTCGGCCCATAGACGACAACGGAGGGACTGTTTTAGAATCCCTTCCGGACACGGGGTGTGCTTTCCTACAGGACGTGAGCATCACACACACGCACACAAGCACACGCACATGCACACACACACACACACACACGCACGCACACACATGCACATGCATAGACACACACACGCACACTATTTACAAACACAAGGCTAATCCTTGGCTGCGCCTTGCTTGCTTTGTGATCCTAGAAAATTCCTGTCAGGACATCCACTCTAACCTGTCCTGTTCCTGGCTGGGGTGTAACTTATGTCTCCAATTTAACAGCAATGAGATATTTGTACGTTTTGCTTTTTTTGTTGGTTTGTTTAATCATCACAAGCAATGCTGGGGGAAAAACATGTTTAAACCAACGCCTTTTTGGTGGAAAAAAGTCCTTTCCGATGATGGAGTGTGAGCCTTGGCCACCACTTGGCTGCTATATAAATAAATGGGCAGCTGTGTTGTGCGAATGTGATGGGTGGGAATAGGTGATAGCAGAATTATTTCTAACAGGTTCCCCGGCATCGCTAACTGCTAATGTACATACACTGACCAACACGTAGGTGACGTAAGGAACGCCAAGGTCACAGATGGCCAGGGGCTGGGTCTCTAAACGCACAGGAGGCGTTAACCAGCTCAGACGCCGCTGCCCTGGCCCCCGGAGGCCTGGAGGCGGGGGGTTCCCGCGCTCAGGGCCAGGCTCCTGTTCCGCCTCCTCAGCTTCCTGTTCCCCCGCGGCCACAAGTCCGGCTCCCTCACAGACAGAACCTGGACGCTCGCCATGTCTATTTAAGTCTCCCTCTGACGGACTTTCCTTTTGAGAATTTGGGGGGAGAAATGTTTTCTAAAGGAGGCATGAAAAAAGAGGAGAAAGGCAGTATTTTCAGTACAGAAATACAAAAACAACTGTAGCAAATGTTGCTATAATTTTTTAGGACATATAATCAGCGTCCTATAATTAGGGTAGATGACCTGGTGGGAATAGATGTTGCTTCCCAGTTGCCTACCCTCTCCCTGCCCCCACCCCAGCGAAGCCACCCTGGTCGGAGTCCAGCCCCAGCCCCGGAAGGGAGGAGGACGGGGTGTAGCACTCCACTCCAGTCTGGCCGGGCTGTCGGGGTTCCCTGGACGTGGTCAGGGCCGCACTGCAAACCCCAGGAGGCCGTCCCCAGCAGGTGGTCACATCTGGCAGAACCTCTGGGTCAGCCTCCGAAGGTGTTCTCTGCTCTCATGATGGACACAGGCTGACCGACCCAGTTTGGACCGAAAGCACAGAGTGGTCTCAGAACCGGAGACCGAGGGGCGGGGGAGAGGAGACAGACGCAGGTCCTGGCTCGCGGGCGCCGGGGACTGAATGTGCCGGATGGAGCTCCGGCCGAGCTCATTGCTGTGCTCAGCCACACCCCGTGGGAGACCCTCCGGCCCATCAGTCACTCATCCCTCACCGAGGATAGTGTCCACTGAGTGACACACTGTCCGCATAGCCCGATCTCCACAGGGTGCCACGGCCAGCCCTGAAGCGATGCGTTGGTGCTCACATTAGAAACGGTACCACCAGTGATAGCACAGCACAGAGATTCCCGCAGGAAGATCTCAGAGGGACGTGCTTTGAAAGGGATTTGCTTCGGCCTCAGGCTTGACCACTGGCCCGTAGCCCATCAGGAGCGTTTGTTTTCATTTAGCTTTTTGTCCCTAAATGTAAACGCTTTTGCTTGTCACCTGAGCCAGAAGATACGTAAGTAAGAGTAGCACGAAGCTTCGAGAAGAACAGCAGCACTCACCTGTCTGCTTTACCAACATCCCCAACAGGTCGACCAACATCAACTTTTACGAAGTCTCGGATGGGCATGTTCCTTCCACGGTGCGCACCTTCGATGACATCGGCCCCAAATTCGCCTTCTCCGTTAAGGTTGGTGAGCCTGCCCCGAAGGCGGGCATCGGGAGGGAGGAGGGGCGGGAGAAGAAATTGAGATGTGCTAGTGGCTCTCACACTTGAGTGGACATCAGGTCGCCCGGGGGACTTGTTACAATGTGGTCACGGGGCTCCGTCCTCAGAGCTTCCGGTCTAGGGTGGGTCTGAAACTGTATTTCTAGCAAGTTCCCTCCCAGGTCAGGGAATGCTGCTGGTCCAGCTGCCACCCTGAGAGTCACTGAGATGACCCCGAGGGTGGGGGGTGGGGTAAACACGGGGCACTGTGCATGGTTGTGTGTCCTGGGTGCGGGCTAAGGGGTGTATTTCGAAAGAAACTTTTCAACATTAATCAACAGAATGTTGATATAATGGCTTGGTGCGGGCAGAGTCTCTGGGACGGCATTCGCATGCCTTCTATCGGAGGAGCTCACCGTCTGTGTACAACTATGTTTTACAGTCATGCTGGGCAGTATATAAGAAATATGTGTAAGCCCATTCTATGGTCAGCTGGTATGAGCACTTATTAATCTAAAGGTTGTTGTCAGTTGTATAAAGAGAAATTAACTTGCTAAAGCAGCTATTTCATGGAGAAACCGTGGAAAGGAAGGATGTTCACCCTCTACCCTGAGTCTGTGCAGTTTTCTTTGGTTCATCTCTGACTAGCCCGTTGCACGGCTGCAGCCCTGCAGTATGGTGATTCCTAACACAGTCTTTCGAAGAGCCTTGTTTGGGATGCGGGTGCTGGGACGCAGGCGTACGCGTGGCATTCGGCCACGGCCTCCGTAACGAGACGTTGAGTCCGTTAGTAGTAACAGCAGAACAACACGCATGGGGAGCGTCGTCAGCGTCGGCCTGCGGGTCCCGTGCCTTAGCCTCGCTGACCGTTTAATCCCAGAGCAGCGACGAGGGTGTTACTCCTGTGGGTCTTATGACGTTTCCCTCCGGGAGGGCGTGCGACCGGCCACGTGACCGGCGCCCCGCCTGTGAGGACAGGTGCGAAACCGTGTCCTTCCGTCCCCATAGGTGACCACCGGCAGCATCCCCGTGAGCATGGCCTCCGTCCGCATCCGCCTACCCCAGCTCACCACCAACAAGAACCCGCTCCTGTACCTGACGGGCGTGCACACGAGCCAGGTGAGGGTGTCCCGAGCGCCAGAGCGACGTGCGCCCTCGGGGTGGGCCCCACCGGGTGGGTGGCCCCGCCTGACAGGTGTGGACGGAGACTGAGAAGGTGCCCTCTCCTCCTAACGTCCATCTCATATCAGCAGCGGGTGCTGTGATGAGAAAGCGAATGTCAGTGTGGACGGCAGAGGCTCTTCCTGAGGCCCCTCCTGGGCAGGGGGGTCCCCCTGCAGCGCCCTGGCCACAGAGGTCGGCTGGCCGGAGGTGGGCGGTCGAGCCCCCACAGGAGGCAGGTGGCCCGCAGGCCGCTGTTAGCGGCTGCCCTGCACCCTGTCAGGCTGGGCGCGTCCTGCTCCGCCCTGGCTGATCAGGTTCGTCCCTGCGTCACGGTCTGAGGAAGGCGATGCCCAGGCCCCGGGCACTTGAGTGGCGTCTCTGTGGCTCCGGCCGCAGCACCTGCTCGTCTTCAAGGCCCAGGGGTCCTCACAGCTGGACTGAGAGTGTGACTCGGACCGACATGGCCAGCGCCAGCTAGTGCTTAGCTGCGCTGATGTCACTCGGGGTGCACAGGGGACGACAGGAAATCAAAACCCTAAAGTGCTCCACAGAGGAGAGCCCTGCGTTACACTCAGGCTATTCTTTGTGTGTGTTTTTAATATATTTTTATTGATTTCAGAGAGGAAGGGAGAGGGAGAGAGAGAGAGATAGAAACATCAATGATGAGAAAGAATCATGGATTGGGGCCTCCTGCACACCCCCTACTGGGGATCAAGCCCACAACCTGGACATGTGCCCTGACCAGGAATGGAACCCTGACCTCCTGGTTCATGGGTCGTTGCTCAACCACTGAGCCACGCCAGCCGGGCAACTCCGTCTGTTGTTGTTGCGAATTTGTCTCCTCGCAGGTGGGAGCCAGCAGCCCTACCGAGTCAGGCAGGACCATATGAGCTCAGTGTGATGTTAGTGAGGCTGAGAAGTGGGCCCAGGTGGGCAGTGAGGCCAGCCTGCCCGTCCTCCCAGCCCCGACCTGTGACAGTAGGAGCCTCACAGGCTGAGGGACCAGTACAAACCGCGTGGCCTCCTAGACTGACGTGCTGCCCCTCTGCAGGCCGGCGACATCAGCTGCAGTGCCGACGTGGACCCGCTGAAAATAGGACAGACGCCGGCTTCTGTGTCTTTCAAGAGCGAAAATTTCCGGCACCTCAAAGACCTGGTGAGGACGGGCTCGTGCGGGCAGTTCCCTCGGGGAGTCCTTGTCGGAGTCGCCTGGAAATGAAGCATTTACCTTCCCAACCCCACCCCGACCCCTGACCCCTGCCCTCGAATGTCATAGGTTTCCCGTGTGCCTTTCTCAGCCAGTATGAATCAAGGGGTAGAAACGCACACCCAAGTCAAGATGAAGTTGTTTATGGGGTGATGGGGGTGGACAGGGAGGGAGGAAGGAGGAGGGAGCAGTTGTTCCCTGTTTCCGTGGTTCGAGTGTAATCACAGCAACACATGGTTGACGTCTGATAGCTGAACATTCCCAGTAGAAGCTCGTCTCAGGGTTTGCTGACATGCTAGCCCCTCAGCATGTCCTCCCTTTCGTGAAAATGGTTTGATTGTGTCAAAATGACGGTTGCTACGTGGGAACAACATAAACCAAACATGACGACTCAGAAAACCACAAGAAACGGCAGTTCTCGGAAGCAGAGCAACTGAGCACTCTTGTGACGAGCAGCTGGCTCCACACCCTCAGTGTTAGTGCACACATGGACACGTGTGTGCGCTGCTACGTGCATGTCCTAGGCCAGTGATGGCGAACCTTTTGAGCTCGGCGTGTCAGTATTTTGAAAAACCCTAACTTAACTCTGGTGCCGTGTCACATGGAGAAATTTTTTGATATTTGCAACCGTAGTAAAACAAAGACTTATATTTTTGATATTTATTTTATATATTTAAATGCCATTTAACAAAGAAAAATCAACCAAAAATGAGTTCGCGTGTCACATCTGACACGCGTGTCATAGGTTCGCCATCACTATCATAGGCCATATGACTGTCACAGGCTTTTTAAAACAGACCATGTTTTAGGGCAGCTTTAGGTTCCCAGCAAAGCTGAATGGAAAGTACAGACTCTCCCGTACACCCCCGGCCCCCACATCGGCACAGCTTCGCCGACACACTGCC
>JAWPEG010000005.1:1846784-1942863 GCA_035771395.1 Myotis vivesi | reverse complement strand
TGAATAAAACTAAAAAAAAAAAAAAAAAAAAAAAGACCCGTACCCTTTTATGTAATGATGTTTACTGTGAATTTATACGAGTTCACACAGACACTCCATCCATGCTTTTGTTCCGGCCTCCGGTCCCGTTTAAGAGCCCACTGTGGCCCCCGAGTCAAACAGTTTGCCCACCCTGGCCTGGGGTCTTCAGATTGTCACTCTCCCTCTCCACGTGGAAGTCGATGAATGACCCGCACTGGCGCCGCGTCCCGTGCCTGTCCTCCCGCTGGGATGAAACCTGTCCCTCTTCCCACTTTGCAGGCGACCTTCCAGACGGTGCAGCTCACGGCCTTGGCGGAGATCGACACCTACAACCCGCAGGTCTACGTGATCCAGGAGAACGCGGTCACGGTGAGCGGCCCTCCGGGCCTGGGTGGGCCGGCGTCCCGCCCGGAGGCTGGGAGCGGGGACAGGCAGCTCACTGGACTCTGAAAGCCCGGTGTCTCTGTGGTGAGCTTCCCTGGGTGCTGGCGGAGCTGGGTCAGAGGCCCTGACCCCACGAGGGGTGCCGCCCAGGGCGCCATCCTGCTCGGCCGTCTCGGGGCCTAGGCCAGCGCCTGGGCTCCTGCCTCCTCTGCTGACACCCCGCATCACCCACTCGAGCACTTTTAAAGGCGGTGCCCAGTGTGCTGGGTAAGCAGGCGTCCCCGAGGCTGCTTCTCTTGAGTGGTTTCCTCCCAGCCGGGCACCGCCACTCTGTGAGCGCCCACTCCTCAGGCCGCACAGCCTACAAACTACAAGGCTCCGGAGGAGGAAAGGGGGTTCGCAGAGCAGCTGCTTTGGGAGAAGCCGAGTAGGCACTTCCCTGGCACAGCTCCGGGAGAAGGTGCGGCCCTCGCTGCAGCGCGACCTGCAGGGGGGGCCTGGGCCTCTTCCTCCCAAAGCCCTTGTTGGAAATCAGAAGGTGGTTCCAGACCCTCCCCCTCAGCCGACGTGCCTCAGCCACTGGGACCTGTGCCCGGGCTGCAGAGCCGTGGGCCGTGACCTCTTGGCCTCACTGCTGAGAGGAGAGCCCGCTGCCCTCGCTTGTCCCGGGAAAGTGCGTCCACACACAGGACGCTGGCCTGTCTGCTGACCCTCCCCCTCGGACTGCACCCTCCCCCAGGGACCGCCCCCTCCCCCAGGGACCGCCCCCTCCCCCAGGGACTGACTGCACCCTTCTGCGAGGCCAGGGCGTGGGAAATCCAGAGTAGAACCCCAGAAAAGCCCTCTCAGTCTCACAGTGCTGGCACCGTAGGCTGGGGGCTGTGGGGGGAGGGGGGCAGGGGGGAGGACTGGAGGTAGTTTTTATTTTTTTTTATTTTTTATTTATTTATTTATTTTTATATATTTTATTGATTTTTTACAGAGAGGAAGGGAGAGGGATAGAGAGTTAGAAACATCGATGAGAGAGGAACATCGATCAGCTGCCTCCTGCACATCTCCCACTGGGGATGTGCCCGCAACCCAGGTACATGCCCTTGACTGGAATCGAACCCGGGACCTTTCAGTCCACAGGCCAACGCTCTATCCACTGAGCCAAACCGGTTTCGGCTGGAGGTAGTTTTTAAAGTTCATTTTAGAAACATGGAGTGCTCAGCCAGTGCCTAGCCTTTTGCTGAAGTTTTGGTTTTGTGTGTGTGTGTGTGTGTGTGTGTGTGTGTGTGTGTGTTATTTAGAAAGCAGTATGAGATGAATGCATTAATTGAAATTTATTTTTTATATTATTTTTTTAGAGTAAACTTTTTTTTTTATAAATAGAAAGAGTACAATCCAAAATAATGGTAAGCCAGTAACTTGACATTTAAATGAACAGTTTTAGTGATCCCTTTAGGAAACTTGTCCCCTTGCTTTTCTCTGAGCAATGCCGAGAAATAACAGAGGCCAGCTACCACTTTATCATGTCTATGAAAATAGTTTTTGATTCCAAATAAAAATTAGGTAATTTTTTGCATAAAATTTGGAATCCAAATAATGGATGGACATCCCCCTATAGGTAAGTAAGGGACCCTTGAATTTATGTGAGTCCCAGCCCATGTGACAGTCGGACCCAGTAACTTATGCTCCTGGTCCCTGTCGCTCCGTGGACCCCGGTTCGGGGGCTCGGGCCCCGAGGGAGCAGAGATGCCGCCAGGCGTGGACTGTATGGATTCACAATCGCACAGCCCTGCACTTACAGAGCCTGTGTTAGCGCTTAAAGATGCAAATGGAAAGAAATGGTCACCCAGAGGTCAGACCCCAGTTTAGCCCAGCTCACGGGTTCCGGCTGAACACAGCGCTGTACCCTGAGGCTCACCACTCAGTGAGGAGCTAAATCGGGCCCCGTCCCCTCGCCTCCTGGAGAATATGCTTGTGGCGGGAATGGTCGTGACCACAGTCTTACACTCAGAGGCTACAAAGAAAGTGGACATACTGAGTCATAGGCAGCCCTGGCTGGGTGGCTCTGTTGCCTGAAGCATCGTCCCATACACCTAAAGGTTGCGGGTTCGATTCCCAGTCAGGGCACATATTTTGGCTGTGGGTTCAATCCCAGGTTGGGGCACGTATAGAAGACAATCGATAGATGTTTCTCTCTCTCAAAAAAAATCAATTAAAAAAAAAGAATCATTGTTAGCCTCAAGGACAGTTTTATTGCTGAAAGGGACAACCGGAGCCCAATATCGGTCTACGTTTTAGCAACCTATCAGGTGACCTGGCGGGAGCACCGTGGGGTCAGAGCTCAGGAGCCCGCTTCCCAGTCCTGCCTCTGCTGTTTAATCACAAGGGGTTGGGGGTGCTGACCTGGCCTTTGACTCCCCTCCCCAAGCAGCTCTGAACACTGCCGCCGGGCGAGGAGACGGTGCAGCTCACCGACAGGCCATGTCCTGGGTGACTCAGGCGGCTAGGGTCACCAGCGGTGACAGCGCCAGGTGCTGACGTGGTTCGGGGGAGGGAACTGGCTCCGGGTCCCTTGCTGGACGTGCCGGGAGCGTTTCCTCTGGAGATGGTACTGCCCGGCGTGTGATCGGGAACATGGCCTTGAGCCAGCCGGCCCCTCCCTGGACGCCGTGCGTGGGGTTAGAGAGCGTGGCTGGCCAGACTGTCCTCTTGTCGCTGCTCTGGTTGGGTCACTCCCTTGTCGTGTGTTCCCGTTGGCAGATTCCCATCACGATCACGAAGCCCCATGAGAAGGCCGAAGTCCCCACCGGAGTGATCGTGGGGAGCGTCATCGCCGGGATCCTCCTGCTCTTGGCGCTGGTGGCCGTTCTGTGGAAGGTAAGACACGGGTCTCGTTCAGCATCGAGGCTCCCAGGGCCTCTGTCGTGAACGTCCTGGCCAGACAGCAGCCTTCCGTCCCTTCGGCCTCTCCTCCATCACAAGAGAAAGGGCAGTGCAAGGCCATTGCAAGGTCAGGTCCCGGAAAAGCACCGAAGGATTTTACCTCCTCGGCCTTGTCCCTGGCCTGCCCTTCCCCACCCTCCCCTCACCGACCCTGCGTGTTCTGTTCAACCCAAAAAAACAGAGCCCAGCTCCCTGGGCCCCAACGTCCTCCTGACGGCCGGTACCCGGTCAGTCCCAGTCCACGCCCCCCTCCCCGCGCCCATGGCTCCAGACGTGGTTCCCCGTGGCGGCCGGGGGGGGTCCAAGGCCCCACGCAATAAGCCATCGACGTAACGTTTCACACCGTCACCCCACAGCTCGGCTTCTTCAAGAGGAAATACGAGAAAATGATGAAGAATCCAGACGAGGCTGACGAGACCGTGGAACTCAACAGCTGAGCGCTGGCCGGACCCCGCGGGACAGGCCGCCTCCCGCCAGCGCTGCTATGGGCGCGGCTTTGTTTTTAAACCCAGGGTTTGGCGATGTCTCGAGGGCACTAGTCTAATATTTTATTTCAAGAAAACTGCAGGTCAGTTTGGAAAAAAGAACTGGGGGTGGGAGGGGTGGGAACTTAGTGGTTTATGCAGAAGACTTATTTGCTACGGACAGTGTCTACGCCGGCTGGTCCCCGGCGCACACGGTGGCGGCGCCCTGTCGGAAGGGGATGTGCTTGCAGATCCGGCGCGTCTTCCACAAAACAACCTTTCTTCGGTGTTTTATTGGAGGGGGATCCGGTTGTGTGAAACGATTGTTTTTAAAAGAAGTGACGCGTTTGGTGAAGACATAGGACGAGCTTGGATGTTGACGCTGGGGAAGGACAGCGTATCGTCCCCTCCCGGCAGAAGTTGCCAGTTTTCTGTGAGAACGGAGTTTACAGCGAGGGCCCCGGCTGCTGGCCCGGTGGCCCCCTCACCCTCTCCTGCGATGAACTGACGGAGACCCGCTGAGTGGCTGGGGCACCTCCGGCCAGCAGGTCTCCATCCTGGGGGTGAGGGAGGTTAGAGGCCGAAGCACAAGACACTGCGGCCATGCTGCTGGTACGACCTGCCTGCCGGGGCCGCCGTGTAGGGGGGACAGGGGAGTTCCCCCTCCCTGAGGGCCACAGCTGGCCGCCTGGCTGCCGGCAGGGACCTGGTGACTTTTTAAAGATGAGCCACTTCCTGGGCACCTTCCCGCCTCCACACAGAGCCCTGTCCCGCCCTGGGAGCCCTGCTCTGGAGCCCCGGAGCCTTGTCCCTGCATGGCTGCGGTCACCCCCTGTGTGCACACACCGTCTCCCCCAGCCCCTGCTCCCCACGGGGAGGAGGCAGGAACCCCGTGCCGAATGGATTTGTAATCCTTGGAGCTCCAGGGCATGTGGAAGGCAAAGCAGGACATCGTCTCAGGAACCTGGGAGCAGGTACGGGGTACTGGGTGTCACCGGTAACAGGCGTCCTCGGAGCTGGTCCATCTCGTCTCCCGGACCGACCCCCGAATGACTCACCTAGAGACTGCCTCCCAGCTGGAGTCCCCGGTCCCAGCTCCCGGGACGGCCACCTGGTCGGTGGGCTGAGGCCCCGAACCCCTGTTTTCGCGAGCGCCCGGTCGCTGTGCTGGAACAGACAGCCCCCCCTTTTCCTTCTGCACCCTCTGCTCTCTGAGCCCACAGGACCTCGAAGGGTGGGGCTGGGCAGAAGGCGAGGGCCGGGCGCAACGTGGGCGATGCCTTGTGGAGCTGCAGCCCAGCGACAGCAGGGGCGGAGCTCAGCAGCGATGCTCTTGGCTCGGCTGATGGCTCAGTGGGAGAGCAGTGACCTGTGAACCAGGAGGTCACCGTTCGATACCCGGTCAGGACACAGGCCCGGGTTGCGGGGTCGATCCCCTGTAGGGGAGCATGCAGGAGGAAGCCAATCAATGATTCTCTCTCATCATTGATGGTTCTCTCTCTCTCCCTCTCCTTTCCTCTCTGAAGTCAATATTTTATATATATATATGTGTGTGTGTGTGTGTGTGTATGTATATACACACATATATATAAAATAAAAGTCTGGGACCTGGTTTTACAACACAAATAGTTCTTCAAGGCTCTGAGTTTGAGAAGTCGTCAGGGAGGACAGGGATTCGTCCATGTGATCTGGCCTGGCCCTGACCGTGACAGCCAGGCCCGGGCACGCAAGTCAGTGGTTTACTTTGTATTTCACCAAACGAAGAAGAAAAAACAACTGTAAAGTGTTGGGTTTACAGCAAAAATGGCTGGTGTTCTCCAGTGAGATGTGCTGGAGCCCCATTCCTGGAACAGCCATTTGGACGAAACCTGTTTCATCCCAATAAAGTTTTATTGAGAAACAGCGTGGAGGAGACGGCCACGAGGTGACAGAGGATTTTGATGGACCATGTGACTCTGTACAGACGCACTAGTTCTTCGAGGTGCTGTGTAAGGATGCTTTCCTCGGCCTCGCCGCCTCCTTACCGGGCACTCAGCTGCCATCACGCACGCAGGGCGGGAGCTCGGGCAAGACCAGGGAGAGGCCTTCCCGAGTTCTTCCCACGAAGGGGCAGGGCTCCCGGAGACTGACCAACCTACCGCCTGGCTCCGCACGGTGCAGCACAGTCAGATGTGGGCCTGGGCGCTGCTGATGCCTGGGGCCAGGTGATCTCAGGGCGTCCTGTGCCCTGTGGGATGGTCTGCAGCTTCTCAGGCCTCTCGCTGCCCAGGCTGGGAGCAGGCTGCCCCTAGTGGTGATACCAGACTGTCTCCAGCCCTCATGAGGCCTCAGGGAACCAAGGCACCCTGATTGGGAACCGCTGTGCTAACCACACCTGCCTGAGCACAGCTTCCGCAATCAGATCGGTGGTTGGAGGCAGAGGCTGCATTTACCAGTGGACCAGCACTTCTCCAGCACTTTTAAGCAAAGGTGAATATTCATCAAAGAAATGAAAAGAACCGGCTGGTGTGAGTGTCGACCTATGAACCAGGAGGTCCCGGTTCCATTCCTGGTCAGGGCACAAGCCCGGGTTGTGGGCTGGATCCCCAGTGGGGGGCGTGCAGGAGGCAACCGATCCATGATCCTCTCTCATCATTGATGTTTCCATCTCTCTCTCCCTTCCTCTCTGAAGTCAATAAAATATATTTTTTAAAAAAAGGAAAAAAGCCTTGTTTAAGAAGAAGTTTTGTATTCCTATTCAGCCACACTTTTGTTTGGAGACGAAATATGGTGTAGGGCTTAGAAGATGCCACGTGCCCTAACCAGTTTGGCTCAGTGGATAGAGCGTCGGCCTGCGGACTGAAAGGTCCCAGGTTCGATTCCGGTCAAGGGTGTGTACATTGGTTGCGGGCAACATCCACAGTAGGAGGTGTGCAGGAGGCAGCTGATCCATGTTTCTCTCTCGTGGATGTTTCTAACTCTCTATCCCTCTCCCTTCCTCTCTGTAAAAAATCAATAAAATATTTTTTAAAAAAAGAAGATGCCATGTTAGAGTGTCCATTTCATAAACGGTGCCCAGACAAGGCCTGCCGAGTGCGACCGAGACACGGTGCTGTAGTCAGGACCCCTGTAGGCAGGGCCCCTGTAGGCAGGGCTGCACAGCCTGCAAATAGGTACACAGTGGAACAGTTTGTGAGGAAACTGCAGACTCGAACTTGGGCCTTGAGCTGTTAGCAGCAAAGCGAGGACGTGGAGCTGCGGAGAGGGTCTCTCGCTGGCGGAGTTCTTTTCATAAAACAGCAACCGTCTTCCTTAGCGGGAAGAGCAAAGAAAAGGTGAACCAACTTAGCGTATCACACAGGTGATTATACTAAAAGTTACCACAGAAGTTCTTTATAGTGTAATTGTCCTAACATACAGCTTTACCTCATGTAGGGAACTCTCATATCCAACAGAAAGCGGAACTCCTCAGACTGAACTCCCCTCCGTCTCTCGCTCCAGTTTGCACAGGGAAGTAACCGTGAGCACAGGGGTAGGGCACGCCCTCCTGTAGAGAAACACCCATTTGTATCAATGCCAGACGGACCCCTAGAGGCCACAGTCATAAACACGGGAAAAATTTTGAAATAAAAATGTAACTACTTTGAACCTTCGAGAACAAAAAGGTAGCCATTGTGTAAATATAAAGAGATGGTTTCATCTGTACCAGATGTATTTTAGCAGATAAACTCAAAATATAAATGTATATGTTGCACAATTATATGAGAATTGTATATTTTTTTAAAGGCAAATTGTCTTGGATACTTTCATATATTAATGTATAAATCTATACTAAGATGGAACATGGTTATTGGTTTTGATTAACTAGTTTTTGTCTTTCCTCTCGACCAAAACTATGAAAACGCATGTACGCGCGCGCGCGTGTGTGTGTGTGTGTGTGTGTGTGTGTGTGTGTACATGTACATAAAGCTGTAGAGTTCACCTGGTTTCGAGAAACATCCACTGGAGGAGCGAGTGGTCCTCAGTATCGACTCGGGGCCGTGCTCCTGTGACTGTAACCCCTCTGTCCACACCGCGTGACTGAATAAACGGAAGTCCTTTAGAAAGCAGTGCTCTCTCCTGGGGATTCTGGATTTCACGCTCCTGTGTTTCACTGTCTTATGCACTCACTCCAGACTCAGCAGGAGGGCTGTCCCTCCTCTCCCGCCACTGGCGGTGAGCAGCATCCGGGACCTTAAAATCCTGCACAGCAGGGACTGGCCGCTCCGCTCCTCAGGCCACAGGCCCTGAGCCTGCTCCACAGTCAGAGCTCAGACCCGCAGGCCCCGAGCTGTTGGGCCCGGGGCGGCAGCTTAGCGGGGTCCCGCTCACTCCCTCTGCGGCGCTGGCCGCACAGCTGAGCTGAAGCCGAGCCTGTGCGGAAGTGAAGCAGGAGAGCCAGCAGCTGCTGCACCTGCACGTCTGTGTAGCTGTGTTTTCTAATCCCGGGAGCGAGCAGGAGGGGGCTGAGTATTTTCATTTTTAAGGGTTAAACAAGCTGACATGAATGTGCTGAAATCATAAGCCAAGATGCGCCTCAGGCTCACAGACTGGCCCGTCGGACAGACGGACGGCACGTTCACTCCCAGGTGCTGCCATTCACAGCGACGCCCATGCTCCGTGTCAGGTGTCTCTCACGCCTTCCTGTCCCCACCGGTTCTGGGAAACCGAGTCAGGGGGCAGCTTCCTGCTCTGTCTCTCTGTCTCTCTCTCTCTCACACACACACACACACGTGTGTCTGGTGAGCACCGGGCATTAACACGACTCCGGGGAGAGAACATTCGTTTCTTTTTTTCATCTTTTCAAAGCTGCTGCACCGGTTTCCCTCCCACCCGCAGTGTGCGGGTCACCTGACCTCCTCTGCACTTGGTGATGTCAGGTTCATTATTTCTGCCCATCTGGTGGGTGTGTAATGACACCTTGTGTTTTAACTGATGTCTGCCTGGTCCCTGGTTCCTGGTTCCCGGTGGGATTGACCATTTTTTTCAGATGTTCACTGGTCATTCAGGCTTTATGGGTTTTGTTTGTTTTTATTATTTCTGACCCTCTCCTGAGGATATGTTTTTATTCATTTTTTAAAATGTATTGTTAGTTAATCCTCACCTGAGGATGTTACTACAAACAGCATTTTTAAAAACTCCCTCATTCTACAATAACCCTTTAATATCCTAAACTAAGATTCCAATTAAAGATTGAAAATCATCTAATTCAAAACCAGGGACTAATTTTCATCAAAGGCCCACTCCAACCTAACTTACTTTAAAAAAAGAAAAAGGTTACTAACCAAATTGCACTTTTGGGTTCTGTGCAAAATAAAAGTAATCAAATCTCACACAAGTTGCTTTGACTATAGCCCAGGATCTACTGCCCCCTGCTGGGGAAACACAGGCGTTACAATATCGACTACATCCCCTCTGCGGTACTTTACATCCCCATAACGTTTCTAACTGGAAATCTGCACATCTTAATCCCTTCACTTATTTCATCCACTCCCGATCCCCTCTCCCTGCTGGTAAACACTGGTTTGTTTTCTGATCTATAAGTCTATATTTTAGATTCCACATATAAGTGAAATCATCTATAATAATAAAAGTATAATATGCTAATTAGACCAGACATCCTTCCAAATGACCCTCCGGACGAAGTCGGTGCTGCAAGGGAAGCCCAGGTCTCCGGTGCCTGCCGGCGGCCAGAGGGAAGCCGGTGCCGGCAATGGGGGAAGGAAGGCCTACTCTTGCACGAATCTTGTGCACCAGGGCTCTAGTGCATAAACATATTAACAATCGGGGTACAGAGCCCTGGGAATATCTGCAGGGGCCCGTACCTCCACGCTAATGTGCTTTCAGAATGAATGACACTGTCTTGTTCTCCTAAGGCAGTGGTCGGCAAACTGCGGCTCGCAAGCCACATGTGGCTCTTTGGCCCCTTGAGTGTGGCCAGGAAGTTTCAATCGCACTGTACGTGCGTGCCTGCACATGGTATTTTGTGGAAGAGCCACACTCAAGGGGCCGCAGTTTGCCAACCACTGTCCTAAGGGACTAAAACTTAGTGGACGGAAGAAGGAAGCATGAATCCAGAGAGGGCAAGGCCGAGGCCAGGTGATCAGGGAGTGGTAGTGGAGAGTGTGTCTGCCTTCCGGGACCGTCTGCCCAGTTTCTCTGGATCGACAGTAGGGAAAAGCCTGGCTTACCGGGGATTCCTGGCACCAGTGTGGCTCCTGCAGCCCAGTAAGGGGCAGCATGCAGACCCTTCCCCTGGATGTGACGGTCGGGGGCAGGGACCACCAGCTGGGTGCCTGGCACCAAGCAGGCAGGCAAGGATGGTTGGAAAAGTGAATTCCTTATGTTAACAATGTCTCACTAGATGTAACAAGTAACATCACCCCAAATGCAGTCAATCTGTGTCTGCAAGTCCCGTCTTCATTCCCAACATGCATAATGCGAATTCTGTGGTGTCAGTCGCCTGAAATTATGTCCATGTTTTATTGCTTTAAGGCCGATAAGGAGGTCATACCTTCTGTCCATGAAGATAGTATGCAGGTGACCATGAGGAGGCTGGGCCTTTGTTTAGCACAAAGACCTTGCAGAGAAGTTGCTCATTAAGGACCTCACTAATGGCGATGCTGCCTAAGCAGCTAAAAGGGATACTATCTGGAAGTGCTTTGATAAACACCCTTATCATTCTCCTTTTCCAGTGGCTGTGGATCAAATTTTATTTTTATTTTACTGATGTCAGAGAGGAAGGGAGAGGGAAGGAGAGAAACATCGACGACGAGAGAGAATCATTGACCGGCTGCCTCCCGCACGCCCCCCACTGGGGACCGAGCCCGAAACCCAGGCATATGCCCTGCCCGGGCATCAAACCAGGACCTCCTGGTTTATGCTCAACTGCAGAGCCGTGCCGGCCGGCTGAGGGTCAAATTTTAAATATCACCTAACAGTATAACCCAAAGGAACCTTGTTGCTAGTCAATTACCCTGGTTTTACAGCGACTTCATGCTGATTTGTATATGAATTCAACAGTAAGAACTTATAAAATCTAGTAAGTAATGGTGAGATGATAGATTCTGAAATCCTAGACATTGCCATAGTATGAAATACATGTTTTATGTCTTAGTACTGAATTTTAAAACACAGAAAAATGCTGCTCATAAACGTTTTTAATGTTTATTTGGTTTACTTTTTAAATATATAAATTCTTAAAATATATCTTAACTGTCCAGTAGTGACTTTGTACGTCCTCCCGCCAGCACCATAGTGGCACCCCGGCTGTGGGGAGGGGGGGTGGGAGGGGTGGGTTCTGAGACAGACTCGTGAGTCCAGTTACAATCATTTGTCATGAGTTCATTTGTCTACCGCTGACATCTTTCCTCGAATTTAAATTGTTCTTGTGTTTCCCCCTAGAGGCGGTCCCTCTCTCTAGCTCCAGTGTAAGACCTCACCCTAAACTCTCCTGAGTTCTGGAGAAGGAAAATCAGAATGTGACACAAGGTCAGGCGGCCACTTCACCAACGTGAGTGATTTACTCGCTCGTTGCCCAAAAGCATTCTTTGTTTCTCTTCCAAGATGATGACGATTCTTCGT
Organism: Myotis vivesi; assembly: GCA_035771395.1. NCBI lineage: Eukaryota > Metazoa > Chordata > Mammalia > Chiroptera > Vespertilionidae > Myotis > Myotis vivesi. The sequence continues at coordinate 1,931,458 of JAWPEG010000005.1, read as the reverse complement.
ATATTTCCTAAGAGACAGAAGCATAACAGGCATTCAACACAAAGCATCTGAATACACGCAGATCTGAGCAGCGAGGGCGATGGACATCACATCTACTGAAATCTGCTCCTCTCTCCACATCCCGGGACGTTTCTATCGGCCCCGCGAGCAGAGAAAGGAACGAACACGTCCCCTCCACGTAAGGACGCCAACCCAGAGAGAAGCAGCGGACAGAAGCCTTACCAGGGGGGACGACGGGGCAGAATGAGGGACAAACTCCCTGGGGCCCAGCACAGGGACAGCTGGGCAGGCAGAAGAGGCGGGTCTTCAGTTCTAAGCATTTTCCTTTCCAAACACACCTGCTGCTCCCACAGCTCTAACTGCGCTGGTCCCCAGGCAGCGGGGCTCAGCCTGTGACATGGTGACACCTGCAGAAGCTCTGCACAGGTGACAGCTGCTCCGGACGCAGGTGGTGCCTGCCTGCCCACCTGCGCCTGCGCCACAGACGACCTCGAAGCACAGGCCGCGACGAGGACCAGACTAGTGTTTCCACATTCTGGAAGGACAAGCCACCTTCCCTTCTCACTCTCTAGCCAGCTCCTCTGCCGTTGGAACAGAAACCCACACTCGTTTGTCCTCTGGACACCTGGACCCTTCCCCACCGCCCAGGGCCTTCTTTGGAGGCCACTCTCTCACCTGCAGTCGTGGGCTGTCCCCTCCCCTTGCCCCAGGCTCAGGACTCACGTGGGGTGCCCTCCACTCCCTTCTCAGGCACCTCCCCCGCTCTACGGACACTGTGGCCTGGTTCAGAGCAAACACCCAGACATCTGAGCTGCACTAAGCCAGGGTCCCTTCACACTCACGCCTCTCACCCCAGTTTCCCCTTTAACAAGGGGCTTCGGTTCCCATTCGGAAAGCCTGGTGGCTACATCCCTCAGGCGGGTCAGGTCCAGCCGTCATGGACACTGAGGGGCCCCCGCCCTGGTCCCTCGTGACCCCCAGCGGCTCGCACTCTGCTACAGCCCCACCTGGGTGCTGGCCGCCGAGAGCACAGACAGCCCCTGCTGCTGCCGCTACTGGGGGGAGAGGCTCTATGACCAGAGACCCGTTTGCCCTCACTGCGGGGCTGGGCATACAGAGCCCGTACGTCTCCCACTGACATGGTTACATCCACTCACCGGGCATTTTCTCCACCCCTTTCTTTTCTTTTTCTAAAAGGATAGAGTCCTGGGAGGTTTAGTGCCTTGAAGAATTTCTGTGCTGGCAACTGCCCGAGTAGCCCCACACCATTCCCGCTCTGGACAGGAGACCCCCCTTGTTCAGGGAACCCTAACCCGAGGGCTCCGACAGCCTGGGAATCCCAACTCTTACACTGCGGAGGACAGCTCTGTGCCGTGCATTCTGGGGGCGTATATTTTTCATGGTTAACAAACCTTGGAAAAAAGATCCTAGATAATAAAAGCATAATATGCTAATTAGACCGGGCGTCCTTCCAGACGACCTTCCGGACGAAGCCGGGGCTGCAAGGGCTGAGGCAGAGGCGGCCGCTGCTGTGGGCAGGGGTCGAGCCCCTTGCAGGAATCTCATGCATCGGGCCTCTAGTTTTACATAAACGCCCTGCTTCTCAGATTCAGGAAACAGGAGTCAGCAAGTCGGGGGAGACGCATGCGCACAAACTCTGCATGTGCTCTCGTGCTCAAAAATCCCTGAGGAAAACCCGGCCAAGACAGAGGCAGGAGCTTCCTCCAGGTACCTTCTTCCACACGGGCACCGTGGCCTTCAGAGCGTCGATGGCGTAGCTCACGGCTCCGAGGGACGCAGCCCTGTGGGCCGAGGACACGGCGATGACAACGCTCGCTTCAGACACGGGGACCAGGCTGCAACGGAACAGAGGGCACGTTACACCTTCTCTGAACCTACTGCTCAAGGGTTCACGACCCCTGAAGAGAAATCCCAGAGAAGCTCCCAGAACTAACACCCCCTTCCTCCTACGTGGCCTCCAGGTCAACCAACGCCTAAGCCAAACCAACAGGCACAGCGCCTGGCGGCACCAGAGAAACGTCACCAGCTGGCGAAGCAGCAGAGAACTTAAATGTCCAACAGCAGCACACAGCGGACAGGACCACTGGCGCTGTAATCACAGGACAGCCACTGTAGCGAAGTAGCACCTCGCTGTGCCTGGCGATCCAGTCTCCACTGCTAGGAGCTTTGCAAAGCCTGGAACCCACTCTTCTTAGGGACACAAAAGGCAAACCAATCTAATATCCTCCCAAGGCATGTACTTTAAAGTCTCTTTTCTTCATATAAACAGAGTCCAGACTAGAAGACAATTCCCAACGGCTTCTGGGACTTTCCCCCAATCAGCACAAGCCCTGCAGCCCGGGCTCAAGGGTCCTGCCCACCTGGGCCCTGGCACAGCAGCTGGCACTGCAAACGTTACAATGGAACAAGCAGCCTTAACCTCCACCGTCTGCCAGGAAACATGCTAACTCCTCTCCCCGGAGCCAGGACCTGACACCGCAGGGTCCGTGCCCGCATGGAGGGGAGCTGGCAGGGCATGAGGGCGTCGTACCCGAGTCTGTGGAACACCGCGATGTGCCTGACCGGCCACTTCCGCCTCACGTCGCCACAGATCCTCCGGACTTCATTTTCCGCCATCGGTATGTATGCTTCGTACTCTAAGCTAATGACTTTTTTCCCTTCAAAGTGATTCCTTGTGGTCCCTAAGAAGAAGAAAAAAAGGCGATTAGAATAAGGTTTCTCCTTATAGTAGAAATGGCATAGTAAAAAAGGTTCTAATTTTTTAATATATTTTTATTGATTTTTTTTTTTTTTTTTTAGAGAGGAAGGGAGAGGGAAAGAGAAAAATTGATGTGAGAGCAAAACATCGCTTGGCTGCCTCCTGCACGCCCCCTACTGGGGATCGAGCCTGCAACCCAGGCGTGTGCCCTGACCTGGAACTGAACTGGTGAGCCTTGGTGCACGGATGACAGCCAACCAACCGAGCCACACTGGCCAGGGCAAGAACAGGGTTATTTTGGAATAGACAAGTAGCACACAGATCTGTTGCAATATTCTAAAAATAAATATGATGAGAAAAACAGAAGATAACCGTCGCAAAGGTAAGAAGATAAGACACGCTGACCGGGCAGGTGGACGGAGACTCTCGCATGACAAAGCAGCAGAGTTTCTTTCCGGCGGCATTTGCCACTTAGAGGAACACATCACGTTCCCGGTTATCATGAAGGTACCACCACCACCATTTCCCCTGGATGTTTGGAAAACACAGAATTCTCTCTGCTAAGGACGTCTGTCCTGCTCTTAGTAGGCCTTTAACATGTTCGTTTAAAGATTACTCACACAACGCAAAGCTGGAAACTTCGACCCCCACCCGGTCACCGTGGCTCAGTGTCTTAACATCACGCCCCAACACTGGACACGGGACACCTGTGCCTTTACGGCCTCGTGCCGGCAAGGGAGCTGGGGACACACACTCACCCACAAACAGGGACACTGCACCGCAGAGCGGGGACATCACCAACTGCGAGACTTCCTCCACGGACAGCTTCTCGACGGTGAACCTGATGATATCTTTAGGTTTCTCTTCATTTTCACCCACATCTTCCCTAGAAATGAAGTATTAACAGACCTTAACAGTGGTGCCAGCGGCAATCACCCAGCTACAGGCTGCACGTCCAGTCATGCTTTTCTACATCAGAGGTGCTAGGAGGCACAATCTGATCTGAATGATACAAGTAAGTGTGAAATTAAAAAAACAACAACCACGGTGTTTATCCCTAATGAGTCGAGCATGATATAAAAAGTTTACCATGAACATGACCACCTGCAGTGGTTCTCAACCTTCCTAATGCTGCGACCCTTTAATACAGTTCCTCACGTTGTGGTGACCTCCAACCATAAAATTATTTTCGTTGCTACTTCATAACTGTAATGTTGCTACTGTTATGAATCGTCATGTAAATATCTGATATGCAGGATGTATTTTCATTGTCCGTGACCCACAGGTTGAGAACCGCTGAGTCTTAAAGCATAAACTATCCCTCACACCCACTTCGCCCCCTTCGGAATTGCTCCTCTGAGGGCTCTCCCGTCCCGGGACGGTCCAGATCTCGACAGGTCAGCCTCACGTACATCACTCTCCCCGCTGTCACCAAACCACGCCCGGAACCGCCCTTTCCTTTAGCCACAGAGGCTCCGGGGGAGAGAAATGATGACGCACAGGGATGGGTTCATTTCACCGCGGGCACGACCCGCAAAGGCGCCGAGGAAATAAAAGGGGGAAGTGCCCGCCTATGCACAGCGCTGGGGTCCTCCCCGTGCACTGCCCAGCCATCCAGCAGCATCTGGGGCCTGCTCCCTGCGCGGGGACTCACCCACGCACTAGACACGGGCCAGGCAGGTGGAACCTTGCAGGCCGCTAGCAGTGTGGATAAAATCCTACATCCTGGGGGGTTCACCCGCACGGAAGAGGAGAGGAAGAAGACCCGGAGGAGCGAGGGAGTCGCTCAAGGTGATTCCAGCCAAGGAACCTTCCTAAGCCAGTGTTCTCGCCCCGTCCCCTCCGCCCCTGAAGAGAAATGAGCAGCCATCCTAGACCACTGATCCAGGACGTTCAACCTCCACACACGCCCCGAGCCTCCTCCACCCCCTTTTCTTGCAAGAAGATCCAGGCAAGCCAAACAGTCTCTGAACTTCAAGCCATGCCAGCTTCCCACACTGGTTCTGTGAGGACCTAAAACCATGTGCTTCAAACCTGTCAAACACACTAATCACCCACCAAGCTGCTGAGTCAACTTCCGCATCTTTCCAAGGAGCAGCTCTAATCATCACACACACGCACACGCGTGCAGACACACGCTCAGACACATGCATGTGCACATACACGCACACACGACATACGTGCACACACATATGCACGCACACACACACACCCCCTAACTTCAATGGCAGCCCATTATTTCTGAATAAATCCGAAACTCCAAAAAACAGCACTTTTCTAAAATCATGGAGGTGATAAGGTGACCACAGCTTCCAAATAAAACGGAGATACATGTCTAACGGAAGCCTTCTATTATTCCTAAATAGTACGGCTAAGAGAGAGCCCATCTTTACGGCCATCGAGGGCAATCTGCTTTGCAATATTTATCCTTCCCTTTGGGGGCACTGGCCTCCGGAAGAGCGTGGGGAAAAGTGGGTGAACACGTGACCAGGCATCCGCGGCTTGTTCCTTTCTGTGATGAAACCAAGGATTTACCGCTGAGCGTGACAGTCACTCTGATTCTGGAAGGAAACCCCAGCAAGTTGAGACGTTCTCTTTCATTCCTAACTTTACCAAAGTGTCTTACTGGCATGATTGTTAGTCTCTATGTCATTTACTCATCAGCTGACAATAAATTAAGCCTCATTCTGTCTGTGTGTCCAGACTACATAGAGAATCGTCCTTATATGCCCTCCACTCAGGGACACTGTGTTGTTTGGAAAGATGGAGTGATGGCCTGAGTCCTAGGCCCACCTGCCACAGCTAAATAATAAAGCTGTGTTTTCACATCCCTGGGAACTGGCAGGCGTCCTTTCTAGGCACAGTGATCTCTCACTGCCGGGCATGTAATGTTTCCGCACCCTCTGTGCCAGGGGAGCTGCTACCCAGCACCAGTAAGCGCATTAGTGAGAAGGCACAGAGTCCAACCATCTGACCTCGGGTCTTGGCTCTGCCACTTACTAGCTACGTGATCACAGACCAGCTTTGTGCCTTCTCTGAACACCAGTTCTCCCTCCTGCAAAACAGTGTCCGACACTGTGCCTGACACACAAGAAAGTCTCAATAAACCGTGTTAAGTGAAGAGGATGAACACATCCGAGGGACATGAAGTGAGGCTGCTGACAGCAGAATTGAAGCAGAGACGGCAGGGAGGTGTCACAAGTCTGTCTGCACCGACACAGGGCTGCGCTGTGACAGAGAGCGCGCAGACTTACAAAGAGTGTAGGCAAAGCAATCTGCATGCAGGTTACCCCTGTGTGACCCTTCTCCAGGGACAGGAACACTTACCTCACATGCTCCAGGGGCCCCCCAGCCCTAGCCTCCACTGATGGGGGGGATGATGGCGACTTCGTCTCCTGATCGAAGCAAAAGGAGCTGATCTCCAAGCTCGACATATTCCTGACGCACAGCCAGTATCACCTGGTTCCTGACATCAGCCAACCTGAGGGAAGCAAGTAGAGAGAGAAGCGTCAGTGCTGTGCGAGGCCTCCAAGGTCTCCCATGAAAAAGGTGACAGAAGCCCTGGCTGGTGTGGCTCAGTGGCTAGAGCGTCAGCCAGCAGACTGAAGGGTCGCAGGTTCGATTCCCGTCAAGGGCACGTACCTCGGTTGCAGGCTGGATCCCTGACCCTGTGTGGGAGGCAACCAGTCGATGTGCCTCTCTCACATCAATGTTTCTGTCTCTCCCCTTCCCTTCCGCTCTCTAAAAATCAACAGGAAAATACCCCCAGGTGAGGATTAAGGAAACAAAAAATATATGACATAAATATTACTTTGTAGCATCGCCTGCAGTTACTAACTAAAGTAATTTATATTCTGAGAGAAAGGACGCATCCATTGAAGAATAAATACACTCATTCACCTCCAAGAACACAGGAAACTGCCAACAACGCCTACTGGCTGCTGTGTGTCTTAGAGAATTAAATACTAGACTGAAGCTAACATTCAGACCAGGTCAAAGGAAAGAAAGAAAAAAGGAAAATGCCCTAATTCCAGGAGCCTTCTAAGTGTACAGTCTACTAAGTGTACCTCAGAAGTCCCCACAAGACAGGGGTCTCCCGGCAGGTGAAAGGTTAAAGGTAAGGTGGATTATCAGGGCACTTTAAGAGCAATTTAAAAGATATAAAATAAAAAATGAGTAGTTTTTTTGAACACGCAATGTGGAGTTTCTCTTACACGTTGGACATCTATATGGACTAAGTGACATCTTTAATATTCCTGAACACCTTCTAAGAAGCCACTTCCACAATTTGTCCCCAAAAGAACTTGAGGTAGGAACATTAAATTGGCTATTACAAAACGCAAATTCAGCAAATCCAAACGCAAATCCAAAAGCCTGGGGTTTGGTCTCTCCTTTTTCTCTTAATCTTAGAAATTTCTACTTTGACTTCTCTGAAGACGTGGCAGGACATAAAAGTTTCAAGCACACATTTTAACAGAATTTGTAACAATTTCACTTACTGCTATGAAAATGCATAATCTACATGTTCGATGTTCTGAAATTACTAAAGCAAACATGAGCATGTCCGTTTAAGAGCACCCAGCTCACTGCGCTCCTCGGTAACTATCTCTAACCCGCCTTAAGGAACTGTGCGTTTTAAACTAGGATTTACATTTCTGGTTCCAGAAAAACAGAACTAATGACCTTTTCTGACATTAGGGAAAACAAAATTAATTTTTTTCACTTTGACCATTTACCCATTTACCCATTTTTTAGAATGCTAAAAAGTGGTCGTCATGCGCGTTCCACAATGTCTACCTACCCCGGATGCCGAGTTTCTATCTCATCCCACAGCTGCGATGCTTTTATTTCTTGGGGCACAGAAATGGTCTCTGAGCGAATTCCTGTGATTTCAGCACTTTTTGCAAAATACAGCACTTCGACCTGAAAGGATAGAAAATGCTCTTAATAACCATTCGTGGTCCTCTTCTGACAAATGAGGTACTTTTTATCAAAGACAAATTGGATGAGTTAGAGAAAATCAAATCGCCCATAGAAATGTCAGCGTGTCTGCAAGGCCACGTTTTGAACAGTTCGCACCAAGTCCGGGTGCCCTTTAGCTCTACACCTGCCGGTGCCGCCGCCAACACCCCACGCGGCTCCTCGGAAACCAGAAAGGTGACCAGGCCGCACCTGGGAGACACGTACACAGTGACCGCGTGTCTGAGTGCCGAGCAGAGACGCAGAGTGAATGGCCGAGAAGCCAGGCCCGGCCTTTCGGGGCCACTGACCTGGGCCCCGCTGAGCCCGGGGCGGGTTATGCAACCTCCGCCTGCCGGGCAGGCCGAGCGGGTTCCAGCACCTGCACCTGCACCTGCACCTGCTCCGCCAGCCCGGGTCCAGGGAGCCGCCGGGACCGGCCCACCTGCCGGGGCCCCTCCCCACCCACCCGCGGTGACCCAAGAGCGGGGGACGCGTGTTGCGAGGACCCTAAAATGCTGACCCGGGGGCGGCCGCCAGCAGCACGCGGTGCACCCGACACCAATGCTAGCGCCCCCGGGAACTGCGATTGAGGCTCCAATGCGCGCGGGGGAGGGGGGGGCTCCGGGCCGGAGAGGAGGTGGAGGTGGATCTTTTGGAAACTTGTCTCCCAGAGAAGGAATAACCCAGGCGGGGCAAAGGTCAGGGCGCCCCGGGGGAGGGAGAGCGCCCCGGGGGAGGGAGGGCGCCCCGGAGGAGGGAGGGCGCCCCGGGGGAGGGAGGGCGCCCCGGGGGAGGGAGGGCGCGGGAGCCGGGCGGGCAGGAGCCCTGGGCTGGGCACAGCCTCCGAGGCCGGGAGGGCGCGGGGCGCAGGGCCCGCAGGGACGGGCTGGGGCTGGGGAGGCGGAGCGGGGCGCGCGCCCGGGAGGGTGCCCACCTTACCTGGCAGCGCGGCACCATCCCGCCCGAGCGGGTGCGCCAGGCCGGTCGCGGAGGCGGAGACGCGGTGCACGGACGGCGCAGGCGCACCAACAGCCCCGCCTGCGCACGGCGCACGCGCCCCGCTCGCCCCGCCCCGCCCCTCCAGCCCCGCTCGCTCCGCCCACTCCCACCCAGCCCCGCCCCTCCAGCCCCGCTCGCTCCGCCCCTCTCCCCTCCACGTCTCCTCTCCCTCCCCTCCTGCGGTGCCGGCGGGGCTCCGGGAGCCCAGTTCCCACGGCGGGTGCGGTGCCGGGAGCTGAGGGGTCGCAGGTGGGCGCGGGGCCGGCCGGCACGCGCCTGCGCAAGAGGCGAGGTGTTCGGCTGACCCGCTCCCGGGACTGGGCTTCCCACCGCTCACCTGCAGCCTCTCTTTCTTTCTTTCCTTTAAATATGTATTTACTGATGTCAGAGAGAAAGGGGGAGGGAGGGAGGGAGGGAGGAGAAGCATCCATGATGAGAGAGTCAGGGACCGGCTGCCTCCTGCGCGCCCCCCACTGGGGATGAGCCTGCAACCCGGGGGCAGGTGCCCTGACCGGGCATCAACCCTGACCTCCTGGTGCGCAGGTCGAGGCCCAGCGCGGAGCCCCCTCGGCAGCGGGCGCGCAGGCTGCTCCCTCATGACCTCTCTCCGCGCCGAGGGCGCACGGTTGCTGCCCCTAAAGACTGGAGCCTCCGCGGGTCAAAGCGGCACTTTCCCTGCTCTTGGCCGCCGGGGTCCATCCAACCGTCCCGCCCGGTGCCAACCAGGACTGCGCGCCCCCTGCTGGTTGGCTGTGTGGATAGCAAGGGGGCGTCCGTCCCCTTGGAGCTCACTCATAGCCGGGGTGTCAGCGTCCACGTAACTCGGGTACCAGGTGTCATCCAGGGGACCCGGGTCACACCCATGGGGCGTGGCGGGGGGCCGCTCCGCTGGGGGCTGGCGCAGGAAGAGCTCACTCACCCGGAGGCGGGGCTGGAGCAGTGGGGAGGGGAGGGCATCTCACTGGCCCCGCCCAGCCAGGGGGAGGCCACGGGGGGTGGGGGGGGGGGGAGGTGGTGGGCCAGGCGGTGCCCCCAGCAAGGGGGAGTGGAGGTGAGGCTGGAGGGACCAGGGAGGGACCCAGGGCAAGAGAAATGGACAAGGACCGACAAACACCAGCATCTGTGCTGGGAAGGTGGTGAGCACCAAGGATAAAGAATCATGTTCACATTCAGACAGAACCACGGGATGATGACAGTGACCTTAGACTTGTCAGTGACGTCCAAGGCCAGCCCATGGCGTGAGCAACGTCTAAAACGCGGCTGAGAACCAAAACATGAGCCAGAGGTGACGGCCAGGCCTCACAGCCTCAGCCTGCGGACAGCAGCAACATGCGCAGGAGCCGAGGGCCCCTCTCAGAAACCTCCCTGGGCAGGAATACAGTCAATCCAGAGAGGAAGCAAATGAGAACTCAGCAAGAAGAAGCGAAGGACAGCAAATAAACACAGGAAGTGAGATTTTAACCCACTTACATATAAAACAAAAGCTTCAATTGTGGGGTTATGGTTATGGTTATGGGATAAAATATAATTGATATCAGATTACTTTAAAAACATAAATAGAAACGGCCCCAAATTGGGACATGTGTTTACAAAACATCGATTCAAGCCTCAGTATTTTTCATAATCTCGCTTCTTCACTTGAGAAGGGTCTGTCTACCAGGAGCCACTAGAAATGATGCCTTAATAAAAATGTGGTGATTTCTAATCCCTTCCGTTTCATTTCAGTTACTTTGCTGTTAAATTCAATAAAGTTCATTAAAAGCTAAAAATAGTAGATAATGTGTAGTTTCGTTGCGCTTTGTGAAAATGACATCAGTGCAGCTTTAATGGCCAGAGGAAAGAGGACAGCCCTCATCACGTGGTAATGAGCACTGTGTGTGGGGAGTGGAATTGCCGATGATTGAAAAACGACCTTTGCTTTCCTCTTAGTCGATTTCTGTGCTGCTGGATTTTTAAAAGGAATTGATCTAGAAACACCTTTGGGTGATTGTTGCTCTGGGAGCACTGAGGATACATGGTGAGCCAGACAAATAAGACCCTCGCCCCGAGTTGCTCATTTTCTGGTTAGGACAGTGGTTCTCAACCTTCCTAATGCCTCAACCCTTTAATACAGTTCCTCATGTTGTGGTGACCCCCAACCATAAAATTATTTTCATTGCTACTTCATAACTGTAATTTTGCTACTGTGATGAATCGTCATGTAAATATCTGATATGCAGGATGTATTTTCATTGTTACAAATTGAACATAATTAAAGCATAGTGATTAATCACAAAAACAATATGCAATTATATATGTGTTTTCTGATGGTCTTAGGCAACCCCTGTGAAAGGGTCGTTCGACCCCCAAAGGGGTCGCGACCCACAGGTTGAGAACCGCTGGGTTAGNTTCTCAACCTTCCTAATGCCTCAACCCTTTAATACAGTTCCTCATGTTGTGGTGACCCCCAACCATAAAATTATTTTCATTGCTACTTCATAACTGTAATTTTGCTACTGTGATGAATCGTCATGTAAATATCTGATATGCAGGATGTATTTTCATTGTTACAAATTGAACATAATTAAAGCATAGTGATTAATCACAAAAACAATATGCAATTATATATGTGTTTTCTGATGGTCTTAGGCAACCCCTGTGAAAGGGTCGTTCGACCCCCAAAGGGGTCGCGACCCACAGGTTGAGAACCGCTGGGTTAGGAAGACAGGTAGGCCCGCACCTGCTGTAAGAAGAGGAATAGGGATGGTGCTCCGGAGGCGAGGAGCAGATGCAGAATCAAATTTTTGAGTCGGGGAGGGGCAGGTGACATTCGCAGGGTCAGGGGAAGGACCTGGCTGGGCTGAGGTGAGACCTGGGGGGTGAGAGGTGGCCACGGGCGGGGCGGGGCGTTCTGGACACCACCGCCTGGCTGTGGGCTGGACGGGACCCTGTGTGTTCGGAGAAGAGAAGAGGAGAGAGGCCGGTGTGGCTGAGATTAAGAAGAAGGAAGAGATTAGCCCAGTGGTTCGCAGCCTTGGCTGCACATTAGAATCACCTGGGAATCTTTTTAAAATCCTGATGTCTGGGCCCCATTTTTGTAAACTCACGAGGCCCAGACATCAGGATTTTAAAAAGTTCCCAGGTGATTCTAATGTGCAGCCAAGGTTGAGAGCCGCTGGATTAGAGATTGAAGGGAACTGAGCGTACAGATCCCGGGCGGCCCTGAAAGCCAGTTTGGATTTCTTTTCTATTTCATTGGGAAGCCACACACACACACACACACACACACACCTTTCAAAAATTTGATTCTGCGTCTGCTCGGAGCCATTTTCAGGATCCTGAACCCATCTGGAATGACTCATTTTAAGAGCTCACCTAGAATTTAAGCATTTTGCTATGCAAGTGAGCTATGTAAAGACATTTAGCTCAGGGTTTGTTAATTCGGTTTTATGATCAAATAAAATTACAAAACATCGTGTTCTTCTTGTGTAATTCTATTCATTGGTCATCTCCAATTAAAACAAACAAACCCACATAAACTACATATACTTGTTACTTTATGCAAAGAAAGTCAGAAGAAGTCCTCCCCCTGGTGGCTCGATATTCCAATTGCAACCCCTTCAGTCACCGGGAGAGAAATACAGGAGCTTCAGCAAATAGGCTGTTGGCTGATCATATCCTGAAACCAACACGCTGGCCCGCCAGATGGCAGAGGGGAGCAGGACGCCCAGATTTTATTTCTGCAAAAATCTAAGAGGCGCAGCAAGCAGGTTACAAAAGAGAGAGAAATACACCCCCAAGGGTTGGTACCCCGTGAACAACGAAGCTCTTTTCAGGAGCCTGGTGTGGGCTCCGGAAAGCGCTCCATTCCCTGCCCGGGCACCCGATGTCCTGATGCTCCTGCAGAGAGAGGCTGCGGAGAACAAAACCCTGAAACCTCACCCAAGGGCACCGGGCAGCCCACATCTATAGAAGCAGGAGCCCAGCCCCAGAACCAACAGCTGGTCTGAGGCAGGCGCAGGCGAGGGGGGCAGTGGGGGGCTGCGCCCAGAGCCTGGCTGGTCTCCCAGGAAAGTCCTCCTGGTCTCTGAGGCGCGGCACCCCCTCCCCACCTGGCGGGGAGCTGGGAGTGGAATGACCAAGCCTGAGCGCAGGCAGGACCACAGCGGCTGCAGCTCCTTAAAACCGAGTAGTTCCGACGCCCCAACCTGCATAGATGTTGAGAACGCTGTGAGGGCTGAGGCCACCCAAGGTCACCCAGACACGGAGAGGCTGCTGGGCTTCAGGAGGCACCAAGGCTGAGACCTTGGACACAGGGAGGGAGAGAGAGCAGCCTCGAGTGGCTGGAGGAGGAGGAGGAGGAGGAGGAGACAGACCAACCTGCTGAGAAGCATCTCTCCGCCCTGTCCCCACCCGCCGCCCAGGCCCTCCGGCCACAGGTCATCCCTCCTCGGGGGTGGGCAGACTCTTCTGGAAAAAGCCAGTTCATCAGCATTCAGACGCATAGCCGGGTCTCATCCCAGCCACTCAGCTCCCCATCGCGCCCTGGTGGCGGCCGTGCCAGCACCTAAGTGAGTGTGTGGCCCCATAGGCACAATTACTGACCAGAGGAGCCTGGCCCCGGCAGTGCTGTCCACAACGCAGGGAAAGAGGTGGGGATTTCTCAGAGAAGAGCGCAGCCACATTCTAACCAGCCGTGAAGAGGTCTAGGGAAACCTTTCCTCGTTAACTAGCAGTAAAAGGAGAACAAACGGAAAATCTATTCCAGCAAAAATTAAATAATATGAAAAAAACGTGGTATGAAATGTCAGAGGAAAACATGTGATTGTAGATCGCCAACCCCCTCGCCAAGGGGAATGCCCAGAGCGTCCCCGGGAGGTGATCAGTCAGGACACACACTGGGTCGGACTTCAATGCACCATAAGCCCACACAATGGGCCTGGTGGCACAGCTCAGTGGTTGAGCGTCGACCTAGGAACCAGGAGGTCACGGTTCGATTCCCGGTCAGGGCACAGGCCCGGGCTGCGGGCTCGATCCCCAGTGTGGGGCGTGCAGGAGGCAGCCAGTCCATGATTCTCTCCAATCATTGATGTTTCTATTTCTCTCCTCCCTCTCCCTTTCTCTCTGAGATCAATAAAAATATATTTTAAAAAACTGTAAAATGGAAATGGTGTTTGGAAGGAAATACCGAGGACTAACATATGAACAGAGCAAAGCAACAGAAATGTAAGGAAGGAAGAGCCATGGCCAGAGCGGGCATTGCGGGCGGAGAGCACTGCAGGGCAGTCAGGGCTGCAGTGGTGGCCGCTCTGACTGAGCCGCGTGGAGCAGCCTCGCTGCCTGGTTGACACTTCACCTGTGGTTCGGGTGAGCAGGGAACTGAATGGAACGTTAACGTTTTTTTTAATTAACTGAGACTGAAATAGCCACATTGCTAGTAGCTATTTACTGAACTGCGGGTCTAGGGGTAACTCGGGGGACAGTTACAGCATCACAGAGGAACAGCGAAGAGGTTAAGCAATTACACAGTCAACAGAGAACAGGAGTAAAGACCAAGGAGCACAAAGAGACTCGGTGTTCCTGAAAGAGAAATCTAAACAAGTGGCCAGGACACGACTGTGAAATCACCATAGAAGGTAATTGTCCCAAATACAGTTTACACATGGAGGCCAAGGGCACAGTGTCTTCCAATAAAACCCAGGAACATCATAATGGGCAGTAAATATTTCCTGATCGCAACTGAGTTCCAAGGATAACATTTCATCAGGTATCCGGGAAGAAAAAAGCGTGACTTCAAAACTGAGCCAGCCTTTGATTTCTCCAGAGTAGCATTTAGCATCGGAAGGTATGGACCAATGTCTACAAAAGGCTGAGGGGGAGGAACTGAGCCTAAAATGCTTCACAGCCCAACCTACTGTCATTCAGTCCTAAAGACCACGGGCAAACACGGAAGAATCTGGGAAGTACAGTCCACACACACACACACACACACACACCACATCACACCACTTCACAAAACCTTCCTCATGATAAGATCCAGTTCAACCGGAAATGACATAGAAGCCAGCGTAAAAAACACTGGTGGAAAACACTGCATCCATTTAAATAGATAACCAAGTTTAAATAACCATGAAAATGATGCTTATAGAATACTAGAGGCCTGGTGTGCAAAATTTGTGCACTCGGGTGTGGGGCGGGTGTCCCTCAGCCTGGCCTGTGCCCTCTCACAGTCTGGGAACCCTTGAGGGGATGTCCGACGGCTGGCTTAGGCCCGCTGTAGGGAGCAGGCCTAAGCCGGCAGTCAGACATCCTTAGCGCTGCCACAGAGGCGGGAGAGGCTCCCACCACCGCCACTGTGCTCGCCAGCCATGAGCCTGGCTTCTGGCTGAGCGGCACTCCTCCTGTGGGAGCGCACTGACCACCAGGGGGCAGCTCCTGCACTGAGCGTCTGCCCCCTAGTGGCCAGTGTGCATCATAGCGACCAGTTGTGCTGCTGTTTGGTTGATTTGCATATTAGCCTTTTATTATATAGCATAAACACATTTTAACTGAAGATATAATTATCACAGTGCAGGGCATTGTTGCAGACCTGGCCCCAGGAGCACGGCCTGAAGTGCGGAGTCCTGTGAAGTGAGTGAGAAAGGAACCCTGGGTTAGGAAGTGGGGGAGTTGACAGGCAGTTTTGGGGGAAGTCCAGCAGAGTGTGGGCGGGAATCTGGTCCACGTGGTGGCTGGAGCAGGAAAGTACCTCTTCTCTCTCTGAAAAGTGATGGCACCAGGAGAACAAAGGCCTGACCCACAGGATGAGGGACACAGGAGAGACTGCAATAGGAAAATGTTGGAAACTAGAGACTAGATGGGTTGATTTCAGTTCTGGAATTTTTTCTCCTCACCTAAGGATCTGGCCCAGGACACCGGGCAGGGCTGTGCTGGGCGTAGCACAGGCTCAGCACCAAGAGCAGCACTTGTGCGATTCTGATCCTGATGCTCTGTCCTCCCAAGAGAGCAGCCAGAGAAGGAGCCGCCTCCCTCAGGCGTCGGGGGACCACAGAACAGAGCCCCCCACACGTGGCCCCGCCTCCATTCCCAGGCAGAGGGCGGGAGAGATGGTGAGGATGGGTTGCTGTCCCCAGGAGCGGGGTTATGATAAGCGATGACCCACGCCCTTTACCAGAGAGAAGAGAAGGCAACTCCTGTCCCCACGGCAGTGAGGGGAGGCTCTGAGAGCCAGGGGCTCAGGGAGAGGGGAGGGGAGACCGCATCTTAGTGGGAGGGAGGGGTGTCCTGGGGGGGGGTTGCTGGGCAGGGAGCTGCTGATTTGTCCCTGTGACTACTGGTGGGAGAGGAAGCACCTAAAGAGAGACGGGGGGCGGGGTAGAGGGGAGGGGAGGGGGCAGCCTCCACCACCACTATGCGGTGGCACAGAGGAGCCAGACGGGACACGGAGAGCCCAGGGTGGGCTTCCTGCCCTGCGCAGTAGTGACCTCCTGGCCAGGGCCCAGTAACAAGAAGCTGTGTGTGTGTGGCAGGGGAGGGGGGTGGAGGGGTGGGAGGGGAGCAGGGGGCGGGCGGGGATTAGGGGCGAACAGTGCAAGGCGGGCGGGGTGGCCGGAGGGCAGATGCCGGTCGGGCAGTGCAGTGATGGGCGCTTCAGGGCCTCGGGAAGGCTCGATCCTGGGCCACAGGGACGATCCCAAAGCAGGGGAGGGACTGAAGCTTCAGATTTGATGCTTTCAAGTGCCTGGTTTTATTTGTTTGTTTTCTGTTTTATTTCAGAAACGAAGTGAGAGGGAGAGAGAGAGATAGAAACATCGATGATGAGAGAGAATCATGGATCGGCTGCCTCCTGCACGCCCCCTACTGGGGATCGAGCCCACAACCCAGGCACGTGCCCTGACCTGGAATCGAACTGTGACCTTCTGGTTCGTAGGTCGACGCTCCACCTTTGAGCCACGCTGGCCCAGCAAAGAACCCATCTTTAGAGCCGCTGGTTTGCGCCTGCTCAGCAGCTCCCTGGGTTGTGGGGGTCCCCTCCCCACAGTCCTCTGACAGTGGCCCGGAGGACAGGCACTCGGCTGTATGTCAGGCGTGGTGACGGCGCCGGCACCAGCACCAGCACCAGCACCAGCACCAGCCGTCTCTGTCCGCAGGGGTATGAACTGTTGGCCTTTCTACAGGTCCTGTTGGCAGAGGCTTCGCTGGAACGGCTGGGGTGGGAGGGCCAGGCCGAGGGGGAGGCCCAGGTGTGTGTGCAGTGGTTCCCTGGATGGCAGGAAGCTGGACAACTAGCCCAAATCAGCTTAGATTCTGAGTTTGGAAAGATATGAGACTAGTTACTTTTTCTCATGTGCAAAGTATGTCTCCTTTCCCTACCTGTGGGAGACGGCATTGTTTTTATCCTAAGGTCTCGTTTTAAACGATGATTCTCACCCTGAAAAATCCCCCGGCGCAGTGGGGACCTCTAGGATAATTCTGGGGAGGCCAGTGGGGAAGAAGTAGAAGGGGAGGGGGAAATCATGGCTCTTGTGCTCAAATATCTGGCAGGAGCGGCCAGCAGGGGCAGCAGCAGGCCGGTCAGAGAACACAGAGCCCTGCCTCCTCCCCCCTCCCCCCCCAGCCCCACGGCTGCTGCTTCCTCCAGCTCATTGTTGCCTGCACACCCAGGTGAGCCAAGACTTCATGTTTCAAGAGAAGTGAAGCGTTCGGGTTTTTATCTAAATCTCATCATTTTCAGTGTTGGCAGTTTTTCAAGATTTTCCAGCACCCT
Organism: Myotis vivesi; assembly: GCA_035771395.1. Classification (NCBI taxonomy): domain Eukaryota; kingdom Metazoa; phylum Chordata; class Mammalia; order Chiroptera; family Vespertilionidae; genus Myotis; species Myotis vivesi. The sequence continues at coordinate 1,914,032 of JAWPEG010000005.1, read as the reverse complement.
GTGCGGGCCAAACGAAACATCTGCGAGCGGCTGTGGCTGGGGGGCTGCCAGCAGCCTTGGCACAGGTCACGGGGAAGGTGGTCGGAACCAAACACGGGAGTGAAGGCTCAGGGGCTGGCGATCACCGTTGCTCCTAAATGAGTCCTTGGGCCGGGTGTCCGGCTGGAGAGGGAGCTCCGCAGGGGCCTGCGGTGCCGGGAGGCCAGTCCCGCTGACAGTGAGGAGCGGGGGCCCTCGCCCGGCGATGACGTCACCTGTCATGGGCACTCGGGACAGCGAGACCCATTTCCGTGGGTGCCGGGAGGGCGCCGAGGGCCAGCTGGAGCCAGACCCGCCTTGGTAAACACACTCCGGAATATGCTACCGGTCAGACCAAGAAGATTTTTAAAAAAACCCTTTGAGACCAGGGGATGGAGAGAACTCCGCAAACCCAGAGATGCCTTGGGAGATAAGAAAGACACAGACGCAGGTTCCTGCAAGCGCATCTGACGCCCAAAGGGAGGGCGAGCCTCGGAGAGCCAAAGGCCAAGTCTTCCTCCCTCAGAACCGCAGCGCAGAGGCTGGCCGGCGGGTGGACTGGGGACACGTTGGTCCGCGGACAGAGATGAGGTCAGAGTTGGTCGGGAACAGTTCTGAGAAAACGCTACACCCAGAAGCTGGCCAGGGGGTGCACATCTTGGTGAAACATGTAACCCAGATCGGGCTGGAGACGGAAATGCCCAGGACAACAACGCCTCTAGCGGCCCAGTGACTGTGTGAGTCTCCTAACCGTGACCTTGCTTGTGACCTTGACCGCTACCGCCTGCTCTCAGCACAGCAGCCAACGCAACCGTTTGGAGACCTCTATGCGACTGCATCACTTGTCTGCGGAAAACGGCTCCATGGCTCCCCATCTTGTTTGCAGTCAACGCCAGGGCTTCCACATGGACGAGGCCCTGAGCTGGCTTTGCTGTCTCATCTGTCATTCCCTCCAGCCCCACATACCGCCCACCCCGCTCCAGCCACCAGCCCCCTGCACCGCCCATCCTGTTCCAGCCACCTAGCCCCCTGCTATCCCCTGAAAGGGCTCAGGACCTTTGCACGTCTTATCTCCTCCGCCTGAGGCTCTTCTCCCTGGTCCCTGTGTTGTGCACCCCCATCCTGCTCAACAATACCAGCCTGAGTCACTGCCTCCCACACTCCTCCCCCCGAACAGATAGCAGCCTCCCACCCAGCGTCCTCTCTCCCCCTCTCTGCTTATTTTTCTCGTGTCACTGATCATTACCTGGGAGATTGCTTTTATTTGTTCATAATCGTCTCTTCCCACTAGAATGCAAACTCCATTATCATTCTGTCCACTGGTGCATCCCCAGAGTCTAGAACAGCGCCCAGCACGGAGTGGATGCTTTGTAAGTATCTGTTGAATGAAGACGTGAGTGAAGGAGTGAACCCAGTGAGGAAACTCCCAATCCCATGAGCAAACTGACAGCCATAGACTAGGGAACAGCTTATGTGAAAGAAGCTTCCAAATTAAAAACACACAAAACCACAATGATCCCAGGTCTCCTCCTCCCCTGCAGCGAGTGAGGGTGCCACCCGGTTCAGAGAATGGGTGTCTGCTTTCTGGGAAGGAGGCAGGCCGGCTCCTTGGAAGCTGTTGGAAGATCGGAAGGGAGTCGACAGGGCTCCAGCCCGCAGGAAGGAGCTGGCCCCGCACTTGGCCAGCGACGGGCCCATGTGTGGGTTGACAACCGAGAGGACATTCTGTCTAAAACCGTCGCCGAGGCCGGGCCAGACTCTGTAATCAGGACTCAGGACGTTCCTGGGTTTCTTAACTTTTTTTTTTAAAGTCCGTGATTCAGATGATTTCTCAGAAAGCGAGCTGTCATCAGGACTAGCAGGGACAGCGTCCGCGGGGCGTGGCTGCGGCTTCCTCTCTCTCCTGCTGATGAATATTTACAAATGGGAGCAGATGAGAGGCATGTGATGGGGAGATTATTTTTTCCCCCTTGATCTGTCTTGAAGGCCAAGGGTCTGGCTGTCTGTACGCATGTGTAAGTCCACTCCCCTCCCGGGGTTGGCTATCCTCGGCCACCCTCTGCTGCTGGAAGTGGATGGGAAGGCGCGAGGCACAGGGTGAGGAACCTAATTCATTACCGAGTGTCAGGCCTCTCACATCTCCTTAATCAAAGGGCCTCAACTGGACGAGACCAAGGGGCCAGATGACTCCCCTGTTGCAGCACTAACTTTCTATATTTGAGACGGCAGGCCCTTCGCAGTTTGAAGACTTGTATTGGCTTGATGTGTTGAATTTTAACTCTATTTAGTTTCAAACATTTTTCAAGTCCCAGTGTAGAAAACAGGGCTTCGCCTTTAGAATAATTTACTTTAATTCAAGTTTAATAAACTCAAGATGGGGAAATGACTCAAAAACAATGAAATGTGTGTTTTTTCTAAGCAAGCCTATTAGGTTGTAATACAAAGAAAACATGTGACTAAAACCACGAAGGGTACAATTTTTAATTAGAATATTTTTATGGGACCAGTTTTTCTTGTAGGATATATAGAACTATGAGTCCAATTCTCATGAAATGTAACAAAGCGCGCAGAAGTCAGAATGTGACTTGAGACCAAAGAGTTTCTTCATTTCTTGCAATTGAGCAGCACCTCGCCTGGGGTGTCCTGTGATGGGTGGCACTTGTTATGGTCTCTTCTTGCGAGAGGGTTCCTGCTCCTCTACTCAATCTACGGCGCCCCCTGCATCTCACCACCTCTCAGCTCTGTTACTCCAACCGGCTTTATGCTCTAGACCAGCGGTTCTCAACCCGATTTCTGTTGACCTCCATGCATCCGTACGTCTCTCTGCCAACCTTCCTCTCTCTTCTCCGTCACGTCCCCGGGTTGTGCACACTAACACGGCGCTCTGGCACCCACGTTCCAATGTGAATGCAAGTCACCCCTGGTCTTTAGGCCAAGGCCAGGTGGGTGTCTGCTGGAGTCGGAACACGGATGCCTGCCAGTCGCTGGCACGTCATTCAAGCCGCCCTTCTGACTCGCATGGCTGCAGATCTCTCTGACCACAGTGTAGAAAGCAGCCTTCACTTTGTCTGTTCTTAGAGACGCAAAGGCTGTACCCTTCTTGTGGGATAAACTGTCAGAACTGTACATCCCCTGTGAGAGCAAACAGCTCCCTGGGGGAGGCCACGACTTCTGCGAATATCCCGTGTTCTCTTAGGACGGCGGAACAGACTATTGGAGCAGATGATCAGAGTACGGCACCGCTTTCTACATGAGGTAGAGACAGCCGTTCATTCGTCCACCGATGAGGCATTTTATGGAAACTGGGTGTGGCTTTTTCTTTACAAATCTACACACGGATTCATAAGCGTATACTTAAACATGAATCCAAACTTGGGCGCTCAGACTTTCAATGGAAGGGAGCCACTCGGGACATATGCATTCACATACAACACTCAAATGGACTTAGAACATATTTGCAGAGTTTATCAGTGTCATTTACCAACGATTGGCAGCTGTTTTATGGCTAATTAAGGGGAAGGAGTGTTCTGAGCAAGCCGATGCCTGAGGGGCCACCTAGAGGTTTTCTGCATCTCAACAGAAGCAGCAGTGCCTATGAGTAGGGCAGGCAAAGGGCGAGTTCCCCATTGCTGGGAGGGAAGCAGAATCCACGTTTATCCAGAAACCCTAGAAACCCAAGATATACACTGAATGGCCAGCTTACTATGACCACCCCATCAGTACTTCGTTGGGCCACCTTCTGCCTTCAATACTGCGGCGATTCTTGGCATTGACTCCACAAGATGTTGAAAGGTGATGCGAGGAATCTGACACCATGCCTGATGAATAGCACTGTCCAGTTCTGTGAGATTTGATGGTTGTGGAACCAGCTGCCTGGTGGCTCTTTTAACTTCGTCCCACAAGTGCTCAATTGGATTGAGATCTGGTGGTTGTGGGGGCCACCTAAGCAAGGTAAAGTCTCCCTCATGTTCTTAAAACCATTCCTGCACAATACTAGCACCGTGGCATGGCGCATTGTCTTGTTGGAAAAAGCCATCTCCATTGGGATACACCATCAACATGATAGGATGAACTTGATCAGCAACGATACTTAGGTATGTTGTGCTATTCAGACGTTGTTCCACACGAATTAAAGGGCCCAAAGCATGCCAAGAAAACATGCCCCACACCATAACACTGCCCCCACCAGCTTGAAGGGTTGTACTCACTCTGCCATCTGCATGATGCAACTGGAAACGTGATTCATCGGACCACATGACTTTTTTCCAATGCTCGACTGTCCAATCCTTATGTTCCTGTGTGAATTGGACACGTTTTATCTTGGTAACTACAGACAGCAAAGGTGTTTGAACAGGACTTCGGCTTCCATATCCCATACAACGCAGTGTACGGCTAATTTGCCTATAAATGTCAGGTGGTCATAATAATCTGGCCACTCAGTGTATTTCCTGGTCCTCTGGTTAGTCCAAGCTATTAAACACACTCCTGCCTGGCCATGGCAATGCATCTCCATCTGTGAGCCTGTTACACTGCTGACCATGCAGCACCAGAGTCAGAGGAGTGAAGCCCGGGAGAGAAGAAGGCATTGCGGCTACAGTGTTCAACTCAGAGGAAGAGGGAAGGGCCTTTTATCGGTCCTTGCAGTAGGTTTTCTCTTCTGTTTTAAAATTTTTTAAGTTTCTTGGATATCAGATAGCAACCCTGGTCATTCTCTGGCTGGAAGTTTGGTCTATGACACCAAGAATGTCACCAATAACCTTTTAGAATAATTTAGACTCCCAAACTCTTACCATACAAGTTCAAAGTATAAACAAGAGCTGCCAACAAGTAAAAAGCAAAAAATACAGGCAGAAGGCAACCTATAATACCCATAAAACTGTTGATGAAAGCAGGGCCCAGGGCTGCCCAGTGCACCTGTCTCATTTGCTCTCTTATAAAAGGGCAGAAGTAATACCTATTACAATGTAAGGATACAAGGATGACTGTTGCTGGCTCAGGAGAATATTTATGCAGTGATAGATTTAAAGTAATGTTCTTCATTCAACATAATTATTGATGTTTAAAGACTCAAAGGATAATCTACTCATCCATAAAGAATACTCAGCTTGAATAATTGCATGTAGCCTTGATTCTAAATTATTCTATTTCTTCCAGAAGACAATCAACACAGTTCTCTATAGAAGCCCTTCTATTATTATTATTACTAGAGGCCCAGTGCATGAAACTTGTGTACTTGGGGGCAGGTTCTCTCAGCCTGGCCTGCACCCTCTCATAGTCTGGGAGCCCTCAGGGGATGTCTGACTGACAGCTTAGGCCCGCTCCCCGCGACATCCTTAGCGTTGCCCCGCTACCGCTGCTGCACTCACCAGCCATGAGCCCGGCTTCTGGCTGAGTGGCGCTTTCCCTGTGGGAGCGCACTGACCACCAGGGGGCAGCTTCTGCATTGAGCATCTCCCCCCTGGTGGTCACTGCATGTCATAGTGACTGGTCGTTCTGCCGTTCAGTCTATTTGCATATTAGCCTTTTATTATATAGGATTATTATTATTATTATTATTTTAGAGAGGGAGGAAGGGAGAGAGAGAGACATTGATGTGAGAGAGATACATGGATTGGTTGCCTCCCATACTCTCCCTGACCAGGGACAGAACCCACAACCCAGGAATGTGCCCTGAGGGAAACTCAAACCCACAACCTTCTAGTACACAGGACGATGCTCCAACCAACTGAGCCACAGTGGCCAGGGCTATAGAAGCCCTTCTTATTTGTACATTCCATCTGTCAAGCTGTCCCAACAGGAATGAACTCAGCAAATGTTGCTTACTTCCCACATCGAGAACCACTGGGGACTGCTGATAAAGGGAAGGGGGCTGGGCCAGTCTCTGGCCCCACAGAGTGGACGATCTAGTAAGGAGAGATGAAAGATCAAGAAATACGTAGCTAGCAAAATAAGTCAGGCAGGAAAAGTCAAGAACCATATGATTTCACTCATACGTGGGCTCTAGAACAAACAAGGACTCATAGACACAGACAACAGTATGGTGGTTGCCAGAAGGAAAGGGGGTGAAGGGAATGGTGAAGGGGAAAAAGAAAAGGAGTAGGGGGTTAGTGAAGGGTAGAGGGGGTCAAGTGTATGGTGATGGAAGGATATTTGACTTTGGGTGGTAAACAGACAATACGGTATACAGATGATTATTATAGGACTGTACACTTGAAACCTCTATAATTTGATTAACCAATGCCACCCCAATACATTTAATTTAAAAAAGAAAGAACAACCACCCTAGCTAACTGTGATTCAAGTCACCTGAAATTTCTTCTAGAACAAGAGGAGTTATAAGTTACTCTGAACTCTGTCAGTCTATATAACTTCATGTTTTTAACTCTATGAGCTAAAATGGAATAAAAGCACAAATAACGCCCCAAGAGATTGTCCAAACAATGCTAAAGAGATGTCACAGCGTGTGTCTTCAGGCCAAGGTCTGTCTTCTATATCCTCTTGTCATCCAAGTCTTACATGGATCTAGAAAATAACCTCCTATGGCGTAGAAGTCACATGAAGAAGGTGACATGTTCCTATAGGGTGTCCCAAATTCACGCAAGAAGTAATTTTGATAGAAAACACAGGTTTATAATTAAAAATTATAAATTTTTTATTGATTCATAAAGTATATAGTATAGGGTTATGTATGGAATAGACATCAGGTAAATGGCCTCCATGGCTTTGCTGGCACATATGCAAAGCCGTGGTCTTCATTGTCCCTGCTCCTGGGCCATAATTGGTACTTGGTAATGCTGATCAAATTAAAGGAATTGAAATCAAAGGGCAACAGATATTAGAATCTGATTCAATAAACCAAGTAAAATTAGGCTTTTATTTTTTGTTGTTGTTGTTAATGCTCACGCAAAATTCAAATCTTGCGTGAATTTTGGGACACCCTATATAAGCAAATATTAAATCTCACTGAAGAAAGAGGCTCCTTGAGCAATGAGCGCCGGGCGCAGACGTTTTAAGCTGCTGTTGAGGAAGCTGGCACTTTGCAGGGGGAAGTAGAAGATACGCAGACTCTGAGGCTGGGCCCGGTCCAAGCCAAGCTCTCCTCCATTACACATAGGCCCTGAGCAAATCTCTGAACTCCTGGAGGGTTCATCTCTTTCCCTATAAAATTCAGAACAAGGACATAGTAGGTATTCAATAAACTTATCCCATTCAATCTACTTCTACAGAACTCTCAAAGCAACACCAAGTGACAAAAGGTTCTTGTATAGAAAGAAAAAAATGCGTGTAAAACATCTTTCCATCTTTGTACACCACCTCAGCCACAGTAAGGGAATGAGCGTGATTCCCCAGCATGCACCCCCACACCAGATCCCCAGCCCCCACGCGCTCTGAGGCTCCTGAGGCCACGAGTTATCTCCAACACCATCATTTCCCTGGCTTTATGGAGGTATGATTGACAAGGAGAAAAATGCATATATTTAAGGGGCACAATGTGTTCTCATATGTGTGTACACTGTAAAATGATTACCACGACCAAGTTAATTAGCACATCTACCACTCACATAGCTATGTTTGTGTATTTGTGGTAAGGATACTTGAGACCTAGTAAATTTGCTAATATACTAGCAAATTTCAAGTATGCAGTACATTAACTATAGTCACCGTGCTGTATAGCAGATCGCCTGAATGTATTCATCTTATACCTAAAAGTTCGTACCCTTTGACCAGCATCTTCCCATCCCCCCTCCCCCAGCCCCTGGTAACCGCCATTCTACTCCTCGTGCTACGGGATGACCTTTTTAGGTTCCATGTGTGAGATCCTCAGTATTTGTCTTTCTGTGTCACTTAGCATGTCCTCCAGGCTCACCCATGTTGCTGCAAATAGCAGGACTGCCTTCTTTATTTATTTTTTTTAAATATATTTTATTGATTTTTTACAGAGAAGAAGGAAGAGGGACAGAGAGTTAGAAACATCGATGAGAGAGATCGATCAGCTGCCTCCTGCACGCCCCCTACTGGGGATGTGCCCGCAACCAAGGTACATGCCCTTGACCGGAATCGAACCTGGGACCCTTGAGTCCGCAGGCCGAAGCTCTATCCACTGAGCCAAATCGGTTCGGCAGGACTGCCTTCTTTATAAGACTGGATAGTATTCCATTACATATTCATAAACCATATTTTCTGTATCCATTCATCCATGGTCAGAGTTAGCTCTTTCCATGTCTTAGCTACTGTAAATAATGCTGCAATGACTGTGACAGGTCAGCCCTGACACTGACTTAATTCCCGTTGGATACAGACCCAGAAGTGGGATTGCTGGGTAATATGGTAGCTCTATTTTCAATTCTTTTGAGGAACATCCATACTATTTTCTATAACGGCTGTGTTAGTTTATATTCCTAGAAACAGTACATAGGGGTTCCTTTTTCACCGCATCCTCACCAACACATATGTTTCAATGTTTTGATAATAGCTATCAGGTTATGATCTGTTGTTGTTGTTGTTTTGCTAGAGAGTTGTATGAGTTTCTTGTATATTTTGGACAGTAACCCCTTATTGGATATGTGGTTTGCACATCTTTTCTCTCGTTCCATAGGTTGCCTTTTTCCTTTGTTAATGGTTTCCTTCCATCGTTACTGCGAGGTGGCTCCCTCCTCCTTCTCCTCCATCATCCTGCCATCTGGCTGCATCTCCTCCTGGCCTCTCCCTCCTTCCTGTAGTCCTTCCAAGGCACCTATTGGTACCCAACTGGTCACCTGGGATGAACAAGTTTGCTGATCTTGGCAGAACTCTCAAGACTCTTCTTTCTGAGTCCACAGCAAGTCAATACCTTTGAACATGAAGTTGGTCCATTGTTAGAGCAGGACCGGCCTTTGTCCTGATGAATTTCTGATCCCCCTTGGCCTTGGGCCACCTCGCCTGGTTCAGGGAAGGCCACGCATCCATCAGCCATCCCGACAGCAGTTGGTCGAGCTCCTGAGGGGATAGGGCACTAGGGCAGTTTCACAGGCTGCCTCTTTTCCCTTCCTTGAGTCACAGTTTCCCCTTTTATTAAAAAGAAAAAAGGAAATTAAAACAGAAAAAAAATATGAAATAATGTCTGTTGACTTTAACTCCCAGGACCCATGAGATATTCGGAAGGGACTTGTAAACCCCGGCTTCAGGGTTCAGAACTGCAGGTGAGCTCGGCCCTGCTCACTCCCGGGGCACGTGCCGGGTCCTCGCCCAGGCGTCCGAGCGCCAAGGGAGTGAGAGCGTTGCTGGTCTCACGTTCCCTCTGAGCGGGCCTTTCATGGCACTTTCATGCCGTCCTCATGTTTTTATGTGTATTAAACTTCATAAATGTACAAAGTCTCAGCTGCAAGAGAGGATCTGAGTGATTTAGGAGGCAAGGTTTGTTTAGCTGGAGTCAGAAGAGAAGTAAGTGGTCAAAGCTGAAATTGTTTAATGTTTTCTTGCCGAGTAACTGCAGAACCACAGATGGCTCCTGATGCAATAAATTAATTTCATCAGCTTGTTTATTTGTACACAGGCTGCCAAAGTGAAGGCCGGATCCAAAAATTAATGATTGGAGACTCCGCTGGGGATTCTGCTGGCCCCAGTTCCACCCTCTTCCACGTGAACACAGACGACTCTCCAAGGTGCACACGCAGCCCGCTGGGCGGATGACGGCGGTGAGCGCAGGTCCAGGCGCAGTTAACCTCAGGGCTTCAGGCTCAGGCGAAGCCGAGCTCCTTCCCTCAGGCACTGCAGGTAATGCAACCTCAGCCTCCGGGCCTCTAGCCGGGGCCTGGAGGAGCCGGCCTATTCGGTGCAATCCGCCTGCTGAAGTAATGAATGCATCCAACGGAAGAGACTTCGTGTTAAAAAGAATCAGATGCTGTGTTATTGACTTTTTACAAAGCATAACAAACAGTTTCATAATTTGCCAAATAGGAACCAGCTCCGTAAGTTAATAAAAGTAGCAATGTTTGGTTTGGGGGGAGTCTGATTGGGACACGAGTGGAAAGTTGGATGCACTTGGCTAGTGGGCATCTTTCCTCTTCGTCCCAGCATCCTTTGCATGCTTATTCATGAGACCCGAAGGGGGACCCGCCGCTCTGCAAACCGTACCGAGTATTCTGCAGCCACTTCCCTTGCAGACCCAAAAGGAAGAAGTCGGGAGCGCCCCTCTCCCCCGCCGCTCCCCTGAGGACAGCAGCCACGGTACCTGAGGTGGTGGAGCTCTCTCGCCCCCACAGCACACAGCCCCTCAGTCTGTTCCTTCCTGGGGGGCAGCTAGACTGGGGCACTGAGAGTGACAGAGTGTTTTCAAATGTGTTGCCCTTCCCGGCCGGCGTGGCCCAGTGGGTGAGCATCGACCTATGAACCAGAAGGTCATGGGGTTCGATTCCCTGTCAGGGCACATGCCCGGGTGGCGGGCTCAATCCCCAGTGTGGGGCCTGCAGGAGGCAGACGGTCAACGATTCTCTCTCATCATTGATGATTCTATCTCTCCCTCTCCCTTCCTCTCTGAAGTCAATAAAAAAAAATATATTTTAAAAAATGTGTCGCCCTTCAGCCACTGGTTACCCAGGCTAGTGACCTCACGGTGGACATTCCCGTCACCTGGAACTGATGGCCATGGACGCACCAGCTCCAGTTTAACACCTGCCTGCAGCTGCTCCTCCCCCATCTCTTTTACTCCCTGGATCCAGAACACCTGGTCTCAGACTCGCAGGCCTTGCTCTTCCGCCAACACCATCCCCTGGTCATGGCTTCTCTCCCTTCCCTCCCACCATGGTGATCACACTACAATCTCACCTGCCAGGAGCCTAGAACGTCTGCCCCATTTTCTCCACAACACCCCCTGGAAAGCCTTCGGCCTGATGCGGGCTCTCAGGCCACGCCCACGTGCCTCCTGGACCCGCCCCCTGGACCCGCCCCCGGAAGCCCAGCTCCACTGGGAGGGTGCACACCTCTCAGGGATGGCTGAGGGCAAATGTGTGGGCTGGCACCTCTGCTTGGCGCCAGCTCTGCGTCATGACCTTTAGCCCAGGGCTGACCTTCCTTCGCCTTCCCCCAGGACAGCTATTTCACATCGTTACTATTTTCCTCTTTTCTAAAAAAACATTTTACCATTTTTAATATATTTTTACTGATTTCAGAGAATAAGGGGGAAGGAGAGAGAGAGAGACAGAAACATCCACGATGAGAGAGAGTCATTGATCGGCTGCCTCCTGCACACCCCACACTGGGGATCGAGCCCACAAACTGGGCCTGTGCCCTGACTGGGAATTGAACCGTGACCTCCTGGTTCCTAGGGCGACGTTCAGCCACTGAGCCACGCCAGCCGGGCTACTACTTTTCTCTTTATGTACCACGTTACCTCTTCTTTGCCAACCAGGGATGCTTTCGGACTCAACCCACACTCACTTGCTCCTGTCCACCAGCCACACTCCGCTCCTGGCTCTGACTTGCCCGGCTCTGATGTTGCTCCTGCCACAGTTTTCAATCGCCCTCTTCGCTACTGAATCTGCTTGTACCTCTTTCTGCTCATGACTTAGGTTTCTTCTCACTGTTTCTTCTTTAAAGTGTGTCTTCCTTTCCCTGTCCTTTGCCCACTGTCACTCCCTAAGCCTCACCGCTGTCTCTCCCTTTGCCCCCAGCCCACCCCATCCCAACCCTAAGCCGGTGAGCCCTGTCGGAGAGGAACACACTGTGCCATCAAGTCATCAAAATGACTACCCCCAGTTCCGCCGCTGGTCACGAGTCCAACACCATGAGACAGATCAGCCAGAGGAAGTACCCGGTGAATACACACATGTATGGGAGCCCGCATCCTGCACATGAGGTAGGCAGAGGCCTCGCAGGCACGAGGGGACCCGGGCTAGAAGGGTACATGGGCACCTCAGGCATCCGACCCAGCGGGGAGCTACTGCGCCCGGGGCAGGGCCATGGCAGGGCGATGGGAAGAGCAGGTGTTTGGTAAGAGCGCTGGCCCTGCCTAGAGGTGAAAGGTGAAAAGGTCATCCCTGGTCCTCTCTCAGGGGCAAGGCCTCTAACTCACCCTCTTCTAAGCAGTTGAGGGCAGGGCAGAAGTTTCTCCTGAACCCACGGCTGGAGCTGCCTTTAGCTTAAAATCATTGGCATACCATGGAGGCACGTCTTGGGGTGACCCCCACAGGACCAAAGGCGTACCCCCACCTACCCTGCTTCCCAGGTTCCAGACCCACACATCCGACAGTCCCCCGGGGACTCGGCCCTGGTGTCGGCTGTGAACAGAGTCCTGCCGTGGGAACTCATATCGAGGGGCCGGGGCACAGCTCCTGTCCTCGCCCGCTGGCCGCTCCACTCCCTGACCGTTGGGACGGCGTTGGGGGCCAATGACAGAGTCGGGCTCCTGGGTCCTGCCGCCTCATTTTGATGACTTTATGGCCAGTGCCTCTGTGAGAGGTACTCTGGTGGATGTTAAACATTAGATACAAAGGCACTCACATTTCTGTCCACTGGTCTCTAGCTTGACCCTTTCTCATATCCAGGTTCCCGAAGACCGAGCTAAACCATGAGGCACTGCCAGCAAGCCGTGCATCCGACATGTGACACTGCCAACAAGTCCATGCATCCAACATGTGACACTGCCAGCAAGCCATGCACCCATGTGGCACTGCAGGCAAGCCGTGCATCTGAAGCACAGACTAACCTCCGCTGCTCGCTCCCTGCGTGAGGGGTGGCCAGGCTCTGCCCATTGTGCAGACTCCCTTTCCTGTGGACGTTCGAGGGCTCACCTGAGGGGGTGGCGCTCCCATCCCCGATCGGATCTATCCAGGAACCAAGTTTGGGGCTCTCCTCCCTGGTGTCCTGTCCTCAGGGAGTCCCCCCGAGGTGTAAGCCGAGGGAGGCAGAGCGCAGGGTGGCGGGCATGACTCAGGCCACGGGATGGCCTGCATCCACTCGCTGTCCACTGTGCTTTGTTGGGAGGCACTGATGCTGGGCTCGCCTGGCTTTCGGGCTGGTGGGCTGACAGTCATCATGCGAGGACTTCTGGTGACGTGGTCACTTGATGTCCCAGGGTCACTGTCTCTAGCCGGCCCTCTGGGAAGGGCACGCAGGCCCCGAGTGGGACGCTTTCCTGCGGAGGCCAGCCCACCGGGGGCTGACCGCAGGGGCTATTTCCACGCGCAGCCAGGGAAGCCTGTCTTACACGGGCCCATGCGCCCCAAGGGCGAGAGGAGGTTGGCGAGAGGCTGTGCGCCTTCCTGCCTGGAAGGGGGCCCGGGGCCAGTCCCGTCTCCCTCGTGGTGAGCCCAGGGGCCTGGACAGTGCTGGGTGCCCGGCCTCTTGGCGGCAGCTCACTTACAAGAGGGACCGGTCCTGGACCGCGGGCGGGGCGGGCGGGAGGGTGAAGGCCGAGGGGTGGTGTGGGGAGCACATGAGCCATGGTCCTAGCATCCGGGAACCCCCACCCCTCTCTCGGGGGATGTCATCTCCTGGGCCCTGACCCATGGGCAGTGAGATTATGCCTGTGCGTCCCAAAGGCCGAGCCTGAGGTAGAGCTGAGCCTGGCTGCCCGGCAAGGTTCAGCCCAGGGCACTGAGCCTGTCCCTGCCACACACTGGAGTGGAGCCCCTTTGCCCACCCCCCCACCCCCCACCCCGTGAGCCCAGAACTTGGTCCACCCTGAAATAATTGCATCGTTGGGAGAAAGGACAGAGCTTATCAGGTTCCCACGACCCCCTGAGAGCCGGTTCTGAGGAGGTGGCTGGAGGGGTCCTGAGGGGGCGGTGGTCACCCTTAGGCCGGGTCTGTGCCACTGACAGTCAGGTCCCAGGTCTTAACCCAGTGACTGTCAGAGTGGGAGCTTCTGTGTATTTCCATGGCAACAGGCCCAGGGGGGAGGGGGAGGGGGCCTCTGTCTCTGGTACCTCCGAACCCTGAGGGAGAGAGGAAAGTCCAGGGCGGTATAGCTTGGTGAGCACTCGCGCCGCCACCTTTCCCTCAGCGTCGCATCCCCATGAAAATGGAGGCGGTTTCTCTGTTTTTCGTTAGCACATTTGGAAGTTTATGGGACTGTTTCTACCCGGTGATTGCAAAGCATTTGTATAATGTTCGAGGCATTCGGCTCCCCATCCGCTCACGGGCAGCGATGACTTAATTAAAGGGCGCGAGACTTCCTGGTAACAGAGATGGACTAATTGACTCCGGGAAGCTCGCCTTCCCAGCGACAGGCGTCTGATTAAATAAAGCTCTGGTTTTAGTGCTTTTGTGAACAAACAGCTCTGCAGTCTCCCGACGCTGGGGGCGGGGCACGGCCCCCTCACTGGCCTCACCTTCGTTCTCCCTGAACTCTACCCTTTGCGAGAGGAACCAGGGCGGGAGGTCATGGCCACTCGCAGGTCTTGCCTCTAAACTCTGAAGGAACCGCTGGTGGAAACCAGGACGGAGCCCTGCGCTGGGTTGGAGTGAGGGGTTGGCTGACGTCATTCCTCCCCACCCCCCAGAGGCGTGAGGGCGTCAGGCCTCTCTCTGTCCTCCGCTGTCCCAGCCGAGGAGGCAGGTCCCTGCTCTGACTAGAGAAGGTAGGACCACACTCTGCTATGAACTCACGTGTGGTATCTCTTCTTTTATTTTTCAACTAGAGGCCAGATGCATGAAATTTGTGCGGGGAGGGGGGGGAGTTCCCCTCAGTCTGGCCTGCACCCTCTCGCAATCCGGGACCCCCTCGCTCCTAACCGCCCGCCTGCTCGCTCTTACCGCTTGGCTCGCTGCTCCTTAGCGCCACTGGCTTCTGGCTGAGCCGCGCCTGCTGTGGGAGCGCACTGACCACCGGGGGCAGCTCCTGCGTTGAGCATCTCCCCCTGGTGGTCAGTGTGCATCACAGTGACCAGTCGTTCTGGTCGTAGAGGTCGCTGGGCTTTTATTACATAGATTACAGCTGACATCCAATAAGACTCTGTGTTGGTTCCGGTGTGCAGCCTCGTGACTGGTACTCACATTCTTTACAAAGTGCCCTCCCCCCCCCCCCGATATTTCCGGGACCCCCTGGCCCCACAGTTACCACACATCAGTGACTCCACTGCCTGTGCTCTCTGCCCCCCACTCCCTTGCGTGCAGAGGGGAGTCCCGCACTGGGCATGACAGGCGGTTAGGTCTTCTGGGTGCGGGACTGGGCAGCTGACCTTCCCATGTCCTTCCAGATCTAAGGTCCGGTTACCTCTAAAGCGGAGGCTCCGCGCAAGCACAGACGTCCCCATTCATTCTCGGAAACCCTTAGGCCCGTGGTCGGCAAACTGTGGCTCGCGAGCCACATGCGGCTCTTTGGCCCCTTGAGTGTGGCTCTTCCTAAGCCTTAGGAGCACCCTAATTAAGTTAATAACAATGTACCTACCTATATAGTTGAAGTTTAAAAAATTTGGCTCTCAAAAGAAATTTCAATCGTTGCACTGTTGATATTTGGCTCTGTTGACTGATGAGTTTGCCGACCACTGCCTTAGGGCAATCGTGGGGGGTCCCCGGGGCGAATCGCAGTGTCCCAGCTCCCACCCGGCCTCCCACTCTGTGGTTTGGTCCCAGAATCCAGTCTTTTCTGCTCAGGTACCCAGAGGGCTGAATCCCTCATCCAGTGCTAAGACTCCGGTTAACCTGAGTCTGCCCGGCTATCTCAAAGGCATGCCGTTTGCATATAAAAATGAAAGGTTATCCACCCACCTATGATGGGCACTGGGGCTGTTTCTAGATCTTAGCTATTGTAAGCTTACTCCATGGAATACCACACAGCAGCGAAAAAAGAAGGATCTCTTACCCTGCGAGACAGCAGGGAGGGGCCTGGAGAGGATCATGCTAAGTGAATAAGCCCGTCGGAGAAAGTATCACACGATCTCACTCATATGTGGAATCTAATGAACAAAATAAACTGATGAACAAAATAGATCCAGAGACATAGAAGCATGGAACAGACTGCAGATCTCAGAAGGAAATCGGGGGAGAGTGGGTGGGTGGGTGGGTGGGAAGAGATTAACCAAAGAACTTGCATGCACATATGCATAACCCATGGACACAGACAGTAGGGTGGTGAGGGCCTGGGGTGGGGAGCGGGGACGGCCTAGAAGGGGTCAATGAGGGGAGAAAGGGGGGGACATCTGTAATATTCCCAACAATAAAGATTTAATGAATGTGAAGCTGACAAGAAAAGGACCTGCAGCCGGACTTTCAGATGACGCCGTGGACATTAGAAAGAATTCAGGCTCCCCTGGACGTCTCACACATGAAGGAACCGGGGCTTCACACAGTCAGCTGTCCGCCCTCAGTCTCACAGCTCTCGTGTCAGAGCCGGGAGCCAATGGGTCTCTCTCCACAACCTCATTGGTGCTTTCTCTCCTTGTAATTGTGCTTCACACGCAACATCTAGTCTCAGACAAAGCATGTGCATGAACTGTATGCAGATTCACACGCACATGTATGTGTGCCTCTACTATACATTGATGCCCATCGGGGTGCCGGGGAGTAGTTATGCTTCCTCCTGGGGGGTGCCCACAGCTGCTGACCCTGAGCACCGGGAATAGCAGGCCCCGAACAGAGCGCCCTCTGCACAGCCCGGGCGCACTTCCTCCCTCTTCTCAACCAGTTACCAACGCCAGCGGGAAGGGACGCCTCCTGCAGGCCCCAGGACCCGCCTGCAGTACCACAGGTAATGGCTGCAACACGAAATTCTCCCCGAAGCAGATTTATGTGGGTGGGAGCCCCATCACGTGGGCTGAACAGGCGCCAGAGGACAGGACCGCGTCCAAGAGCGTGATAAACGGCTCCCCGGACAGGGCAGGGGGCCAGGCGGCCTGTGGGACACTGGAGTGCAACCCGGTTGATTGAATCTCTCTTTGTGGTCCGAGGGGGGGGGGGGAGCCCTGCCCCTGCCAGCGGATCAGTGTGGCAGCTGGCAGCTGCTTCACGTGCCAAGGACCGACGAGGCCCTGCACCTTGGAGAAGGGGGGCTGGACCATGGCAGCCGAGCCTGAGATGGGGTTCAACTTGGAAACGCAAACGCCGGCCCAACTGGGAATGACAATATGAAAAGGGAAGTTGTCCAACATCTGCCTGAAGGGAGCAAAAAGGAGCAAGAAACAAAAATTGCAGAGCTTTTCATTCCCAAGCAGGATCTGCACTTCCCAGAGCGGAGGTTGAAACTTTACTTATTTGCAAACATTGGTCAGGCCGGAGCGCGGAGCTGACAGGGCTGCAGCGAGACCGAGGAGGGCACATCACATCAGCGGCTGGGGGTGAGGGGGTGTGTGTGTGGGGGGGCACACCAGCCGGTGGCACGTCCGGGAGGGGCTGGTCTCTTAGACGGCGCAGGAGAAAGGCTGCTGGGCCCCAGGAAGGTGAAGTGGGTGGCAGGGGACAGGCGTCTTAATGGGCTGCCTACGCCCGCCAACCGTGCAAAGAGGAGGCAAAACCTTTGAGTGGAAAGTGTAACCGCTCCAAGAGAAGGCAAAAGTCAACGTTCAGCCATGGCTGCTTCACCGGGACCCTGGGCGGCATCCAGGCCGGCAAAGATGTTTTATGACTCAATGGAAGACCCAGGAGTGCTGCTGGTGGGCAGAGGCGCGGGCCTCCAGGAAGGCCTAGGCCAGTGATGGCGAACCTTTTGAGCTCGGCGTGTCAGCATTTTGAAAAACCCTAACTTAACTCTGGTGCCGTGTCACATATAGAAATTTTTTGATATTTGCAACCACAGTAAAACAAAGACTTATATTTTTGATATTTATTTTATATATTTAAATGCCATTTAACAAAGAAAAATCAACCAAAAAAATGAGTTTACGTGTCACCTCTGACACGCGTGTCATAGATTCGCCATCACTGACCTAGACCGAACATGTCAGACTCATGACCGGTCCGCAGGCCGCGAGTTCGACATGCGTGGCCCAGACGCACGGCCGCCTCAGGAACTTGAAGAGTTATTTGGGGCCGGGCCATTATTTACTTTCCTGATTTTATTTCCCATCAGCATCCACTTTGAATCGATCCGATCTAGGTTGGAATCCTGGTTTTACCACTTCCCATCAAGGCGACGCCGGACGCCTCCTAACCTTGACCCTGGCAGCTGTGGAAGGTGGATGGCAGTGCCGCCTGCCAGGTGGGCGCAAGGGCTTGGGCTGAGCCAGGAGCAGCCCTGGCAATGTCTGCCGGAGGTGGGCTCACCAGGAAGCCCCAACGCCCACCAGAAGTGGCGAAGTGCAGTCGGTATGAAATGCCTCGTTCAGGTCCCTGGTTTGGGGCCAACTACTGAAGCACGCTAGGCCTCTGTTTCCCATGTTTTTCAGTGTGAAGAATAATAGAGTGCCTGGCTTTCTACACAGTGGTTGTGAGACTTAAATAAGAAAATATATGGAAAGCCCCGGTGCCTGGCATGTAGCAACTACACGAAAAAATATCAGCTACTACTATAAAGTCATATGCTAAATTCAAAAGGCTCTAATCTCCAAATATCCTATATAATAAAAGGCTGGTATGCAAATAGACCAAACGACCGAACAACCGAACTGGTCACTATGACGCTCACTGACCACCAGGGGGCGTGTGTGGAACATGGTGGGCATCAGCCAAGGCGGGATGGTGGAGCAGGTGAGCGGGGTACCAGACCAAGGTGGGGCACTGGTCGCTGTCATTGGGGCGAGCCTCTAGTGGTTACTGAAAATTCTTTGCTCCTGTATGCCGTGGTCCCATCCGGCATTCCCACCTGCCGCTGGCACTGGCCCTGCTTGCACCCACTGTGGGCACCCAGCACTGGTCCCGATTGCTCAGCACTGTCAGTGGGTGCAAGCTGCAGCTGCAGGCCCCGATCGCCCCTGAGGGCTTCTCCACCTTCCTCTACTCCTGAGGGGCGATTGGGGCAGCAGCCGCTGCTCACACCTGCTGACAGCACTGGCCCCAAGGCCCCAGGTGCTCAGCGCCATCAGTGGGTGCGAGCGTGGCTGGCACTGTCAGCACGTGGGAGCAGCAGCGGCAGGAGTGAGGCTGCTGGCAGACAGGGGACCAGGTAGGGGCATGGAGGATGGGCCTAGACCCGTCCCTGTGCTCACCGCAGCCTCCCAGCCCACTGTTCCTTTCAAGGTTCACGAATTCGTGCACTGGGCCCCTAGTATTAAATAAAACATAACTGATCGAACACTTGGAGAGCATGTCATCTGTCTCCACTGGTGAATGTGAATGTCGCCGGTGCTGCTCATACCTGGGGGTGTCTGTCTGGAGATGCAAGGGGCTGATGCCCATGAGGACAGGGCAAGGGCATGGCTGGGGGTTCCCAGGGTTCCACAGCAACCAGACGCCCCACGGACCTGATGAGCCTGAGGCCCAGGAGCCTCGGTTGGGTTCCTGTTGCCTGGACGGCAGCTCCTCCTGGCTCGCTCCTGACACCGGGAGCAGGGCCAGGGCCAGGCTGCTGCCGAGGACACAGTAGAACTGAGAGCAGAAGTCGGGGACAGTGGAGACGCGGCCGTGGCAACTTGGTCCTTGTGGATGGAAGTTGGCTGGACCTGGTGTCATGGGCAACAGCCCTGGGAAGCACCAGACAAAGAAGAAACAGGACACAGGTTGAAGATTCAGAAAAAGCTCCAGCCCGAGAGGGACACGGCGATGTCTGGGTGGGCCTGTGGGGTGGCTCTGCACACGTCTCCCACTCTAACGGGCATTGTCATTGAGTGACTGGGAGCCCATAGGCGTGGGAGATGGTGTTCCCAGCACTGCTCTGCCTTCATTAGCAAGCTGTGTTTCGCCCAATCTCACAGCACCGATTTACCACAAAGGCAACCAGTCCACACACATCCTTTTTTATCTTCCGAAACAACCGAGTTTTGTTGTATACCATCCCGATGAGGAAGTCCGGATGAGGTCACAGAGTAGAAATCCTTTCACATTAAATATGTCTGCCCCTCGGAACACTGTGTTTTCTCAGCCCATGGGATGGGAGAAGAACAGATATAAATTTTGTCAAAAGAAAACAAAATATCTCCCTTAAAAGGGGTTAGAAAGTAGAAGGAGCACAGAGGGTTCTACAAACAGTGGACATGTAGTTGACGTTACTCATGATGGATGACAGCGTTAGAGATAATGGAATAAAAGTAGGCAAATGGAAGTTAACTCTAACCCTGTAAATCAAGACAGGAAATATGAAGCGCCCAGGAAGATATTTATGAGTCCACTCGCCGTCCAGTCTGCCGAGCGAATGGAAGTTGGCCGGGCCTCGTGTCATTGGGCAACGACCATGGGAAGGAACGAACAAACAAGAAACATGACCCGGTCTTAAAGACACAGAAACCACCTTAGAATCCAAAGAAAGGACGTGTTGGTCAGAGGACCACACAGATCAAAACCAGGGCCTCCCTGTTCACCAGTCACCCCTGGCAGTCCGGGAGGCGATTTTAGAACCGTTTCAACGCCAAGGTGATTTGAGAGCTATTGATGGGAGAGTGAGCTTGCTAACTTGCACCCTGAGGAGCTTGTGAGAATTAGGATGGAAGCGACTGATGCATTTGGAGAATGTGCCGAGAGGAGAGGAATAGGGGGTCGGACGGATCCTCTTGCGACTTGGACAAGTCAGAAGCAGGGCCAGGTTTCCATCCGCTCCCCCGGGGGTCCTCACGCCCAGTGAGTTGCAGGTGGGACGGAGGAGCCTCTACCTCGACTGGGGAACTGGATTCCCTGGAGCGAGACAGACTCCCCAGTGAGGACCCGGCAGAGCCCTCGCATTCCCGTGCCTTTGATCTGCCGCTGGAGTACCGCGTGTAACTTGCAGGCATGCAACCCTTCTAACTGTTTTAGTGGAGCACTTTATCATTATTAAAGTCATCTGGTTTGATCACGGAAACTCTGTTCTGGCTAAAAGATGCTATCCCTGGCAGGATCCTTGTTAAAAAGGCAATCGCTATTTTTTTTTTTTTAACAGAACAGAGCGGTTTCTAATCATAGCAACCACGGGCCTTCCCTCGCTGATCAGCTGATGCAACGCCCTGTCACTCTCGCGTTGAGCAGATGGGAGTCATATTTTGCACTGACTTTCGTCTTGGACTGTCAGCACGCCGGCCACGCCACAGCAGTCCCTCCCTGACCGGACGGAGATTCTATCGGGTCACTTACCTTCCTGCCCACGTGTACACACAGCCACAAGACGTCTACTCAGAGCACAGAGTAAGTGCGACAGATGTTTGTTGAATGACTAAAGGACATTGATCACTTCTGACACTTCAATACACAGGAAAACTCAGCCAAGCCTACAAGAAGCAGCTTTAGTCACGTGTTCAGGAAATCTATACAAGATATTTTCCATAACATTTTTTACGGAGCCAATTTAGCCTCTGTCACATGTTTTGATATAACTTGAAAGGCCAATGATACATTAGTTCGTTATTCCCTGTGGAGTCTGGGGTGTTAGGTAATCATGTGGTAAACCCAGCAATGCAATGGCTGGCCTGGCAGTGTGTCAGCCTGGGATGCTGCTACGAAGCCCAGGCCTTCGCGACGGCCAACGTGAATGAAAAGAAGCTCTGGTTCTGATGTGCTGGGGTCCCATCCAAGACCCCAGGGCCTGCGACTGGGGCTGATGTGAAAAGTTGGAGTGACATTTGGGACATAAGGAGCAGCCGTGGCAGCACTGTCACTGGACTGGGAGTTACTTGCACTTTTCCTGAGTGACGGGTGGGTTTCTAACAACGCAAGCCTTTGAACTCGGAGCGCCTTCTTATTTAGACACTGGTCATGGGACCAGGGGCTGTCCCCATAGGCTCTCCCTCAGTCAGGATGTGAAAATGCCTGTTCAGCATCTTTTGAAACGCACCTAACCTACGAGTGATTGTTGGAACCTTTGAGGTGAGCTACACCCTTTATCATCCCGTCCGAGGCTCGAACGATGACCCCGACAGGTAATCATGAGGGGAGAGGCTCTGAAGGCCACCCAGGCCATTCTCCTCTCAAGCGGTCAGCACGCTTGGCCAACCACTCTTGATACTTAAGAATCAGGCTGAAGATGTAGAAACCTGCAGGCCAGAGCACCTGCGGTCTAGTCCATTCTTTTTCTCCCCAGCCTCATTCCACGATCCAACCTCTGCATCCATCACACGAGAAGGTTATCTTTAGCATCTCGGGAATCTTCTATGGGATAGTTATTGTTCTGTGATGTCACTCAAGATATTCAGAGGCAGTTGCGATGTCTCTGTTTCACTATAGTTGCCTCAAATTCAATTTTGAATGAGATGTGTTTTTTTGCTGGGTTTAGACATTCTAGACTAACTACCTGTCCCCTCCTCTGCCTCCCCCAGGGCAATCCAGTGCATTCTGGACCAAGAAAGCCACCCCATGGAATGACGTGCCCAATGGTAATGCTTCCCCCAAGGATGCAGGGCTCTACCCCTCAGCCGATGCCATTGGGCCAGGTCTCCAGTGGGTGGCAGTGCATGCTCAGAGCAACCTCGCTGGGAGTTTAACATTCATTCTGAAATGAAATCTATCTTTCATTTTCTTAAACTCTACTAAAAATCTTTGTATGAAGGCAGTTCATTGGCCACATAATTGGTAGAAGATGATCGGGAATGAAGCCATCTTGCAGATACTTATCTGTTTTAATTCATGATGGCAGAGATTTCATTTATTGCTCACGGATATCTGGTTCAGTGCCTGGCAAGTAGCAGGCATTCGAGATGTTTTTTTAAAATGTAACTTCATGCCAACACAGGCATCTAAAGACAGTTCGAGGTTCAGGAAAATTCATGGTCCTGTCTATTCAACCAGCTTCCCAGGTCTGTCCTAAACTCTCCCATCCTTGGTAACGGAACTGCAGCAAACTCAGTGAACCTTTCTTTCATCTGGCCCGGCTTGGAGAGATGTGCAAGCCCTGTTTCCACACAGCACAGGTGGCCGGGGCTCCAGCCGCCAGGCCCCTCCACTCACGCGTCCAGTCACGCAATCCATTTTCTATTTCTCACACGTTTGTACTCTAGATCGCATCTTTAAAAAAGGAGGACTAGCGAGGTGAGAACAGCCAGCTCTTATTCTCTTAGGGGTTTTGTTTCTTGCTCATCTCTATTGTGACTGTTTATTTTCATTAAAAATGCTTTTTAAAACTAGTTTATGGAGCAAGGGTGCATTTTGGAAAGTGTTTTTGGCTATAGACAAATACCATCTGTAATAAAGTAAACTTGGACGTATTTGTAAGGGAAAAAAAAAAGATTCTTAGTACAAACTGAAAACAGAAAAGATCCCAAAATTGGTCCTCGGAGAAAACCAAGAAGAATATGCAGGTTTTGTTGAAAACATTTGCAGCAAGTGGATTTTTCAACTAAACAACTGTCACTTAACATTGACCAATCCATAGTAGTAGTTTCAAGGTCATCTGTCTTGCACAATATTTGCTCAAATGATTCTCAATGATGGTAACAGACAGAAAAAT
Organism: Myotis vivesi; assembly: GCA_035771395.1. NCBI lineage: Eukaryota > Metazoa > Chordata > Mammalia > Chiroptera > Vespertilionidae > Myotis > Myotis vivesi. The sequence goes on along the minus strand of JAWPEG010000005.1, from coordinate 1,890,598 downwards.
GACAGTTCACTTCAAAGAAGCTGAGTTGAAATAAACATATATATTACTTTAACATACTTAAATTTTAAAAGTTTATGTTCATGAGTAAGTGGATATTTTTACATATCAGAGGATTGAAATGTAAGGTTCTGTTTAATTTTAATAGTTACAATCAAATTTTCAGAAGTATTTTTTAAAAGTCTCTTCCAGTTTTGTACAATTAATGTTAAATTAAATCACAAATGCAATTTAAACCACAGAAATCTAAATAATCTAGCCCTATCCTACTATCATTTGTGTAAGTAGAATCAGCACCGAACACAATGTGAAGACAGTTCAATTCTCCTGTCACCATATATCAGGCTCCTTCTCCCCCCACAGAAGACCTGACTGTGGGCGGTGGGCACACGGTGCAATGTACAGATCTCATAACATAGAAACCCACACCTGGACCTATATGTTCATGTTGACCAATGTCACCCCAATCAATTTAATTTAAAAAATTAACAAGCAAAAAAAAAAAGAAAGTTAAATTTTCCTTGGAAACAAACCAGTGATAGTGGGCACCAAAGGGGTCTGACATATGGGACCTAACAGACAAGAATAGGTCCCATTGGTGAGAGGACATAGAGTGTGTATGACTTTTGTGTATTTCTTTTTAAGAAACAGTGGAATCCGAGGTACCGTAGAGACACTTAAGATAATTTTGTAAAAATATGATGATGGGTCCGCTGACTGGGGAAAGGAGCAGCAGGACCTCACAGGCGCGGAGCCAAGACCTCCACCCGCAGCGGGGCGCAGAGCTGCCTCCTCCTACAGAGGCGAGATGCTGCCTCCCAGCCCGCGCCTGGTGGGGGGAATGGTGAACGGGCAGCAGTGACGCCCAGGTGTGTGGAGTCAATCTCCCTGCACCTTCCGCTGGGCGGTCATGAAATTGGGGTGTGGTTGCATACATGTGGGAGTGGTTGCATACATGTGGGATGTGACTGCACACATGTGGGACATGTCCACATGCATGTGGGGTGTGACTACACACATGTGTGGCATGGCTACATACGTGTGGGGCATGGCTGCACACATGTGGATGGAGTCCAGGGTTCCACAGTCTCCTTCCAGCCTGGACCGTCTCAGCCATGGCCTGGTGGCGGGGCTGCCCGAGGAAACAGTGGAGGCCCCGGGAGACTCCGGCCGGAGCCCAGGAGGAGTCTGGGAATGTCTTCCGTTGACTTAGAAAGACTGAGAGTAAGGCTCTCCCTGGACATCAGCCTGGCGACCGCTGGAGCCCTCTGAGGCACCTCCTTCCCGGGGGGCGTGGGTGATGCTTGAAACCACCATCTGGGGAGCAGGCCTGTGGCCACTGCCTAGTGAGGCGTCCCCGGAGCCACCCTTCGCCGAGGCGGCCCTGAGCGAACGGGTCTGCTGAGAAGTGTGGGCTTTGGGTGGGAATCGAGTGCGGTTCCAGCCTCTTCTCTGGCATCGCTCTGCCCGTGGGCACATGCCTGTCTCCGGCGCTGGGAGGGACCTGGGAGCAGCATCCTGGGGACCACGGGGCTTTCTGTCTGCGCATCCCTGAAGGCTCTCCTGCGACCCTGTGGACACCTGGCCTGACCACAGCTGGCAGGGAAGTGCCTCTTCCCTGTGTCTGGGGCTCGCCACCCCCTAAACCAGGGGTCACACACGTTCCTGGGAAGGGCCCGACCGCACACAGCGTCAGTGCAGACCCGGCGCTGGCTGCCAGCACTCGGCTCCTCCTGGCGATTCGCAAACAGCGCGTGTGGCTGTGTTCAGCATATGGACGCCATCGTTTGATCTTGCATGATTTTCACAAGTCAGCATAGTATTCTTCTGAGTTTTCCCCGATGATTTAAAAACATTGAAAGTAGGAAGTGGGGGTTAGCTCCTGGGCAGAGCTGTGTGACCTGCTCTAGACTGTCCAGCGTTTTCTGCTCACCCTCCTCTGGTGCCCGCTCTCCATCTCTGTCTGGGGGAGCCAGCGCCGTGTCCCCTGCCTGGGAGGGCTGGTCACCCCTGGCTGCCGGCAGCCGCATGTCTGCCAGGAGCAGGGAAAGCTGGGACTTTGTGGATCGGACAGTTTTCTGGTTGTTACGATGGGGTCTGTGTTCTCTTGCGTTTTCCTACATTCTACGTGGAAGCAGAAACTCCACTCATAATTTTGTAAAACGTGCAGAATTAAGACAGTTTAATCAAGATCAGCTCAGGTCACTGACTCTTTCCACTTTCTTTCCCCTCTGGCTTCGTCTGCCTGCGGCCGTGAGGAGGCATCGGGGCCTGGCGGCTCCACAACAGACACTCGCTTCCTTCCGCTGCCGGAGGCCCGGAGTCCAAGATGAAGGCGAGGCGGGGTGGCTTCCCCTGCGGTCCCCTCCCTGCCGTGCGACAGCCACTCTTACACACACGCCACTGGTGTAATGAAGGGGTTTGCAGAGCGTGTGGCTGGCGTCCCTGGTCGCACACAGGAGCTGTCATTGGACGCCTGCTGTCACCCGCTGTCCCTGGGTCGGCAGGAACTTACACCCTCTCTTCTTCGTGAGCAAAACAAAGAGGTTGGCTCCACCTGGGTCGCTAACATGTTAGTCATCCTGCACCCACTGCTGCTCTGCAGTCATGTGCTTTAAGTGAAAGTACAGCGGTACACTCAGGCTTTGGTATTCTTCTTAAAAAAACTAACTTTCAAAACTGGAAGAAAAAGTTACCCAAGCAAAGAAAACCGGTGCCAGTCTGAGAAGGACAAGGTGGCCCTTGTTCTTAGCAAAGAAACACAGTAGACCACGGCGCTGGGAGGCCAGGTGGGATTCCGTGTCTAGTCCATTCACCCACTCCTATGCCCTCTCTCTCTGTGCTGAGCCTATGGAGGCAATAGCTCACACGTTTTTTGTTTTTTTTTTTTTTCTTTAGAAACGCCTCTCTTTAAAAAAAAAAATCAACCCTTTGTGGGTGTGAATGGTTGGTGGGGGGAAGACGGATGGAGAAATAAATAGCCCTTTACTCATTTTGGAGAGAGACATAATTTTCACCAGTAAATTTTAACCAATACATTTTAACTTCTCTAGCAAAGGGAAAAAATACACCTTTATCCCTTTTGGAGGAAGCCTGCAGATCTTAACCAGCAGTGTTAGCTGACTCTGCCAGAAGGAGAAACGCGGTTTTCCCAGCAGCTGGGGAGCACACTGAGTGTGGTGTTTGCTTTTCCGCCGCAGGGCGAGGCTGCGGGGCAGGGACGCGCAGGGGCGACTCGCTGGCGGACAGGGCTGGGCGGAGAGAGTCCAGGGCACAGGCCGCTGGCGCACAGATGACCGGGCAGGAGCACGCCTCGTGCTGGCCCGCGGCCCGTCAGAGCTCGCACGAGGCTTCCCTGGTGCTGCGTGTGAGGGGATGAGGACATGGCTGGCCTCGGGCAGGAACAGATGGGACCCAGAGCGCACGGCTCATGCAGACACGGGTCAGCGGGAAGGTGACACCCTCACAGCGTTGCTCTGCTAACTCCAATCACGCTCTCAGGTCAGTGCGGCCAAACACGGGGCTGCGGCGTTTAGTACAATCAAGCCGCCTCAGATGTAGTGAAATCTCCCATCGGGAAAGATTAAAGTCACTCGGGGAGCAATGTTAGGTTCCCAAACCCTCTTCCCCATGGCTCCCTGGGTGAGCGGGGCCTGAGAACCCACACCAGCCGGACAAGGGCCTCCGTAGCCAGGAGCCGTCCTGCCTCTGCTGGGGGAGGCACACGGTTCGCCCCAGGTGGCTTGGCGTTTCTTGTTTAAAGATAAATGGTGCTGTTTCTGAAAGCTCTGTCAGAACCCTCCTGCTTCATGTGGGAATAATTGGAGGTTTATTCGATGACTCCACGTCAGGTTTGAGGATTGAAAGTCGTGTCTCTAACATCACTTCTTTTGCATTGAATTTTAAGATATAACAAACGAAATGCGAAGTGAGCTACTCGAGGCTCGACCACAACCCGCATCTCTACTTCTGAGAGAAGGTTCCAGTTACATCATTAACGTGCTGGAGAGGCGTGTGCCGTGCTCTGCGGCCGGGATGGGGCAGGAAGGGGTGGATGGAGACTCACTGCAGCTAAGGCTTCATACCAGCGTGTTCCATGGCTGTGGGTCCAAGACAAGAGCCCCACGTTCCTATTTAGCTTTCACTCTGTAGATATTAATAATGATATGATATAAACGTCAGATTCTTGCTTCGCATGTGACTTTGGGCAAAAGCAGTGACCATCCAATATGTCGTCCATAAGACGGAGACTCTAATATGATCTGCACACATGGCTGCTCGCGCGGTTTCAATCACCCGTGACGTGCGAAGAGCAAAGCCTGCTACGGAGGCCAGCGGCCAGGACTGCGTAGCCTGGTCATCGCTTATTGAGTGTCCAGACGACGCTGGTGAAAAATAATGCATGGACGCCACAGTAGCTGCATTTCCAGTTCGTATCCGGAATCTGAAATCCCAGCAAGGCTGGGCTGATGCAGTGGCCTTCCACTCGGCACCCTAAGTCAGTACAGCCACCACCAAGGGCCTGCCTGACCCTCTGGCTCTGCTTGAAAAGCTGTTTGCACCCCAAGTTTACTTTTTTAAAAATATGGGTTTTTAAAAATTGATTTCAGAGAGAGGAGGGGAGAGGGAGAGAGGACAGAAATATCAATGGTGACGTTATTGGCAAAGAGTGCTAGAGACAGTGTATTAGGAGCTCATTGTTGAGTCTTTTGGGACTGGGTGCTCAGAAAAGCTGAACTGCCTCTCCGCAGAGCAAATTTAATTTCCATTTTACATAAAAAGAAAACAAAACTTAGAGGCGTGAAATCATTGGCCCCACGGCCACGTTGGGAGATAAGACCAAGGCCAGGGCCAGACTTGGGCCTTCGGAAACATGTGCTGCTATTTCCTGGACACTGAGCATGGCGCGAGGCTGGAATTCTTCGCTCTGGAGGGTAAATACCAATCTATCTGCTGCAGGAAGGTGACACACAGCCGGGCAGGCTGACAGACTTCCCTCGGGGACTCTATGTAACGGGCAACTGGAGGAAGAGGAGCTGGGGAAGGAAAGAGAGAAAGGGGTGGGAGAAGTAAGAGGAGAAGCAGGAAGGGGGGGTCATGGGAAAACGATGAAGAAATTCAAAGAACACGGGTGCAGGGCTGTCCACAGCAGCAGAGCTGCTTCTTCCCTGGCCCCGTCCACTTACCATGCCAGGCCCTGCAGAGTGGGGGTGATGAGTCCCCTCACAATCAGATAACCAGGTGTCCTGCACCCCCACGAACTACCTCTGCCTGTGGGCACAGGACAAATATTTCTACTCTCAGCTCCTTGCCCACAATCCTCCAAATTCCTCTTGAGAGTCACTTAAATGGATTTTCCGCTCTACCTCCCGGCAATAAAGCCATCAGGAAATTTCACAAGATTCCACGTGTAACCTTTAGTCATAGATCAACAGGTAATAACATACTTTTAAGTGTAGATCACATCAGAGAGGCCATGTCCACACAAGAGCAGACAGATGTTTTCGCAGAGAGAAGAGCCTCCATATGTTGATGGGCGGCAGTATCTCACGGTGAGAACCGGTTCCCACCCTTTCCTCATCCATGTTGTCAGCTTTATTCTAAGACATTTGTTACTGACACACGAAGGTACGTTTTCCAGACATAAACCCGGCTTTCAAAAACGAAGGTTTCCTCTTAGATAGGCAAACGATACACAGCAGGAAAGCAACATGGCTTGAGTCAAACCACTCAACACATGAGTATGACACACATTCACTGAGTGTTTGCCACGTGCAGAGCGCTATTCCTGGCATAAACATACAAAAATGCAGCCCTCACGGGTCTTCTCTTTGACAGATCATGGCGCCCACAAGACAGCTGATCTCCCCCTGGGGAGTCAGGCATGACCACGAGGCCGGCTCTGCCAGCCGAGAGTGGGCAGCTGCTCTGCCTTGGCGATCAAGGCGGCTGCCTGGGCCGGTGGGGCCACAACCACAGAGCCCCTGCCAGCTGGAATGCCTAGTCACTGAATGGACTGGACCGTCCCATTGCTCCACCCTGGACACAGAGATGGGAAACGCTGGTGTAATGAAGCCACTAAGTTGTGGAGTTGTTACTGAAGTGTAAACCTGACTTATGCTCAACGACATACTTGGCGTTTCTTGAGCTCCCATTCTACCAGGAGCAGATAGGCCAGTGATGGCGAACCTTCTGAGCTCGGCGTGTCAGCATTTTGAAAAACCCTAACTTAACTCTGGTGCCGTGTCACATAGAGAAATTTTTTGATATTTGCAACCATAGTAAAACAAAGACTTATATTTTTGATATTTATTTTATATATTTAAATGCCATTTAACAAAGTAAAATCAACCAAAAAAATGAGTTCGTGTGTCACCTCTGACATGCGTGTCATAGGTTCGCCATCACTGAGATAGGCGAATGTGTGTTAAATACTCAGCATCTTGCCTGGCACATTTTTTATTTTCTGGGATTTCGTTAGAACTGGTTTGAGCCTCTGTCTGCCAGAACATGGTGGCGAGTCCGGTGTCTGTCATTAGGAAAGTCCCTGCCTGGTGACTGCATGACTCCAGCTGCTCACACAGCCTCTGCTTCCAGCCAACGGTGCCAGGTGACCGTGACCACGATGCCCAAGACCCAGGGGGACTGACATGTTTTGAAATGAAATCATACGTTCTCACTTAGAGAATACAACTGTCTTTGATCTTCTCTGGGTTCCAATTCCAAGTTCATACTGCATCGCCCCATGTCCAGTGACGCACGACCTGTGTTGCATAGCTGTTGCCCGTCCATCCATCATTCCCCCATGTCAGTGAGGGCTCCTGCCAGGAGGGCAGAGCTCGGCCCGTGGGCTGCCACACAGATGCCCGGATGCAGCTGAGACCGGGTCTGTGCTGCCTCCAGCTTTGGTGCTGGTGCTGGGACGGGGCTGCCAGGGGAAAGGGTGCCTTTTCCAAATCTGCACAAAGAGTCTTCACAGGCAGCCCCAATAGGAAACACGTGTTTTCATCCTCTAACATTTCACAGTGAGGAGCCGAGCGCCACACACAAGCTGGAGGGGAGAGGGCTCTACAGAGAGCGCCCCCCATAACAATCTCCACTTGTTGTTTGGAATATTTCCTGGTGGACAGTAAAACAAACCAAGTGGGTGTAACATAGGGGACTGCTACAGACCACAGGCTGTGCCCCCCAAATTCACATGTTGGAAGCTAATTCCCAAGCTGATGGTTGGAGGTGGGCCTTGGGGAGGTGATGAGGTCATGGGGTGGGGGTGTCATGACTGGGACCGGAGCCCTGATAAACGGGACCCCGGGAGGTCCTGTGTGAGGACACAGCAGGAAGACCATCCACAAACCAGGAAGGGGGCCCGAGCCGACACAGGCTCTGCTGACATGTGACCCGAGACACCCCAGCCTCCAGGACTATGGGAACTCAACGGCTATCATTTGAGCTGTCCTGTTGTCTATGGTATTTTTTAAAAAATATATTTTTATTGATTTCAGAGAGGAAGGGAGAGGGAGAGAGAAATAGAAACATCAATGATGAGAGAGAATCATTGATCGGCTGCCTCCTGCATAGCCCCACTGGGGATTAAGCCCACAACCCTGGCATGTGCCCTGACCGGGAATTGAACTGTGACCTCCTGGTTCATAGGTTGACACTCAACCACTGAGCCATGCTGTCCAGTCATCTAAGGTATTTTTGGTGCAGCAGCTTGAATGGACCGAGACAGGGCACTGTTACAGTACTGGGTGGTTCTTACTCATCTCTAAGGCACAGAAGACAGAGAAAATCAGGTTTTGTGGAAAAAGCAAACTCACAATGTTGTGTGATAACATGAAATGTGTTTCTGTTAATCTCACATCTGCAACATGCGAGCTGAGCCCTGGGACTGTAAATTATTCAGGGTAATTAGATTTGCCACCTAACGTGACGCGACCCTGTGATTCAGTGTGAGAAGTCTCTGTAGGCTTCCTTGCCAGCCCCGTCATCAGCATCAGTGAGCTTGCTCTCTCTTTCTGTCAGTGTTCCTGGAAATGAAATATTTCCTCAGTGACTTGGCAGTAGAAATACAGTCATCAGTAAACCTTTTTCCTCTCCCCCCCACAACATCGGTGAGGGCGGGCGGGAGGCTCCCTGGCCCCATCTTATCTGGCATTGCCCTGCCTGCGAAAAGGAGAATGACACAGACATGGTACTGAGACACTGGGTGGAGAAACGAGTTATTCTAACTTAGCTGATGTAATAAAAGTCGTATTTTTTAAACGTTGCCTCTGTACATGGTAAAATTGGGCGGTTCTTACTCATCTCTAAGGCACAGAAGACAGAGAAAATCGGGTTTTGTGGGAAAGGCAAACTCAAAGTGTTGTGTGATAACAGGAAATGTGTTTCTCTGCATCTCACGTCTGCAGCATGGTCCTTCAAATTCTCCGTTCTCAAACTGTTCTCTCACCACCTCTCCAAGCCCTCCCTGCTCTCGTTCCAATTCAGCCCGCCCACAAAATCCAAGTCAAATACTTAAATAAAAACCATCTCCAGTGTCCCACGGAATGCAAGTTGTCCCAGGCAGTTTGGATCTGCACTTGGTCAGTGATACCTTTTCATCCTCTTTGTCTGGAGACATTTACGACTCTCACAGGGGCACGTGCTATCCCTAGATGAAAGGAACCAAGTCTATAGCAGACAAAGCTACCTTGACGCAGACTTTGTCGACATTTAGAAAGGTTCCAAGCACAACGAGAGACATATACTCCACCTGATTTATTATTTTTAATTTTTTATGTTTTTCAGAATTTTTATTGAATTTATTTTTGAGATATTTTAACTAAGAGCAGACTGCTGGTTAATAAAAGCTCACAAGGAATGGATTGCAGGCAGAATGGAGATTCAGAGGAGTCGGCTGGTGGGAATTATAAATTGGGGGGAAATCGAATTATTCTTTTTCTGTTGAGAATGAGTTTGTTTTAAACATCAGAGGCATTCACACTAAACACTAAGACCTATATCGCTCACCTAAAGAAACAAAGTAAGAAAAAGGGTTTGGAGAAAAAGCTGTTGCAAAGAGGGTGTAAAAAGCTGACGATGTGGCCTAAATGGATACTCCCAGATCATACGTGGTTGGGCAGCCTTGAATTTGATTATAATTCTATTTTAGGGGCTATTTTAATTGACTCTTTGTATATTGAGTCTAACTTGAGTACAGAGTATGTTTGAAATAAGATTTTAGAAAGCTTTATGATACTTCAAAGTGCATATAAAGTTTTTATCCACGCACATGTAGCGTTTAATAAAATAAGGAAACGCCTCCCATCAATGACTTCACATTTGCAGAGACATCAATCAATTAAGTGTAGTTGTGAAGACGAAGATCGTGAGACCAATTTGAAACCAAAACAGACATGTCAGTTTCTGAAACACAACGTCTCCCACTGCAGGAGGTTCTGCGTAGACCCTTCACGTGAAGCCCCGAGGGGAGCTCACCCGGTTTGGCATCCCCCGAGGATTTTCTCACAAAGATACTCCGGGGAGGACAGACATCAGAACTGGTGAATCATTGCTGGAGTTTTCCAACTGCAACAAGCATATTAGGACACATTGTTGGAATGGCTGCCGGGAATGAGAAGAGGGAGGTGGGGGAGGAAGAGCCCGATGAATCTCCTCACTGCCTTGTGCACCTCGGCGAGTACATACACCAAAATGGTCGCCACAGTCATTCTAGTCAACGCCCGTCGCCCTGATAGCTCCCCGTTTCCTTGTGATGAGGACTCTCAGACCTGCTCTTAGCAACGTGCAGACACACCCTGCAGGGGAGCAGCTACTCCGTTCCCGGATGTAGATGCCCAGGCGGCCTGCTGGCCCCGAAGCCCGGGGGGCACGTGCCGCCTGAAGGTGCGATTCTCAAAACCCTTCCCGACGCGGCGGCACCGCTTCCCGCTTCCCCAGTGTCCCCGTGAGGCTTCCAATGCGCAAATGGAAACTTGTGCACCCGGTAACAGAATAATGTCTGCACGAGGCAGGTGACCAGCAAGGCACCACATGCCTGTGTGGGCTCACTGAGTACATGCGTGTCTGTGTGTGCACATAACACATGTCTACACACACACACACACACACACACACACACACACACGGGGTGCATGGATGGCCTGCTCCTATTCTTGGCCTCTTTTGGGTCCCCACTGAGCACCCGCAGCCTCAGAGGCAGTCACGTGGGATTGTCAGTTCATAACCAGCTGCCATTAGCCGCCCACCTTCACGTGCGTGGCTGGGTGCCATAGCCATGTCCTGCCCTACGGCTCATGTCATCTGCGTCCATCACCACTGCGTGCCTCCTGTCATCTCAGGCGGGGCAGTTTCCTGGGAACAGCGGTTTCCTTCTGCAAAAGGAGGGAGGCAGAGTCGGACCCATCTCCGCCCTAAGCGCTGGAAAGCAAGCGTCTGGGCCAGGGGTCCTCAAACTTTTTAAACAGGGGGCCAGTTCACTGTCCCTCAGACCATTGGAGGGTCGGACTATAGTTTAAAAAAAAACTATGAACAAATTCCTATGCACACTGCACATATCTTATTTTGAAGTAAAAGAACAAAACGGGAACATATACAATATTTGTATTTGCAAGTGGCCCGTGGGCCATAGTTTGAGGACCCCTGGTCTGGGCGAAGCGGGGGCTGCTCTGGGAATGCTGACGGCGTCCATGCGCCGAGCTCGGTCACTACCCGGACCCTGCAGGCTGCTTCCTCAAGGACCATGCCAGTGGCTGCCTTCTCTTCTCCCCAGGACCGCCCAGCCGTGGCCAGGCAGCAGGTGTTACAAATAACAGGAATGATGCTGACTTGAGTTCAGCCACCCCAGTCTTGGATTCAACTGCTGCTAGAACTTAACTTTCGTCCGGGCTCATCCGTATACCATAGCCACATGCTCATGTTCAGCCTCATCCTCTCCCCTGTGTGCGTCGTGACCACGTCTGTGTTCCTAACATGTCAACAGCTAATGGACACAGGGTTAAAGGACCTCAGATAAGCAGTGAAATTGGGGGGACAGAGGGAGGAATTACAGGGAAAGGAACACTCGGCCCACGCCTTCACTCCGACCTCTGGTTTAAACCTGGCCCCAGCTTGTCATGTCGCCGCGGAACAGAGGGAACCACTTGCGTTTCCTCCTGAGGTATTTTTAAAAATGTTCTGCTCTCAACTTTGAGAAGCACTTAAACCTGGGGCCCTGGGAGAACAAGATGAAAAGGCAAGCCGATTCCTCACCGATCTGCTTGTCCTTTCCTGACGTACTTGTGTCCTGACCTTTTAGCTACTGAGTTGTAGCCGCCTCCACAGCAGATTCCAGTGGAAGTGACAAGCAGTCTAAGCCAGCAGGCCTGGTCATGGGGAAGGGGACACTCTGAGCAGGGAGGCTCCAGCCCCAATCCCGGTGCAGCCCTGCTCATCTGCTCTGCGGCAGGTCTCAGGCAGAAAATGGGTTTTGTTCACAAAAGGAAAACACTTGCAAGATTGTTCTAAAGGCGAGTAGCTCTGCCGTGTGTGCACGCGGGCAGACAAGCACCCCATCTGGTCCCATCCCCCCCTGAGGAAGTGTCCTGCCCCCGAGCTGGGCAGCGTGGGCAGTGTCACCTCGGGGCGGTGCACCAGGTGCAAGGCCCGGACACAGACTGCGCAAACCGCCTCGCCCTCCCCTCCCTCTGTCTTCCCCTCCCTCCACTTTCCCCTCCCTGGGCTCTTCTTGAAAATCTAACTAAAGAGCAAAAAAACTCAGCAATACACTGTGTTCTAGGATTGTGTTTCCTTCCATTTGGCTGACGTCCTAGCAGCCCGAGCCACGGGCGATGCCGAATGGATCGGCTCCGAAAGGTCAGCTCTGGCCAATGCAGAGATGGGGCTCGTCCAACAACAACAGGCACGTGGGCGGCGCCTGGGGACCAGCGCTCAGACCGAGTCCACGCGGCCGGCCTGGGGCACTGGGTCAGGGAGGTGCTGCCCTTCCAACCAGGGCCATAGGCAAGGGATGGCGGCTGGAGGGTGTTCCAGGATGCAGAGCCCTCCTCAAGCAGAGACGCCCTGATGCTGATGAAGGATGCGCTCCCCTTTCTCATACCAGGTAAGACTCTTCATTAATCTGTCTTCACTGCAGATGAGCTTTTTTGGGGAGGAGGGAGGAGGGTCCCCTCATATTACCTCTAAAAGCAGGGCGTGAAAACTTCATGAGGAAGGACTGAGAATGAGGCAACCCCAGAAAAGAAGTAGGAAGTAATTCCCAGCATATTAACAGGAAACAAGACTGCTTTCCTGTGATTTTCAGCTTTTTCAGGTTTCCTGGAACTCTCCAAGCCTTCCAGTGAAATGGAGGCTCTCCCGACTGGATCTAGCTCATGTCCTGGCTCAGATTCCTTTGGGGCACCCCACCCTTGGGCCCCACTGCCCTCGGGCCCCATAGCCCTGGGGTCCCCACTGCTTCACAGGAGGCCGGCGGCTGCTGCCGGCCCACCTGCCAGGGCTCTGGGTTGTTTCAGGCAGCCCCAGGGGAGCACTAAGCTCAGCATCATCCCCGTCAGCCTGCCACGCCAGACCCCACAGCAGACACGGCCAGGCAGACTGGACCCTGGGTGGGTGCTGGCTCCTACAACCTCCAGACTCGGAGGCTGGGAGAGAGCTCTGACCATAGCCATCAGGGCACTCGGAGGTTTGACTCTGACCAGCGAGAGTCAGGAAGCAGGAACAACCAGCAGAAGACCTCCTCCGTCTTCGTTTCCTGGACGCACTGTTCTGGGTGCTTGTTTACAAGCAGATACTCTGCCTGCCTGAGAACCAGGTGTGTGTGTGCTGCGTGTGTGTGTATATGTGTGAAGCTGTGACCGACTCAGAAGCCTACAACCTTCTCTTTCTCCGCTACTTCCCTCTGTGTTTCCCAAACTCTGTTGCTTCACCTCCCAATACCACCCAGCCTGAATCCTGATCTCCAGCTCCGTTTGCCGGGAAACCCAGGCTATGACACTCCTCACAGCACAGACGCTGTGTTTCACTGTCTGCGTTAGGAGACCATACCTGTTGCTAAAATACACTCGGTGCAATTAGGTTTTAAAAAGAAATTAGTACATTAGATAAGCTAATGGTTAAAAAGAATAACAGTGAATCATGAAATTGCCAACATTTGAGTGTTCTCATCCTACAAACATGGACATGTCACGTGGTTCGAATGAGTGGTTTCCATACTGGAAGGATCGTGCGCGGTGACGATGGACATCGGTTCTGCCTCTAACTCCTGTCGGACATGGAACAAGTCACTAGGTCACACCAGGTCCCAAATGCCTCCTTCACAACATGGCGATACTATCTAGACCTGCTGTGAGAATTAAAGCCTATAATTCATGAAAGCAGTGAACAGATATTAGCTATTTTTAACACAACGTATTCACCACACCCAGGATCACTGCTGTTGTATCTGCGGAGTTAATGACCCGTTTCTCTGCGTCCACTCTGCACGCCCGCCCAGGCCAGGCAGCCTCTGGACGCCGATGGAGAGAAGATCATCTTAAAGTTTTGCAAGTAGCTTATCTGCCGATGGATGTGGAGAGAGGAACCAGCTTAGGTTTTTTGAAAGAGCCCAGAGTTGGGCCTTGAGGAGACACCATGGCTGGGTCTCTAGGTTTGGAAGCTGGAACAGAGCCGAAATAGCCCATGAGAGCTGCTGAGGGGAGGTAGGGAAGGAGGAAGGCAGTTGTGGACAAAGATAGTAAGTCAGCATCACAGATTCGCTGTAGAAAGTAAAATAGTAAGACAGCATCTTAGATTCGCTGTTGAATGGAATCTAGTCCTAGAAAACACTAGTGTCTGTGGGTAACAATAGCTGCTGTGCCTCTTCTGAACCTGAAACCCACGCCGGGCAATGCGGAGGGTCTATTTCTGGCGTGACACCTGATTTCCATTAGCAGCCCGGCCGGCTGCTTTGAGCACACGCCGATCCTTTATGAGCTCTGGGCAAAATCAAGACCACTTGCGGCCGGGGCTGGTTTTCCTACTTGACATAGACCATAGCCACCTGACTTCAAACATTGGGACGAGGGTCTCCCACAAAGAGGTCCAGGCGTTTGTAGGTATGACGCCAAACATCTGGGGTGTCCGGCTGTTTACTTTAAATTTGGGGTTTTCGCATTCTAGAAAGTCTTATTAACATAGTCTCTAAGGAAGTGCCCGAATTCATTTTTTAAAATGTGGGATATTGTTGGGACCACATGAGCGACAGCCTACAGCTTGATAAACAGGGCCTGGACTGTCAGCACTTCGCCTGCCAAAACAGCACCGGACCCAACTGCACCTCTGAGGTTTGCGTGCTCATGCGGAACATCGGCATTCAGAGTTAAAATTAATCGCTCCTTTCAAACCAGCGCATCACATAAATCTAGATGGTTCTTCTAAAGACACAGATGCACACATACAACGTGTACACACACACACACACACACGTGAGCTGGCCAACCCCCCTGAGAGAGTCAGGGCTAGAAGGAGACCTTATTATATCCTGGGAAGATCACATCTTAATCATGACCTTGGGCTGCTCCCAAACAATGAGGAAAGGTCACTGTTCGCTCAGTGGGGAGAGCAGGCAGAGCGAGCCTCTGCTCTCACTCAGGGGCCCAGCGGGGACTCCTGCTGAGAGAGAGGGTGAACGACACGCCGCGCTGCTGGCTGGACGACAGCAGGGAACCGACTGTGGAGCAAACCCCCTTTCCGAAGCCCCAGGATTTGCTGAAAGAATACAACTGAGCGAAACACAGGCCTGATGGCAACAGGCTTCCGGGCACCGCTGGGCACATCTGAGCTCAGCACAGAAGGACCAGGGATGAAAGGGAAGAGGAGCATTACACTAGGAGGACCCACATGTTTCTGTCTTTGGATAAAAAGGAGAGTTGGGTTTGAAAAAGTCCGATGTATTATGGCAAAGTCTGCTGTGTTGCTTTATTTATAAATGAACAGCTCACAACCTTATGCTTGCCTACCCAGCATACAAGTTATTTTTATGACACACAGTTTGCTTCTAACATCTTAAAACTGGGTGCATGGAGGCCCCCTGTTACACAGCCGGTTTTACTAGCAATTCCGTGTCCAAGCTTTGCTTTCAGAATTTTTCTCCTAATTCTATAAACAGGTAGGACTGCACACAGACACCCCATGTGCGTGATGAGTGAAAACACACACACACCACGTGAGAGTGGTTTTCATTTGAGGTGCTTTGCTGGTGGGGCAGCTTGACTTACTCAAGAGCAGAAGACCCTTGACTTCCCTTCTGTTTCAAAGCCAGTCGCCACCTGCCATCTGGTCCCGGGGCAGTTGAAACTGTCGAGCCGATTGCATGGCTTCGATGACTGTTTCAGAGCCTACCAGCTGCGTGTTGCCCTCGGGGACAGGCACTGCCATGCAGCCTGCAGCGGCCGAGAGGATCCTTCTGGAATGTTTCTGATGCCATCCGGTGGGTGTCACTGACGATCCCGAGAGCGGAGGGCTTCCCCGGGGACTGTCGGAGGCGGGCAGATCCCTCCTGGCCCCGGCAGAGGTGTGTGAAGTCATTCAGTGCACATCTCTGCCTGGGAAGGAGGAAGTTGTGTGATACCAGGCCCAGCACATCAAAGGGCGTGCGTGGTTTCAGCCAGAATGAAGAACAGGAGTGCCGTGCAGGTGCGTCTCCGGGATGTTTCTGCAGATCGCGGCCTGCCCTGAAGAATGCTCCCGCTCCGCTAACACCCTCCTTCCTGTCTCCGTCCCCACCCCCGGCCCAAGAATGTGGCGGAACCAGGTAACTGTGACATCGCGCTGGGAAGGTTTGAAAACAGAAAAAGAGACAGAGTGAAGGGGCCCAGGTCGCAGACGCCGTCCTCGGGCAGTGTCGTTCGAGCACGGACGCCTCGGCGTGTCGCCCTGTGCGGGTCCCTCGAATGCGCAGCTGGAGGCCACAGCACCTGGCCTCCCACCGTCTCCTGGACCACGAGGGGCAGCACAGCCTGCGGCCCCGAGCTCAGTGTGTGAGAACCAACACGGTGTGTGGTCTCATGCAGGTCCCGAGCCAACATGAAGGTAGTGTGCTGTGGACAGAAGCAGCTGCTAATTCCCAAGACGGAATGATCACAAGAACCCAAACACCGAGGACGCGAGCTGCCCATCCTCCCGGCGCGCACGGCACATCGCCTTCCCACCCAGAACCACTGCTCGCCGACGCTGACCCGCGTAGTGGTCTCTGTCCACAAAGTTTCCTTTGATGAGATTTTCCACCCAAACCCCGTTCACTTTCCACACAGAGAGGACTTCCACATCCTCTCTCGTGGCCTTTTTTTTTTTTCTTTCTTGATCTGATTTCTTTGTTTGATGAAGTTCATAGAAATTGCTTGGCATTCTCCAAAAATGCCATTCAATTTTAAGCGATCGCATTCATAACTGACATTTCTTTTTTTTTTTTTTTTTCATTTGGGAGATTTTAATTACTATGTTCTAACAACATTTGCTGTAAAGAAGATTGCTGGTGAGGGAATCAAGCTCTCTCCAGATTTTCACTTAAAATTAAACACACGTCGCAAAAGGTTAGAATTTTAGGAAACATTTAAAATTACATATCGAGGAAAGAGACTGATTTTGCGATTTAGACCATGGAATAATACTCAATATAACAACGTGAAAAAAAAATCACACGTATATTGATGAGTTAATCCAGGGGTCCTCAAACTACAGTCCGCAGGCCACATGCAAATACAAATACTGTATTTGTTCCCGTTTTGTTTTTTTACTTCAAAATAAGATATGTGCAGAGTGCATAGGAATTTGTTCATAGTTTTTTTTTTTTTAAACTATAGTCCGGCCCTCCAACGGTCTGAGGGACAGTGAACTGGCCCCCTGTTTAAAAAGTTTGAGGACCCCTGAGTTCATCTGTCAGGACTGTTGAGTGGGAAATGCTATTCCAAATCTCCACCTGGTCATGCTCCCAAGGACCCCAGGCGACTTACCCCTCGTCGCGTGGGGCGGCTGACATCCGTTCCCCGGGCCCTTGTCGCCGGGACTCTTCTGCACCCACGAGAGAGCAGCACAGGAGCAGGCAAAGCACCTCCCACCCCCCGCCCAAAGCACCTTGGCTAGAGGTGACCCGGATGGTTACGTGTTTCCTGTCTACTGGCCAGAGCTAGTCCTCCCGCCCCACTTGGGCGTGAGGGGCCTGGAGAAGGGCACCTTGCAGTGACAATCTACACCAGGGCGGCGGGACACAAGCTTCGCTGGACGACCTCCCAAACACCGTCCCCAGGAGAGCCTGTGATTCCCTGAAGCAGTTCCCTGAGTGCCACCCTCTCTAGGTGCCCCCGTCCTCAGCTACACCCCACGCTGCAGTTCACGGGGCCGTTCATTTCCCAGAAAATGTGAAGTCCTACGAGGACCTGTAGGAAGTCACCGTGTGAGGGGACCTGCCAGCCTCGCCACGGAACCCACAGGGACGCTGGTTCCGCAGCCCGTTCTCTATGCCCCGTGATTGCGTGTGTCCTGCCACGAAGCGGGGGGGAGTCCATGTCCCCTCCAGCCTGAACCCCTGCAGCCCCCTGACCCTCCTAAGCAGGGGTGTCTGACACCCTCTCCTGGGAGCTGGCTGCACAGTCCGTGAGGCCCAGGGCGAACGTGCCACCAGGGCCTGTTCCAAATGCAGGGGCACCGTGACAGGTCCCCAGTGCACAGCTCTCTCCGCTCTCCCCACTGGCCCTGCTGTTTTCATTGGCTCTTCATTGTCATCCTAAATGTAGAGAAAGTAGAATTTTAAGTGACTGAATTTCACATCCATATTCACGTTGTGCGGTGCTGTTTTAAACGGAAACACGAGAGCGTTTAATCAGGAATCCCCAGTTGGTGTCAGCGCTCCATCCTCAGAGTCACCGGAAGTCACCCTCGGGAAGGCCAGGAGGACGAGGTGCTCACGGACACGGAGCGGGGAGGGAGTGGGCCAGGCCTCAGGGCACTTGTCAGGAGAGAGCAGCCGTCCCAGCTCATCTGCCTCCCCTCCCCCCAGGCCCTGGGGTGCCTGCAGTGACAGGGGGCGTGTGCGCACGTCTCAGGACCCCCGGCTGCCCTGGCCCCACACGGGGTAGGTGTGTGACCCCAGGACCCTCACCCCCCTGGACAGGACTCATTCAGTCCCTGGATCCGGGTGGGCAGGAGACCGACTCTGCTGTGGCCAGTGCTCAGGCCAGCAGTGCGGGGACCTCAGCCGCCATCCCCACCCCAGACCCCGCCCGACTAACCCGCGCTCCACGATCCCATTCGACGTCACTTGCAAAACCCGACTCAAAACTAAAATCGCCAAGAATTCCAACCCCTGGAAATCACACAATGATAATGACCCATGTGACCCCAATACATTTAATGTTTAAAAACTTTCAGAAAAGCAGCTGGAAGACACAGGGTCCGTGGAGCACCGGGGCCCGTGCCACTGCGCTGGCCACGTGCCCAGGGAGGCGGCCCAAACCCACTCCTGTGAGCGCCTCTGCAGGCCAGCTGTCTCCCCCACAGTGACCAGGTGGACCCGGGCAGGGGAGCGGCCTGGCCCGGCGCCTCACCCAGAGGAGCAGCCACAGAAGGAAGAGTAATCCCGCTCCTTGCTCACATGACGCAGGGTTGGTGGGAAGACCGGCATCCATCACGCCAAGCAACCGCTTTAAGCCCGTGGGCTCGGCCCTGTCCTCCCTCACGCCAGCTGCTCTGGGGCGCTCATCCTCTGCTGCTCGGCTGCCATTTCCCAACAAAAATGTTCTCCTGGACACCACACCCATCACTGTGTGCGGCTCCCGCCCTCCGCTCTGTGCACAGCAGCCAGGCCGGTGGGGTTTCCTTTCGGGGTTTGCCTCTGCCTTGCCCATGGCTAAGCTTCTCTCCCAAACAAGGAGCCCTCCCTCTGGTGAGAGGACTCGGAGGGCGTGCGTGTAAAGGGCTTAGAATGCCGGGTGGCCCAGCCATGGTCAATCCCTTTACGTCTCTTCTAAATCGAGGGCCTGTTCTCCCATGGCCAGCGTCGCTCATCCCCTGGACAGCTCTCCGCCCACCGCCTCTGCCTTCACCCCGCAGCCGCTCCGCAGACACACAGGCCTGGCCCTGCCGGCCCTGCCACTGCCCGCGTCACCGAAGCGCGGCCTTCCGCTTCCTCTGCGCTGCTGTAAACGCTGGTTTGGGGGTGAGCCAGCAGGCTGGGGAGCGGACTCCTCAGCCCCAGGAATGAACGACTTGCTTACACACTAACCAGTGAGATCAACCGGCCCTCAGAAAACCCGCAGCGAGGAGAAGAGGGTGGCCGCCCGGAGGAGGTCTCCGTGCAAGAGACCTGGGTGCCAACAGGGCATCAGGGTTTGTGAGTTCACGGTCCTTCCTTCCACTTCCCAGTCACATATCTGTCGTGTCTACTTTGAGCCCCGAAGGCATGGATTCTAGGGGGAAGGAGGGAGTCCCCAGGGTGAAGGCTACAGACACTATGTCGGGGGGAATGGAGGTGTCCCCTGCGGCTATGGTCTCAGGACCCTCGGGGATGCCTGGAAAGGCTGACAGTATCGAACCCTGTGATACGGTTTTCTCTATACACACACTCCTCGGATACGGTTTAACCTCTCAGTTAGGCACAGTGAGAGATGAACAACAAGAACTGACAATAAAACAGAGCAAGCCTAACACTCTACTGTCATCCACGGTATGTGGCCACGGCCTCCTTCAGTAACAGGAGGATGACCCGGACACAAGCCTCGATGCCAGGACGCGGCTCTGCTAACCCCGGGCGCTGGACAGCGCGGACACGCGGACCGAGGGAGGCTCACATCCCGGTGGGGCTGAGCTGGTGGCACGAGCAGCCATCACACTTAGGATTATTTCTAGGACTTTCCACTTAATAATTTTGGACGGCAGCCGACCCCAGGTGGCAGCAGGGATAGAGGAGGACTCTGGGCACAGCTTGGAATGTGGCGCCCACTGAATGCCGCTCACTAGCTCGGCGGTACGTGGCGTGACGTGCCCCGGGCTGCCTACCAGGCTGCTGCAGGTGTCAGAGGGCAGCGTGGAGTCTCCGCACAAAGTCTCACTCAGATGGCAGGTCCTCCCCGTGAGTAGGTCCTTCGAATGGTCCCGTCTACAATGAATGTTTCCGTTTGTCGTCACTATGACCGCAAGGACTGTTGTGTGTAGCTTGAGCTTCTAAAGGAAGAACAAATAGTCCATGGTGTGCGCCCTGCCCAGGGAGAGAAAGCCCTCCTGCGGGTCTCAGAGAAGCTCGCATCTCAGAGCTCCTGCTGGGCTCCCGCTGCCGCCGCCGCCGCCCTGCTCATTTCAGATGCCCCGAGAGGGCCTCTCTGTTTAGCAGGGCGCCAGACACCCTTCCTCGGTGGCACGGCAGTCACCCACAGCGCAAAGCCTCTTCCATTAGGACGTGCTCGGGCACGTGCCTCGTTCTGGGCAGGAGTTGGATCCTATCACATAAAAATGCCTGGGAATTCGGGGGGCGGAGTTAGCAGGCAGAGTGGGATCAGAGACAAGAAGATGAGAGAGCCGGCACGAAGGAGGTGAGGTGGGTAACAAGAAACAGGCGAAGGTAGGAACGTGGGAACCAACCTCTGAGCGGTGATGATTCACCGTCTCTTGTTTTGTCTCCACAAATGGAATCGCTCTGCGACGATCTCGGTGCGGGCTGCTATCACCAATTACCACAGCCTGGGTGGCCACAGCCCAAACGCTTCTTCCTCATTGTTCTGGAGGCTGCGACCCCAGGATCAGGTGCCAGCGCGTCTGTTCTCGGAGGGCCCCCATCCTGGCTACGTCCTCACAGCCATGTCCTCACGGGGCTTTGCCTTGGTGCACGCACGCAGAGGGGGGGCCAACTCTCCCAGCCTCTTCTCATAAGGGCACTAATCCCACCGCGGGGGCTCCATCCCCGTGACCTCGTCACCTCCCAAAGGCCCATCACTAAACGCCAGCATATTGGGGACCGGGTTTCAAAATGTAAATTTTGGGGAGGCACAAACGTTTAGTCCATCGCACATATCCTCAAAGTAAAAGTCTGCTACCCACTCAGCCTCGTGTCATGGGCACTTTGGGGAACGGGAAGCGTCCGGGCAGGGTCCAGCGGGGGGCACGGTGGTTCGGAGAAGAGAGGGCGGCAGTCGCGTTAGACAGGGCCCAGAGCAGAGGCTGGGGGTGACGGGAAGAAGTAACAGCCCCAAGACCCTGAGAGATTTGGGAGATGAGGACTGTGGTCCAGGATGCTGGCTTCCCAGGTGGCACTGGGCCTGGACAAGGCGACCTCCGTCATCTGGGAGAATTGGGAAAAGGCAGCTAATATTTGGACACACCGGGACTCAACGTCCCAAATGGACAGTGTCCTCATGGCCGCAGGATGATGATGATGATGACGAGACTCACGGAGCCACCACTCAGGCTGCGCGCTCCTCCCTGGGGCACCTTGACCTCAAACCACAGGCCACAGACCTGCCTCTGTCACTCCTGGCCTTGCATGCAAGCACTCTCTCCACCGTCACCTCCCCCCCACGCAGGATGGGGAACATTATTTGTGCTGGTTCATTTTCAAAGAACTTACCGGCACAGACACATGTCACTGTTACATAAGAACATTCTGGAAGCTTTGTCTACGGTGAATTTTTAGGAATTTTTTTCAATATGTTCCTTTCCTCAAAACATTTTATCTTTGCAAAGCATCTCCCGCCATAGCCTGGATCCACCAACATTGCTCCAACTTGTGACGATGCAGCTGTGTGATGAGTGATGCCTGACTTTCCCCTTCGCCTGCCTCAGCCTCTGGGTTTATCATCTCCCCGTTTTTATCAGATGGAATTATTACCGAGGCCTCTGTCCTTCCTTCTCCGTGAGCTCCTCTCTCAAAATCCAGTGCCTCCCCATTCACTAACCATAATTCTAGACCAACTACAGCGCAGGTGAGTCCTCTTAAAATAAACAAAAACAAACAGAAGCAGCAGTTACTCTTCTCCCTGGAAGGGGCGGAGACCCTCCCGCTGGCATCTGGGTGGGCTGCCCGGGGAGGGGGTGAAGAGAGGAGAGCTCAGTTGTTAAGAGGGGTCATGTCAGACGATAGAAAACCCCTGTGTTAAAACATTTAATTGCTCACATCATGTTCTAGTAAAAACAATCTTGAAAGACAATCTATATGTCTGCAGCTTCCAGAACACATCTGAGGAGAGAATGGAAATGTTTAGTATTCCAGCTCCACTCTGCCATTTAAATTGCTTCCTTAGAAAATCCACCCACTTGGTGAAAAGACAAAGGGTGATGTTGTTCACTTGCCAAAGACACTAATTAGAATACAAAGATATATGGTAATTGAGATTACTAACATGTACTTATTCCCAACTCTAAGCAAAACAATTAATAACCAGATATCTATCTGGCTGCCTCCCCAGAAATACTTGAGTGCACGCTCACGCACACTCACACTTATCACACTCACTCACACACACTCACACACACACTCTCACACACACCACGCACACTCATTCACACACACCACGCACACTTTTCACACTCACACACACACCATGCACTCTTATTCATTCACACTCACTCACACACTCACACACACACCATGCACACTCACACACACACACACTCATTCACATACACACACCACACACACATACACACACACACAAGCACAGTCGTTTGCCTCATATTCCCCACCCCGCCCCTCCAGGCTTGTTCCATTTCATAGGCAACAGGAAGTGAGCGCCGCCTGGGACAAGTCGGAGGAGAGCTCTGTAACAGATCATGATCTCTGGCTCTCAGTGCTATGAGCTTTGCTAGACTATTAATCATGCAAATTCATACGACTTTGCCGTGTCTTGCGAAACAGAAATAGTAATGAGGTCTAAATTTGTATTAAAATTCTCACCAAAATAACACCTCCTCAATTAAAGCCCCTGACCTCTCCCAGCACATGCAGCTACACCGTCTTGCGGGATGCACAGCCCGGTGCTTGGCATGTGTTTGCTGTGCTGGTCTCATGATCACACTGTATGAGCTAGTGCTGAGCTGCCGTTCTTTATGTAAATGCCCTTTCTCAGAGGCAGGACCCGTTACGCAATGGGTACGGCCCCACACAAGTGAAAATGCAGGGCTTTTGATCCAGATCTTTAAGGATTTCAAATAGTGACACCTGAGCATTAGGCCGAGCACTGGGCCCCCCCAGGCCACTGCAAAGGTCACGTGACCATAAAGCCAGCCTTGCTCTGATGGCCACAACCTGCGTTTTATTCACACTGGCAGTCCCAGGGCCAACCACAGCGTCTGAGTGTCAGCGCCCAGTGAGTGAAGGTGGAGACTGCACCGATGCACGAACAGGCCGAGCTCCCCAGCAGCCCGCAGAGAAAGCAGGAGGGATCCATGTGCAGTGGACGTGAGACCACGCCCTCAGTGTCCAGTTCATGCACGTGGCATCTCTGGTAGGTGACATGTGGGGTTAATTACATCAATTAAAGGGCGCTGCCACCGTTACATCCACAAACCTCTTCCTCAGTGATTTCAGAGACTTCTAGAAAGTTAAAAGTCATAAAGAGAGGTCCCAGTAGATGCCAATACCCAAGAGACCGGGTTCTGACAGGTTGTTAGGGACTCGGGGGCTCAGAGCAAGGATGGGCTTGTCTGTCTCCATGGCAACCTCCCCGCGAGCCCCCTGGCATCTAACACTGTCCTTCCTGCCGGGCCTTGTCGTCTTGTCCTGACTCCACCCTCCAAGGCCGATGGGTCTGCACTTTCCAGAAGACAACTTGAGTCTTAGGTCTGTGTGTCTGCCTCCATGGGACTGACATTGGCAAGTCTAACCTGCACGGGCCAGTGGCGAGTCTTTATTAGAATACTGCTGCCCAGCACTGTTCCCTGGAAAGTCACTTCTCTGCCGGAGGCACTCTCGGGGGGCCGTCAGCCCCAGGCCCAGGGGAGCCCCCACCTGCAGGGACCACCTCTTCATTGCTGGAAGGATGCGGGATCAGCTGACCAACTCAAGGACACCCCCAGTCTCCTGCAGCAGGGTCTGCACAGGACTCCCCGCACCCTTCCAACATTCAATGACTGTCTTTCCTTCCAGGGTCTCCCCATTCAGAGTATTTGCTCCTGGCCCAGACCCAATGGGCACTGAACAAACTTACATCCAAGAAGATAGAACATGAAATGACAAAGCTGTCCTGGTGACATTTACGACCTGGTGGGAACATGAGGTGCCAGGACTCATGGAAATCATCGCGCTGAGATTTCCAGGCCGGACGTGCTGGTTCCCCCGAGCCTCCCAGGTCAGAGGAGCGTCCTCAACCAGGCGCTTCCAGAGACTGGGGCCAGGTCTTCTGATGTCCATTCGGCACCCGCCCGCCCGGCTGGACCCCGCCCTGGTTCCAAACCCACCACCCTGGGGACGCGGAGGACAGGGTCTGTGTCACTGAGCTTCCCACCTGCCTGGTGACCCTCCTGAAACCGTGGTCAAGGCTGAGAGAACCAGTCAACCAGAGGGAGCACCAGGGCCACCAGGCGCACTGACAGTGGGGGAGCTACTGCCCACAAGGCTCCGGAGACCAAAGGAAGCCCCCTGGGCCGGGCTGTGAGCTGGAGAGGCCCCGCCCCCTGCTGCTGCTGGAGACAGGGCTCAGGCATTGCCTCGGACCCCTCCGCCCCCGTGGAGGCTTCTTGTTCTTGCTCCTCAGCCTTTCGGCTGCCTCTTCCTCTGTCCTGCTCTCCCCACGGAGCTTGGTGGCAGCCCCCGGGAGGGAGACCTCCTGCCCCGCTGCAGCCGGGCCGAGCGCCTCCCATCTGACGCGGTGGCACCCACCGTCTAAGTTTCCTGTTGATGTTCTTAGCATCTGAGCGATGGCTGACAAGGCCAACTCCCAAATTAAATAGTTAATGAGACTAGACCGCAAGCACGGAGATGTTGGATCGGATTCACGGTGACATTTATCAGATCTTCCCATCGCTCCCCCTGCGGCTCCAGCGCAGCGTCTACCATGCAAATCGAGTGGTGGGTGTGTGTTTTCCATCCTTTCTGGACCGTGTTCAGCTCACATCTTCTGATCTGTGTCGTGTTTATTCCCGCCGAGACGGTGATTTCTGCAAGTCATTGGTATCATCTCTCATCGGCACGACTGGAGAGGCAGACCTGCTCATCTGTCTCCAGGCGGCGTGATCTTATCTCTCCTGCACAGGCAGCCGTGGGATGGTGATGGGACACGTGGGACAACCCCCATCGCCGACGTCCTCTCCCATCCGGTCCAAGGACTCGGACCCACCCCTGGTCTGAAGGTCCTGCTTCTCGCCGGATGTACCGTCTTCCCAAAGCACGTCTGTAAGTCAAAGCCGTTCATCTGGCTGGTGCTGCCAGGACGTGCCTGAGGCCTGCGTGCATCCCGGCACTCCCAGGTGGCACACAGCCTCGGGCCTTCCCAGGAAGGGGAAGCGTGTGCCCGCAAGTCCCCGCCATAGACCTGCCCGCCACTTCGGACTCAGACCTTCCCTTCTCCTGGCTGTGAACAGGCAAAGGGTCCCACACCACTTGGGGGATAGAAGTTGAGCTTATTCACCCATTGAAACAATGTCTGTGTCACACACACACACACACACACACACACACACAGAGGAGTGTGCGTTGTGTGTGTCAGCATATCTGTGGGCTAGCTCTCGGGTCAAACCTGCCCACACTAAGAAACGCTTTGGTTATGGGGTTTGGAATTGGAACCATCAGGGTTCTTGGAAGCCGGCGCGATGACCTTGACCCCGGCCGGGTGCCTGGCCGGAGAGCCTGCGGGAGGATGCCCGCGAAGCAGCAGTGTTGAGAAGCTGCGATCAGAGTAGGCTTGCTCCAGAGAACAGACAATCTTATCTTATCTGTCCGCATCTCAGCTGTTTACAAATTACTGTGTCAGTGTGACAGCTCCACAGCCACGTCCAGCGTGGGGAGGAGCTTCTGCAAAGAAAAATACACACACACACACACACACACACACATACAGAGATGCGGTTTAGCTGGTGACTGACTCAGCTGACCCCTGGGGCCCTTAAAGCAAGGACTGCGGTGGAATCGGTCCCATGGAAAGACACGAGAGCCATATTCCCGTCTCCATCTGGGGGAGAACATCGCCCAGGGAAAGGGCAAGCCACCTTCCGTCGCCCTGGCCCGTGTGGCTCAGTGGACAGAGCGTTGGCCCAGGGACTGAAGGGTCCCGGGTTTGATTCCGGTCAAGGACACCTACCTTGGTTACAGGCTCGGTCCCTGGTCGGGCACGGGCGGAAGGCAACCAACTGCTGAGTCTCTCTCACAGCCGTGGTCTCTTTGTCCCTCCTGCTCCCTTTCACCTTCTCCCTCAGGAAAGATACCCTCAGGCGAGGATGAACAAACAGCCACAACACCTTCCTCTGAGAGGAGCTGAGTGTGTGACCACCCCCTGCGCCCACCCTCGCCGCCGCCCACCGCTCAGGGCCCGTGTCCACGTCCAGGCTCATGGCCTCTGAGATCCAGATTCCGCACCAGCTCAGGGCAGGAGGCAAAGTGCTGTCTCATCGCTCAGACCACAGCCCCCGCAGTGACCGCAAGGTGGTCATAGCTACCCTACCCCTCCTCCAACCCTGCGCAGACTTCGTCCCCCACAGCCAGCCTCTGAGACTCTCCGTTGGAGTGGCCGTGTCCTGGGGTGGGTGCTGCTGTGGTCTTTCCGCTGAGAACGGGGCAAAACCAAAAGATGCAAAAGGCACGAACGCGGCGACAACGGTGCCCTCCGTGTCCCCATGAAGCGGCAGCAGCCCCACCTCCTTGCGTGACCGGGGTCTCCCCGCCTCCGTGAGTACCTCTCCTTCACGGGAGGGTTTACAGCTTGAGGGACCTCAGGGTCCTGGCCACAGTGGTGAGCGGGCTGCTCAGGCCGGAGAGCCAGCATCCCGCGGGTTTGTCGCTGTGGGACTGAGAAGCCCACGCTGCCCCCGGGGTCATGGGCGTTCGGGGAGTCCAGCCCTTCGCCCTCACCCCAGGCCCAGGCCCTGCAGTGGCCCTGGCAGCATGGTTAACGGGACACCACTGGCCGCCCCATCCTCACGGGCATCGCCTCCAAACTCCACTCCCCCGCCAGGCCCCCAGCTGGAGGTGGCGGGCGTGCGGCAGGTGGGGCACCCCGGGGTCCCATGCCCGCTGTCACACCGGCTCTGCCATACATGGTTCCTTTGCTCACGGCAACATTCCGTAGACCAGTGGTCGGCAAACTGTGGCTCGTGAGCCACATGCAGCTCTTTGGCCCCTTGAGGGTGGCTCTTCCACAAAATACCAGATGCGGGCGCACACGTACAGTGCGATTGAAACTTCGTGGCCCCTTCGCAGAAGCAGGGGGTGCCCACTGCCGGGGAGGGGGATGGGGGGACAGGCGGGGTGCGGGGCCTGGTCGCAGGGCATCCCCCGGGGCCACGCTGCCCCTGACCCAGCCTCCTGCGGCGCCAGCAGCTCTGGGACCCCCTCCACGCTCTGCCCTGGCCCCGCCGGTCCCGCAGGCCAGGCCCGCAGCTCCTCCACGCTCAGCACCTCCTTCCGTGACATGACGAGGAGCACCTGCCTCCCGCGTGAGGTGCTGCAAGGTGGCCGGGCTCAGGGGCTGGCCGGTGGGAGGAAGGGGAACAGTCCTGAGGCAGGTCTTCCTCGGGCGGGACTCGGTCTCCCAGTGAAGGGCCACGTCCACTCTGAGCACCGGAGGGTGCGGAGGCATCAGGACCCTCAGGTCCTCAAGAGCATCTGCCGGATGCCGTCTGGGCTCCCACTCCCTCCCCGACGGAGCTCCGACTGGGTCCCGGGAGACTTTCTGGGCTGCCAGCCAATTCCCCTGGGGCTGTGCCACTGGCGATGAAGTCCTGCTTTGCCACCGCTTCGCTGCCTCCAGTCAAGGAACGGGGCTGCCTTCAGGGCAGCAGGGGGTCTGGCTCCCGTTTGGCCTTGAACACTGAGGGACAGACTGACAGTGACCCTGCCCTCTCTTCCGAACACAAGTGCCGTTTAGCAAAAGCGAACCACCCGGCCCAAGTGCCTCTCTCCCCGTCCTTCCCGACCGCCTGG
This sequence comes from Myotis vivesi, assembly GCA_035771395.1. NCBI lineage: Eukaryota > Metazoa > Chordata > Mammalia > Chiroptera > Vespertilionidae > Myotis > Myotis vivesi. Next base: position 1,862,505 of record JAWPEG010000005.1, on the reverse strand, counting down.
CGCCTCCTCCCGCTGCAGCAGGCAGGCTCCCCCAAGTGAACTCCATCCAGGCACCCTGGGCACAGCAGGAACGACTGGGGCTCCCCCTCTCCAGGAGGGGCTTCCACGGCCACCTGCCCAGGAGGGATCTAACTCCAGACCCCCCTGCAGAGTCTGCTTCGTAGGACCAGCCCTGGGACCAAGTGCCGAGGAGCAGAGCCTGAGATGGGAACCCTTCAGGAGCGATGGACTGGGCGACCCTTTCAGGGGAGGGGAGGGGAGGGGAGGGGGAAGCGGGACACGCCCAGGCCACCTGAACAGGGTGGGGGCTCCGTGGAGACCAGCTCACCTGGTTACAAGCATTCTGGGGCATGGACCCACCAGATAAGGCCTGGGGCCTGCGGGCTGCTCGCTTCCCCCCTCCGTCCCCAGAGGTGACACATCCCCGGGGAAGCCGCCCTGTGAGGTGGAAAGCGAGCCTGGAGGAGGCTGCGGTGAGTGGCCGGGACCAGTGTGCCTCGAGCTGAGGGTGGGCACTGGGCCAGGGGCATGGGATGTGGGTGGCCCCATGGTCCCCGCGCACCTGCTATGCTGGGGAGCTGACGGCAGCGGCCGGGGCCCGGGCCTGCCTGTCGGACCCTGAGTCCGAGGGGAGGCTGGCTGTCCAGCATTGCCATCTGGGACCAGAGCCACCCTTGGCTGTAGGAGGAGTGGAGGTCTGGTTTGGATTTCAGAAACGCTAACCAACCTCTCGATTATTCTAACCTAAGTCATCTTTTGTTGTGGCTAACTCGAAGGGCCCTGAAATGTGAACTCTTCAGGATCAAAGTCACCCACGTTTTACTGAGACACAGACCATCACAGGATGGTGGGTCCTGGAGGGGGACGAGGACGGCAGGAGGCCCCCTGGAAACCACAGCGTAGGTGAGGCTCATCGTGAGACACAGCCCTGCGGAAGCTGGGAGAGTCCAAGGACACTCCAGGTTTGTGACAACAGGAGTCTGACTGGCAGCCGCCCTCGGGGACCGCGGTGCCGCCTGGGGCCGGAGCTCTTCCTGATCTCATGGTTAGTTTTCCTGTTGTATCATCTCCAGGAGAGAAAGGAGGTCCTTCCGGTTACAGCAGCACTGGGAGCAGCACTGGGGAAGGAGGAGCAATGTCTCCATTGGTGTCAGGTCCGGGGAGCTAACGCGCCCCCTTTACGCCTGCAATGGGCCAGACGGCGTGCTGCTCTAGTGCTGTTCCCATGCTACAGCCAGGCCCTCAACAACCCTAAGGCCCATGAGTAACCACACGGATGTGCAGGACATGATCTCTCGCCTGTGGCATGTGAACCCCATGTGGTGGTGGCTCTTGCATAATTTTTTGACTGATGTAGAGAATGGCCTAATTCCCTGAATAGTTAGTGGTTATTGAACAGACAAACAAGAAAAATAATTGTTGGAAGAGAGAGGGAGCGAGAGAAGGGGGAAGGGAGAGAGAGAAGGGGGGATGGAGTAGAAGAGAAAGAGAGAAATGGAGAGACAGAGGGAGGAAGAGAGGGAGGAGGGGAGAGAGAGGAAGGGAGAGAGGGAGAGGGAGAGAGGGAGGGAGAGGGGAAGGGGGAGGAGGAGAGAGAGAAAGATCCCCTTAGGACAGAAGCCGCTATTTCTCGGCCTCTTTTGGGAGCTGTGCAGGCTCCGTCTAGAAAGCCCCTAGAAATAAATAAAGAACTCTGGGTGTGGGATTTGCATCTTTGACTTGCAGGTTCATGATGAGCATTTCATTTGGCCTTTGGGGTACTTCAGTAGAGTTGCCACTTCCCAGGGTCCCTGTTATGTCAGAAGTGACCCACAAAGCCTTGCTTTGTTGCCCCGAGAGCTCGAGTAATGCCTTGAGCTGACGGACGGCACCAGGAGCACGGAAGCCATTTATGACCAACCCCGGCGCAGAGCCTCGGGGACCATAGAGGGGGAATCATGTCCCACGGGCAAGCGGGCGCCTGGGGATGTCCCCATCTCCGCTCTCCCGGCCACTTTCTTCTGGACATGAGTGAACTGAGCCACAGAACGCGCCCACCTGGGAAGACCGGCTCACACAGCTTGTCCTAATGCAGTGGTCGGCAAACTCATTAGTCAACAGAGCCAAATATCAACAGTACAATGATTGAGATTTCTTTGAGAGCCAAATTTTTTAAACTTAAACTATATAGGTAGGTACACTGTTATTAACTTAATTAGGGTACTCCTAAGGCTTAGGAAGAGCCACACTCAAGGGGCCAAAGAGCCGCATGTGGCTCGCGAGCCGCAGTTTGCCAACCACGGGCCTAGTGGAACAGGAGGCTCACACGGAAAGGCAACCTCTCCAAAGGCTCCTTGCGCTTTGTCCTCTCCTTCTTCCCCAACAAGAACCTCCTGCGGCTCCCAGAGGCCTTCACGTGTCCTAAGCGACGCCGAGAAAGTCTTCAGACGCACGGACAACACATGCCCGGTGTCCTGCGGAGGCGGCGACGGACTGAGGGGTCTAATTGGGTTTAGTCCATCCTTTCTCTTCATCCCAGAGGCTGCCTCTGTGAAATAACCTCCATTCACGGGGTCCTGGAGTGAGCCCGGCAGACACAACTCCTGCTGTCGCTCCACCCGGGCGGCCTCTCCCCTTCGGAATTCAACCTCACCAGCGCCACGTGCGTGTCTTCTTCCTGTTGCTTGCGGACGCCAAGGGGAGCTTTGCTCCCGGAGACCCGTCCCTCACGTCCCGGCGGTGGCACTTTGCAAGTTAGCTGACCACCTCTGCATGGGTGTCAATGGGTTCAGAAAGACAGTTCAGTTCCCAGGAATGACTCAGATGCTACCTCTTCCATCAGCAATGTGTTCGCTTGGACATTTGTACCCTATCCCGCTCCATGGGGTTCCCAGAGAGGCAATGCTGAGGTTATCATTGGAATTGGAGTCCGCTTCGGCACTGGAACCCCTACCCAGTCAATCAGTCTCCGAACGCCCTCAGACCGGAGCAACTGCAGAGCGCATCCCTCTGCGACCAGCAGATCCCGCCACCCCATCCTGACAGCCGGGATAATTAAGTCTCAGCTACGTGCCGAGGGAATTCCTGGCTCGCCTTAAATACCTTCCACCCATTTTGAACATTTCAGTCGAAGTAAAATCCATAGTCTAGTTCAAGCGTCCAGCAGGAAGGCAGAGAGGGAATTGGAGGGAGTGTGGAGAGGGCTCGGGAAGGGGGCGGCTCGAGGGTCGATGCTCAGGGAAATGTGCACTCGCTGCGAATCCTCTGGCAGGAGGCACACGTGGTCCGGGCCAGACTTCATCAGCGGCTCCAAGGACACTGGACAGGCCTCCGTGCTGTCCTGAGCGCTGCCTGGAATCCACGGGCCACTGGCCAGGGGTGTGGACACGCTTTCTGCTATAAACCTCTCCGTTCTAATGACACGTTTTGTAATGGGATTTGACGGGCGATACAGACACAGTTCCCAAAGCATGTCAGACCCACCCCGTTCACGAACAACACTAAGCCTGGTGGTGTTGTTCCGCCTTCCAATCTCGGTGCTGCCCTACCCACTGGGCACCCACTGGACTTCTCACCTTCGCGCTGACTTCTGGGAGATGGCCGGTAAGACGACCAGTTCCCATCTGCAGCACCTGGAGGCATTTTTATTGGAATGTGAGTTACTTATGTAGTGAGCTTAAAAAACTAGATGTCTATTTATAAGGTTTGGCAAGCTCTTCTTGAATACACAAAATAATGCAGATGAAAATTTAAAATACTCTATATTATCCACTTGAGAAAACAGAGTAGTTGAATAGGTTACACATGAATTTATGAATTTAGGACTTTCATATCTTGAACTCAGTTCTGAATGCTTTGATTAGGCAACATCCTTATAGGTAAATTGCAGCATTCAGATTCTAGCAATTTTATTTAAGAACATAACTTTGAATAAAATTGCCCTAGAATGTACATATCTCTTATTCAAAAACTAGAGGCCCAATGCACGAAAATTCTTGCAAGAGTAGGCCTTCCTTCCCCAGGCTGCGGGCACCGGCACCGGCTTCCCTCTAGCACCCGGGACCCGGGCTTCCCTCGCAGCCCCAGCTTCATCCGGAAGGTCATCTGGGAGGAAGTCCAGAAGGATGTCAGGTCTAATTAGCATACTATGCTTTTATTATTATAGATTGTAATTTATAGGCAAACTGAAAAAAAAAACATTTTCCTAAGGGAGTAAAAATACAGCTTTACTTTCTCTATGTAGTCTTCCCTCGGTATCTAATTCTGGGATCCCTGTAATCCACAGATGTTCAAGTCCCTTGTATGAAACGAGGGTCCCTCGGCGTGGCCTGTGGGCATCAGGCCGAAACCGGCAGCCCAACATCCCCCTGGGGTTGTAACAGTGCACAAAGCAGCCAGTGGCCAGGGAGGAGCCTGAGCCCAGGCCGGGCACCGCTCCTGCTCATCCTGGCCCCGCTGTGCCTGCAGCCACTGCTGCCTGGTAGGCTCACTGCCACTCCGCTGCGGTCTCCACACGCCCATCCTAGGACAATACCAGTGTGCCCATGACCGAGAAGCTCCCACGGGCTCACACCCAGTCAATCCCAATGCCGGTCCCAATCTTGGTCCCAGTCCAGATTGGGGAGGGGCCTCCCATACATGCCCCAACCAGGGCCAGGGATTGAGCCTGCAACCGACGTACGTGCCCTTGACCAGAATAGAACCTTGGACCCTTCAGTCCATGGGCCCATGCTCTATCCCCTGAGCCAGACCCATTAGGGCTATACTCAAATTTTTGACTGTGCAGAGGAATCAGTGCCCTAGTCTTTGTATTGTCCAAGGGTCAACTGTACTCTTTTGAGTCTGGCTTCTTCCACTCAGCATATTTTTGAGATTTATCCACATTATCTATTGAGTACCAGTAATTCATTCCTTTTATGACTGAGTTTGATTTCATAGTATGGGTATAAGCAAAATTTGTTTATCCACTTACCTAGTCATGGAAATTTGTGCTAATTCCAGTTTGAGATATTATGAACAAAGATCTATAATAATAAAAGCGTAATATGCAAATTGACCGAACAACAGAACAACAGAACAACCGTCCGGATGACCTTCCAGACAACCACACTATGACACTCAGTGGTGCCAGGCCAGCCAAGGTAGGTGCGATGCGATTGGTTGGGGAGCCCATCATCGCCCCAAAGAGGGAGGCCCAGGCCAGCCAAGCAATCACACCCCACGCCTGTCACCCGCAGAGGGATGTGACTGGTGGTGGGGATTGGGAGGCAGCACTGCACAGATGGCAAGCAGTGGCAGTGGCGGGGGCGGGGCCAGCTGCAGGCAGCCAGGGGAAGGAAAGCCCCGATAGGCCCTGATCGTCAGCCAGGCCCAGGGACCCTACCCGAGGGGTTCCGGATTGTGAGAGGGTGCAGGCCGGGCTGAGGAACACCCTCCACCACCCCCACCCCCGTGCACGAATTTCGTACACTGGGCCTCTAGTGTCTTTATAAACAGACAAGAGTTTATAAGGATATATCATTTCATTTTCTTGGGTAGATATTTTGGATTGTAATTACTGGGTTGTCTTATAAATATATCCATAATTTTAATAAAAACTCAGCCAAACTTCTCCAAAGTGATTTTATCATTTTGCATTTCCACCAGCAATGTGAGAATTTCGGGTCCTCCATATTTTTGCCAACACTTGGTATTGTCAGTCTTTTCAATTTTAGCCATTCTACTGGGACATGGTGTATAGTGGTATATCATTGTGCTTTTAATTTGCATTTTTCTTAATAAATAATGCTGTTGAACATCTTTTCATGGGCCTAGCCATCATTTTATATCTTCTTTTTTTAAAAAGTCTATTCAGATTTCCCCCCATTTTTAATTGAGTTGTCTTCTTATTATTGAGTTGTAAATATATATTCTGGATACAAGTTTTTGTGTGTGTTTTTAAAATATATATTTTTAGTGATTTTGGAGAGGAAGAGAGAGATAGAAACATCAATGATGAAAGAGAATCACTGATTGGCTGCCTCCTGCATGCCCCCTACTGGGGATCGAGCCCGCAACCCAGGCATGTGCCCTTGACTGGAATTGAACCCAGGTCCCTTCAGTCCACAGGCTGATGCTTTATCCACTGAGCCAAACCAGCCAGGGCTGGATACAAGTTTTTTGAAAAATATCTCTATCGCAAATTTTTTCTCAGTCTATGACTTGCCTTTTAATTTTTTAATTAAATCTCTATAAACAATTTTAAAGTTTTTATACCTGATTTATATTTTTCAATGGATCATGCATTTAAGTATGACATTTAAGAAATCTATATCTAACTCAAAGACCTGAGTTCATTTTTTCTTTATGATTTCATTATGAAATCCACTTTCAGTTCATTTTTGTGTGAGGTGTATAGCTTTTATATGTAGTATAAAGGTTAGGATTCATTTTTTTTTCTCATATGGAAATCCAGTTTTCCCAGCACAACTTTTTGAAAAAATTATCCTTTCCCCATTGAATTACTTTGGCACATTTGTTGGTTATCAGTTGACCTGGGACCTCTCTATTTTGTTTCATTGACTTATATGTGCATCCTTATGCAAGCATTATACTGTCTTGGATTATAGCATTATAGTCAGTCTTGAAGGTGTGTGAGTTCTAAACTATTTTTTTGTTGTTTTCTTAATCTGTTTCAACAATTCTAGGTTATTTGCACAAATTATTTTTCAGGAAGATATCTGTGCATTTTTCCAAAACAACTGCAGAGATTTTTCAATGGGATTAGGTTGAATATATGGATGGACTTGGAAAGAGTTGATATCTTCACAATATGGAGTCTTCCAATTAAACAGCATATTCTTCCAATTATTTAGGTCTTTGGTTTTTCTATCCATATTTGGAATAGTATATAGGTTTTGCACATATTTTGCTAAATTTTCTTCTAAATATTTCATGTTCCAAAGCTATCAAAAATCAAATTTTTGAAATTTCATTTTCAAGTTATTGATAGCATATAAAAATAGAATTAACCTTTGTATATAATCTGGTATCCAAAGACCTCGCTAATTTTCCTTCTGGTTCTGGTGTTTTTAGATTCCTTAGTATTTTCTACATACACCATCATGTCATCTGACAATAAAAAGTTTTACTCCTTACTTTCTATTTTGTATGCCTCTTGTTTCATCCATTCTCTTGCCTTGTTGTACTGGTTAGGATCTTGAATACAATGATAAGCAATGGTGAGAGTGGACAACCTTGCCTTGTTCCCTATCTTAGAAATCAGTCTTTTAAGTATGACAATTGTACGTTTTCATAGATTTCCTTTTCATTTTGAGGAATTCAGTTCTATACATAGTTCGCTAAATAATTTTATCATGGATAAATGTTAAACCTTTTCAAGTATTTTTTCTTCATCTATGGCCATAATCATGTGTTTTTATATTTTTACTAGAGGCCTGGTGCACGAATTCATGCACCGATGGGGTCCCTCAGCCTGGCCTGTGGGATCGGGCCAAAACCAGCTCTCCGACATCCCCTGAGGGATCCCAGATTGCAAGAGGGCGCAGGCCAGGCCGAGGAACCCTACTGGTGCATGATTGGGGCTGGGAAGGGACACAGGAGGTTGGCCAGCCAGAGAGGAACCACGGGAGGGCTATAGGGTGTGTCTGGCCCATCTAGCTCAGTCCCAGTCGGCTGGACCCCAGCACCAACCTAACCAGTGCACGTCATAGTGAGCAGTTGAGTGGCCTTAGCATATCATTAGCATATTACGCTTTGATTGGTTGGATGGATGACCAGACGACTGGACACTTAGCATATTAGGCTTTTATTATATAGGATTTTACTTATATCATAAATGACACTTACTGCTTTTTCTAATGGTAAACCAACCTCTTGTTCATGAGCTAAGCTCCACATGGCCATAGTGCATTGTCGTTTTCAGGCATAACTGGGTACAGTGTGCTGATATTTTATGAAGGATTTTCACATCTGCAGTCATGAGGAATATTTACCTGTGGTTTTGTTTGTTTGTTTGTTTGTTTGTAATGTCTTTTGGAATCTGGCCAATGCTGGCTGCATGCAATGAGTTGGGAAGTAGTCCCTTCTACTCTATTTTCTGAAAGTTGGGAGGACTGGCATTACCTCACCCTCAAATATTTGGTAGAATCCACCCATAAAGCCACCTAAGACTGGAGTTTTCTTTGTAGAAAAAGAATTTAATCATTCAATTTCTTTATTAGATATGGGGATATTCACATTTGAAAGTTTTTTTTAAAGCTGTTTTAGTAAATCTGTTTTTTCAATGAATTTGTTCATTTCACTGTGCTGTTAAATTATTGGCATGAAGTTCTTTCAATTTCTATGGTACCTGTAGTATCCTCTCTTTCATTCCTGATATTTGTAATTTGTATCCTTTCTTGATCAATCTAGCTAGAGATTTATCAATTTTATTGTTTCTAAGCACCCAGCTCTTGATTTAATTGATTTTTCTCTATTTATTGTCCATATTCTATTTCATTGATTTCTACTCTATCTTCATTATTTCATTTTTTTCTACATAGCCTTTAATTTTTCTTATTTTTCTAGCTTCATAAGATAAAAGTTTAGATCTTTAATTTAAAAACCTTTCTTCATTTTAATGTGAACATTATTAAGCTATAAATTTCCCCCTAGCATTTCTCTAGCTGCATCCAACAAGATTTTATGACTGTGTTTTTATTTTCATTAAGTTAAAATATTTTTAATTTCTCTAGTGATTTCTTCTGTTTCAACTGTTATTTTTTAAAAAGTGTTTTTTAATTTCCAAATATTTAAGAATTCTCCAGGCAACACTTTTTTATTTTTAGTTTAGTTCTGTTGTGGTAAGAGAACATTTTAAATTTGAGACTAATTATGTTCCAGTACATGGTCTACCTTATGGAATGGTCCGTGTGTACTTGAACATCATGTATAATCATAACCTCCTTGAGTGTTTTATGAAAAGGGTATGAAATTTGATGTCAAAAACAAGAGGAAACCTGGAAAATTCACAAATATGTGGAAGTTAAACAACACTCGCTTGGACAACAAATGGGTCAAAGAATAAATTAAAATGAAAATAAAAAGTTTCTGTAAACAAATGAAAATGGAAATGCAACATACAAATCTATGAGCTGCAAAAAAAAAAAAAAGCAGTTCTAAAGAAAAACTTACTGCAGTACATTCCTACATTAAGAAAAAAGAGCGATTGCCCCTAGTCAGTTTGGCTCAGTGGATAGAGCGTTGGCCTGCAGACTCAAGGGTCCCAAGTTCGATTCTGGTCAAGGGTATGTATCTTGGTTGCGGGCACATCCCTAGTAGGGAGTGTGCAGGAGGCAGCTGATCGATGCTTCTCTCTCATCGATGTTTCTAACTCTATCCCTCTCCCTTCCTCTCTGTAAAAAAATCAATAAAATATATATTTTTTAAAAAAGAGCGATCTCAAGTAACCTAACATTACACCTCAAGGAACCAGAAAGAAATTTAGCAGAAGGAAGAAAGTAATAAACATTAGAGCACAACTAAAGGACGTAGAAACTAGGAAAATCATAAAGATCAACCAAATTAAGAGTTCGTTTTGGAAAGTTCACAAACTTTTAGCTAAACTAAAAAAAAGAAACAACTCAAACAGAATTATAAATGAAAGATGAGATATTACAACTGATACCACAGCTATTCAAGGGTTATGAGAACTATTACAAAAAATTAAATGCCAACAAATTGGATAGCCCAGAAAAATAGATAAATTGCGAGGAACAGATAATGTATCAAGACTGAATCACGGGGAAACTGAATATCTAGGTGGGCCAGTACAATAAAGGAGATGGAAGCAGTAACGTAACCCTTCCCAACATAGAAAACCCAGAGCCAGGTGGCTTTGCTGGAGAATTATACCAAACATTTAAGGAAAACTTAGTGCCAATCCTTCCCAAGCCCTCCCAAAAAACTGAAGCGCAGAAAACATTTCCAACTTATTCTACAATATTATTCTCACACCAAAGCCAGTCAAGGACACTAGGAGGAAAGAAAATTACAGGCCAATATCCCTGATAAAACATGACACATAAATGCTCAACACAATAATACTCAACACCATGATCAAAGGGGTTTTATCCCTGGGATGCAAGCAGCTCCAGGCCCAAAACGTTGGGGATTCCCTTCCTGGTCAGGGCACACACCCCGGTTGCATGTTTGATCCCCAGTCAGGATGGGTGTGGGCAGCAACCAATGGATGTTTCTCTTTCACATCGAGGTTTCTCTCTCCCTCTCCCCCTTCCTCTCAAAAAAAAAAAATCAATAAAAACATATCTTTGGGTGAGGATTGAAAACATAAATGTCCATACTACCCGAGCAATCTGTAGATTTCATGCAGTCTCCAACAAAATTTCTATAGCATTTTGCACACAAATAGAAAAAAATCCTAAAATTCATATGGAACAACAGGAGATCCTGAATAATCAAAGCAATCTTTGAGAAAGAGGAACAAAACTGAAGGCATCCCACTTCCTGTGGCCTAAACTACCCTAAACGTTCATGTCCGTTTCCTCAATCCAGGGAAACTGGCCCCCTTTGGGATCTCCGTGCACAGCGATCCCAAGAGAGTCGTCAGGAAGACAACGGGCATCACAGGGCTCGTGTCCTTTTTTCCCCGCATCTTAGCGACCAAGCTTCGCACTCTCTGAAAACAGATGTTCACATATGTGCTCAATTTCCTAACTGCTTACAGCAGGGTATAGATTTAAACGCGGGGTTGGGACAAGGGTGAGGCTTTGGCACCTTACTCTTAAAGGGGTATTTGCTCTCAGGTCATGCAAATGCAGGATAGGAACCCAAGCGTGATGGCCTTAAACGTTTCACCCTGGGCATCTCTGGTGCCCTACCCTCGTTCCAGTCTTAATAAATAAACTTAAGAAACAAAGTAAAACATGAAAAATATTTGTAATATACATGACAAACCAAAGGATGGCATCTGTCCTACAGAAAGCTCTTTATAAATCTAAAAGAAAAACTATAAAAATAGACAAATAGTGGAAGGGGAAAATGCATCACTAGTATTCCATTGTGATCAGAAGTGAATTATTGGCATTTTGATAATTTATGCCAAATACCCCTCAAGAAATACTGTCCTACTTTAAAGTCCCATCAGCTATACATGAAAGTTGCCAACTCCCAACATCTTCACAGGTAATTTTCTTGTATTCCTTTTTATTCTTTTCTTTTCCTTTTGTTTTCTCAGTCCTTTAAATTTTGGCACGTTTGATAGGTGTCTTAAGTTACTGCACGGACTGCCTTTCTTTAAATGTTTATTTGCCAAATAAATAAAAAGACGATACAAATAAACAAAGAAGAAATGGAATTTCTTATTTTGAGAGTTGTCTGTGTATGGTATTAGGTAGAGAAGGAGATTGGGAACCTGGGGGTGGAGTGGTTTGGAGAAACAGTCAGTGAATGAACCTGTGGGAGTAGGCACCCAACACTGTCACCAGAATTCTTGCCAGGAACTTAAATGTTGTATCAAGAGAGCGTGCTCCCTGATCCAACCCACCTTCCGTCATCAGCGTCTTCAGGTTTCATTCCAAAGTACCCTCTTCCCCACCGGCCGACATCAAAGCCACCTTACACTGGTGTGGAGAAGCGATAAGAGTTCTATCTTATCTGTCTCACGTTTCAATGAGGTCATGGCAAGTATTATCATATGATCAAATATTTGATCAAACCTTTGCAAAGCAAAACTAGTTCATGGCTAGGGAGTCATCACTTGGATTCTGTTTCGGTTCCATTCAGTTAATAAAGGAACAAATGGCTGAACTCTGTTTTGCCTTTTATACCTCATTCTCTTTGCCAAATACTCAAGGCTCAGGGAGGGTCAGCTCAGCACAAACTTGCACATTTCCAGAATGAATGCTGATTCCGTAATCTCTTGTTGTGTAACAAGACTCTAGAGAAATACCTTGTCACAGTTCAGACAGCCTCTCTCAGCAAAACTTGCCCTCTGTGATTGCAAAATACGACTGAAGACAACTCACAAGTTTGGGTACGTTATTAAGAAAACTTTTCAGAACGGTTTTCCTGAGAAAGATGATGGAGCCAAGATGCACCCTGACCCGCACCTCCGTTCCTTTGAGAGAATCCGTCTCTGTCCTGTGTGGGACATGACCTTGAGACACAGCCCAGTTGTTCTCTGATGCAGAGCCGGGCCCCTGGTGGAGCGGCTCTCCGCAGCATTCCAGCTCCGTTCGGCCTTCCTTCTGCACCCTTTCCCACGTAGACTTCAGATGGAGGACCTAAGGGTGTTCACACCCCTGGTCTCACTCACTGCTCTCAGGGGAAAGCCTGGGTCTTGTCTCTTATTATAACCTTGAGAAAGTACGCCTCCTTGCTGACAGTGAGCGCAATTCTTCTCTTTCTCGTTCTCACAGATATTTTATTTGCGTCCTGATAGTGCCAGATGGAATGTCACCAGCCATTGCACAGGACACGTCTTTGATGACTATAGCACCAGATACAGCATCTGTCTTACCCAGATCATACAAAGGATGCATTGCAAATTTGTTAAATTAAATGCATGTGGTGGCATTGGTTAATAAAATTATATAGGTTTCAAGTGTACAATTCTATGGGGCATCATCTTTGTATTGCTTCGTCTGTTTACTCCCCAAAGTTAAGTCTTCTTCTGTCACCATATATTTGACCCCCTTTACTCTTTACTCCCCTCCCCCTGCCCCTACAGAAGACGTGGTACATGCACACAATGGAGTACTCCTCAGCCAGAAGAAAAGACGAAAGACTGCCATCTGCAACAACATGGGAGGATCTTGAGGACATCATGCTAAGCGAAATAAGTCAGATAGAAAAGTCAAGAACCATATGATTCCACTCTTATGTGGGATATGACACTGAAGGCAACAAATGAACAAGCCAGACAACAAACAAGAACTCATCAACCCAGACAGCACCGTTCTGATCACGGAGGGCGGCCTCTGTCTGTCCGCAGGAACAGCAGGCGCCACTGAAATAACACCAAGAGGCAACTCGCAGCCTGGCCTGGGCGCCCGCACGCTCCCTGAGGATCCTGCTCCGAGGGACTCCAGGCCAAGGAGCGGTTGCCAAAGCTGGGAAAGGTAGGGAAGCTAGAGGCGCCCTGGAGAATGACAACATCCTCTTGTCCCAAGCCGTGCGCTCACTGGGGAGTCCGGCAATGAATGACCCACCGGGAAGGAGATGTCCAGTGGACGGCATGGAGGTCCGAGTCTCTGAGGGACCGTGTGCTCGGTGGGTAAGGGACCCCGGGTTCTGTATCTACTCTGTGTCATACACCTCCCTGAACACAGGGATCCGCACACCACCCTCTGTTCGTGATTCTGCAAACCAGGGCTCCCCAGCAGCGATCTTTTTGTTGGGTTCCCTAGGGTCTCAGGGTCGCAGGCATCTGTGATGTCTGGAGCATCGGCGAGACTGGAAAACCCAAGAGCTCCCTCCCTCCCGCCTCTGGGGTTTCTTTTATCAGGGAACCTCCAGGGGTTCGAAACATGGAAGTTTCCCATAATCATCTCTTGCCTCTCCCCCCTCTTCCCTGGTTTTATGGAGGTGAACTATCTCAGCTGGGATAGTCTTCTCTCCCCCGTACTCCCTCACAGCACCCTGTTCATCACCCACATTATAAAGGCATGGTCACTACCTGTCAGCCTCTCCGTAGCCTCACTCCCCAGCAATCCCAGGCGGCTTCAGCCCCCACCCCAGTTCCTCCCGGCAGGCTGGCTAGAAAACCAAGCTTCAATTTGGATAGAGGCCCAGGGTTCATCTGTCTTTTAATTATTACTGCAGGCCTGATATATTCATTCTAAAATGAAACTGCTCTTGTGACTGAAAGGGAAACGATCTCTGAGAGTGAGTGGGGAAGTGTGGGGTCAGGGGCGAGGAAGAGCGAGCCCCACGGAAGGGGTGGAGGCGGCGTGTGGATGCTGAGGTTGGATTTGATCATAAGCTTTGTGTCCCACTTTCCCATCTGGCAGCAGCACACGCTATTTTACCAAATTGGCTCCCTAGGAAGTGAGATCCTGTAGAGCTTTAGAGTTCCAGAAGAAAGTGAAAGTTTCCAAAAGAATTGATGCATGCATTACAAAGTGTTTAAAGAAAATTTAGCACAGTTCTCTTTAACTGTGAGAAGTGAAAGTGCCGAGGCACTCATGGTGAGTAATATATAAAAGGCTAATATGCAAAGTGTCCCCTTGGGAGTTCGACCAGGAGACTGGGAGTTCGATTGCTCGCTTTGATGTGTGCTGACCACCAAGGGGCAGCACGGAATGAAGGAAGGCCCCAGCCAGCAGCCAGCAGCAGGGGAAGGGAGGCCCTGGCTGGCAGCCAGAAGGCCCCAATCGGCCCTGATCGCCAGCTAGGCCTAGAGACCCTACCCATGCATGAATTTCATGCACCGGGCCTCTAGTGACATATAAAGATGCAGAGTGCCTTAACATTGGAGGAGGAGGCACTGTGTAAGCCCCAGTCTGCAGGCAGCATGTATTCTGTAGGCAGCACATAGTCTGTAGGCAGCAAATAGTCTGTAGGCAGCAAGTCAGGACACTGAAGGGTCCATGCGGATGGGACGGCTTTTGATTTCACAACCAGTAACACACACCCTCTAGCCCTCCAATAACCCACCCCATTACTCAGCCAGGCCAGCTCCCTCTCACGGAGCCCAAACTGCTTCAAATCTTTTACTAGCATGTTTATGAAAACAAACATAACCTATGTTAAGATGGTAAGATAGGAAGATTAAAGACTTCTAGCCAAAGAGTCTTCGACAACCAAGTTCTCTGTCTAGAAACAAACCACAGAAATCCAGCATCTGATGACATGCAAATGAACCTGGAGCAGGAAGAGGAAACCAGTTTGATATCCACGAGAGAGCTGTTGTGTAGAAACTCATAAACGGTGCCCTTCAATCACACGAGGCATGATGTGGCTGAAAAAGTCCACCCTCACACTGTAGCCGTGAGGACCTCTACCAGCACGAACCATCAGTCCCCCACAGACACGCTGAAGGTGGGCGCCCA
The DNA here is from genome assembly GCA_035771395.1 of Myotis vivesi. NCBI lineage: Eukaryota > Metazoa > Chordata > Mammalia > Chiroptera > Vespertilionidae > Myotis > Myotis vivesi. The sequence goes on along the minus strand of JAWPEG010000005.1, from coordinate 1,847,473 downwards.
GCCTTTCCTCCAGATGGACCCAGGGTGGTGACCTGAGACCTTATCAAAGAGCCACGTGGAACCAAGATGTTCCCTAGAAATGCCCTCATTCCTTCGTGAATGGACTTCATTGTAACCCAAGACCCATTAGTGATTCAGAGTACTGTGGTTTCTAAGTGAGTAATGTGTGAGGGCTGTAACGATGTGAGTCATGTGAAGGGGAAAAGGTGTGAGGAAATGAAAACCATTATAGGAAGGTACACCGCAGACCTGAGAGCGTGGTTACTCATGCATAAGAGAGCACAGAAAGGGCACGACCCTGGTCATTCACATCTTCTCCTTATCCGGCAAACGCAGCTTACCAACCCCAGGGGACATGTGTAATGAAACACAAATAAAAATCATCATGGATTTCACTTTGTGTGATTCACTCAACAGATACTTGTTGAATTCCCAGAATGTGCCAGGAACTGCTAGGTGCACAACTGACGAGATAGATGGATACATGCGAGGTGGGTAGATAAGTGGGTGGCTGGGTGGATGGATAGATGGATGGATGGATGGATGGATGGATGGATGGATGGATGGGTAGATGGGTGGATGGATGGATGAGTGGATGGGTGGATAGGTGGGGGGTGGATGGATGGGTGTGTGGATGGGTGGATGGGTGGATGGATATATGGATGGATGGATGGATGGATGGATGGATG
>JAWPEG010000005.1:1824723-1846400 GCA_035771395.1 Myotis vivesi | reverse complement strand
ATGGGTGGATGGGTGGATGGGTGGATAAGTGGGAGGTGGATGGATGGGTGGGTGGGTGGGTGGATGGATGGGTGGGTGGGTGGATGGGTGGATGGATGGATGGATGGATGGGTGGATGGGTGGATGGGTGGATAAGTGGGAGGTGGATGGATGGGTGAGTGGGTGGATGGATGGGTGTGTGGATGGGTGAATGGGTGGGTGGATGGATGGATGGGTATGGGGTGGATGGATGGGTGTGTGGCTGGGTGGATGGGTGGATGGGTGGATGGGTGGGTGGATGGATGGGTAGATGATAGATAGATAGATAGATAGATAGATAGATAGATAGATAGATGATAGATAGATAGATAGATAGATAGATAGATAGATACTCCTGACCTCAAAGGACTCCCAGTTCGGGAAAGGCATCAGACAAATAAATATATTTTACTGACTAAAAGTCCAAGAACACCAAGTACTCAGGGCCAGAACATGGATTTTGAAACCCCCACAGGGAACTCACATGCCCACACCATTGAATTGGATTAGATCTTGATATATTTATAGCACTCAGTGTCAACTTTTCCCCCTGAAGCATAAAATAATATTAAGTTCTTGAGTTCCTCAGGGATAACACTGCAAGTTAGTAATGTGCGTTCAGAATACTCCCTCATTCATTTGCCACTACAATGACAAGACGAGGGAACAGAACACCTCTTTTATGAAAATTGCTTGGCATCGTTAAAATGGCAAATTCCTAGGCAAATACATTAATTCCTTAGGTGTGCTAGGTGACTGGGTAGCACGGGAGTTATGTCTACCCTTCCCAGCCGGCACACGGAGCTCTGTAATTGATCCCCAAGTCAGGGGCGACTGGAGGGAGATCGTTTAGAGCAAGACCAGAACCTTATTTAGCATGAGGATGCTCCAGCGCCTGCCTCCCTTACAGCAGGAACTTGGTAAAATTGTCTGCATTGAGTAAGCCCAATAGCAGGGGATCACAGGACTTTATCAATTGAAGTGGTATTTCCCAAATTAAAAACTGGCCCTTCGGTGTTTCCATTTCTTTTATTCATTCGTGCCTTTCCTCCTTCGTTAATATGTTAGTTCTTTCAACCTAAGTGATTGCCTATTACCTGCAGAACGAGGCGCTGTGCACTGTGAAGAAAACAAAAGCACGTCATCGCGGGACCCTGCACTCACCATGCCCACCGTCCAATGCACCTGCAGCATTTATGTCATCAATGGGACCCTGTCCTCACCACGCCCACCATCCAATGCACCTGCAGCATTTACGTCATCGCGGGACCCTGGGCTACCACACCCACTGTTCAATATCATGTACAGTATTTATGTCAATACTTCAAACACAAGACACACCTCAATGCCCCATGAAAGGCAGACCCCTGTGTCAACCACAGGGGAGCTACCAGCCAGGTGTGGCCATTAAGCACATGGAGTTGGGCGTGTCCCAACTGAAATGTGCAGAAAGTGTCAAGTACACACTGGATTTCAATTATTAAAAAAAAATGTGAACATTCTCATTAAAATGTTTATATTGATTAGATATTGAAATTATAACATTTGGTATAAATAAAATGCTAAAATGTTTTTAAGACATTTAACATCCTATCTAATAAAGAGGGAATATGCAAATTGGCTGTCATGCAGTAACAAGATGGCGGCCCTCACAGCAGAGGCGGGGTTCCTGTAACACAAGATGGTGGCACCCAAATCACACCAAAGAGAAGGTGCCTGTGTGAACTGTGAAATGCACGTTCTTAACGAAATTCAAGAGGTATTCACATAGCATGGAATGAAATGTTCACATTTCAAACTTCGGGACTATCCTTCATTAATGAATACAAATACATGTGATGAATTGTACGAGCGACCACCGGCACAGGTTTTGATAAATTCTCTGAATGATGAACAGTTGGCAGCCTTTCAGACTATAACTTCAGCCATCGAAGATCAAACTGTACACCCCAAATGCTTTTTCTTGGATGGTCCAGACGGTAGTAGAAAAACATATCTGTATAAAGTTTTAATACATTATATTAGAGGTTGTGGTGGTACTGTTTTACCCACAGCGTCTACAGGAATTGCTGCAAATTTACTCCTCGGTGGAAGAACCTTTCATTCCCAATATAAATTACCAATTCCATTAAATGAAACTTAAATTTCTAGACTTGATAGAAAGAGTAAAGTTGCTAAAACCATTGAAAAGGCCCAACTTCTCATTATTGATGAATGCACCATGGCATCCAGTCATGCTATAAATGCCATAGACAGATTACTAAGAGAAATTATGAATCTGAATGTTGCATTTGGTGGGAAAGTTCTCCTTCTTGGAGGGGATTTTTGACAATGTCTCAGTGTTGTGCCACATGCTATGCGATTGGCCATAGTACAAACGAGTTTAAAGTACTGCAATGTTTGGGGATGTTTCAGAAAGTTGTCTCTTAAAACAAATATGAGATCAGAGGATTTTGCTTATAGTGAATGGTTAGTAAAACTTGGAGATGGCAAACTTGATAGCAGTTTTCATTTAGGAATGGATATTATTGAAATCCCCCATGAAATGATTTGTAATGGATCTATTATTGAAGCTACCTTTGGAAATAGTATATCTATAGATAATATTAAAAATATATCTAAACGTGCGATTCCAAAAAATGAGAACGTTCAAAAATTAAATGAAGACATTTTGGATATACTTGATGGAGATTTTCACACATAGTTGAGTGAGGATTCCATTGATTCAACAAATGATGCTGGAAAGGAAAATTTTCCCATCGAATTTCTTAATAGTATTACTTCTTCGGGAATGCCATGTCATAAATTAAAATTGAAAGTGGGTGCAATCATCATGCTATTGAGAAATCTTAACAGTAAATGGGGTCTTTGTAATGGTACTAGATTTATTATCAAAAGATTACGACCTAACATTATTGAAGCTGAAGTATTAACAGGATCTGCGGAAGGAAAGGTTGTTCTGATTCTAAGAATTGATTTGATCCCGTCTGACACTGGCCTCCCATTTAAATTAATTCAAAGACAGTTTCCCATGATGCCAGCATTTGTGATGACTATTAATAAGTCACAAAGACAAACTCTAGACGGAGTAGGCATATTCCTACCTGAACCTGTTTTCGGACATGGTCAGTTATATGTTGTTTTCTCTCGAGTTCAAAGAGCGTGTGACATTAAAGTTAAAGTTGTAAATACTTCATCACAAGAGAAATTAGTCAAGCACTCTGAAAGTGTTTTCACTCTTAATGTGGTGTACAGGGAGATACTAGAATGAGTTTAATCACTTTATCAGTCATTGTTTGCATCAATGTTATTTTTATATCATGTTTTTATTGTTTTCATATCATGTTTTTGTTGTTTTTATATTATGTCTTTGTTGTTCTATCATTTTGTTATTGTTTATTTATTAATAAATTTATATATTATTATCATATACATTTTACTCATTTTCTTTCATCTCTGACACTTCTATTATAGAGAAAGGACAAATAGCAATATTAAAATATTTCTTCTAATTAATTCCCTTTTAATGTGCATGAATTTCATGCACCGGGCCACTAGTATTTAAATAAAATATTAACATTATTCAACCCTGGCCCAGCTGCCATGTCAGTGGCTAAGCTTTGACCCATGAGCCAGGAGGTCATGGTTCAATTCCAGGTTGTGGGCTCAATCCCCAGTGTGGGGTGTGCAGTGATTCTCTCATCACTGATGTTTCTCTCTCTTTCACCCTCTCCTTTCCTCTCTGAAGTCAATAAAAAATATATACTTAATAAGAAAATTACTCAAACCTGTTTCTTCCTTTACCACAAAATGTAAAGTCACATGTGCAGCTTACATGGTATTTCTATTGGACAAGGCTGGCACGGATGGGGGGCTATAGATGCTAGAGACCTCACCATGACCTCCTGCCTGAGGGGTGGGGACGGGACCAGAGACCGTGGGAAGAGGGCCCTGGATGGAGTGCTCTCTGAGCTCAGACCCGTGTGAGACGTGAAGCTGGTGGTCTCGGGAGGAACGCCCTGGAGGTCGACACTGTTCAGGACCCCACACCACTGCTGCCAATCCAGCCCTGTCCTCCCGGGCTCCGGGCGGATTCCAGCATCCTTGCTGCCCACCTCCCACTGACTCATATGCTCCCTCTCAGAGCGCCCCCGTGAGCCCACATGTTCACAGTTGGTTGTGCACCATCACCAGAGATTCTAGGACATAAGGTGTCCCCTCCAACTTAACAACATAAATCAAATGTAGGAGATGGCCAGGGAAACACGCAGGTCACAAGGCCAGAACAGAGAGTAGAAAGCAGCATTTCTGAGTAGCGTTCCCCACGTCCTCTCTTCTATATTGTGTCGCGCCTCCTCTCACAGGCTCCCTGTCTCCCAGGTGGGCTCATCGCCAGTCTGACACCCAAGGCGACCTCCAGGGGGGCTCCACCTGGGGCACCTGTGTGAGCTACTGAGCTGGGCAGTTCCCACGGTGGCCCCCACTCCTCCAGGCCAACCCAGGCTGCAGGTCAAGGCTCTGCACCCAGTGGGTAAGAGAGGAAGCAGAAACAAGTTGCCCTTGAGGGCCGGCTGCATAGCATGCGCCCTGCTCAGCTCTTTGGGGAGCCTGTCTCAACTCCCATCCCACAGCAGCCTCTGGAATAAATAGTATGAGGTGTCTCAGGGCTGGGGATTGCCCACAAGGCCTCAGACCACGAACATGAACTGCTCACCCACTGCCTTCACAGCTCCCTGCTGGCCTGGGCTCGTGGGCTCTCCTGGCAGATGACGCTCCAAATCCCCAGGCGATCAGCACCTATGAAGTCTGAGCCGCAGGTTCACAGACCAACATGGCAACTGCCCCGTCCACTCAAATGTGTGACAACAGCATCCCCTTGCATTTACCAACAGCCAACTCTGGGCCCAGGATTGTCTGTGGCCCATACGCACCGTGCGATGAGGGTCACACTCACCCCATTTTATAGCGGAGCAGACAATTTGAACAAGGTCATTGGACTTACCCAAAGGCAGACAACAGCAAACGGCAGACTTGGGGTCCAAATGTGACCATCTGTCCCCAAAACCCAAATTCTTTCCCACTGTGTCCTGCTGGTCCCCATTTCTCCTCGCAGCCCTGAGCAAACTGCGAGCCACTGCCAGGGCCCGCAGGACCCAGACCGCCAGGCAGCTCAGCAGGAGTGGCACTCCCTGGCACAGAGGGCGGCTGGCGCCCCATCACCCCCACGACACTCTGCCCAAGCAGGGGGCTGGAGCCTCTGCCCCGGGCGGGGAGGGCTCGTGGGATGAGGCCCCTTGTGTGTTTCAACCTCCTTCGGGACTATTGGCGACCACACTGCGCTCATCTGCACAGGAAGAAGCCGAGCGGAGCTGCCCTCACACCACAGGGCAGGGGCAGAGGGACCACTGCTTTCTCTGCCCGGAACCGGTGGCCTGTGCTCACTCAGTGCCACGTGGCTCCCCGGGCACCAGAGCGGTGCCTCTGTGTCCGACCCTCCGTGCGCTGGACCGTCCTGACAAACCGCGGTTCCAGGCCCAGCTGCTCCTCCATTCCCATCGCCCCGACATCACACAGGGAATGAAGGTCCCGGCTCTGGCATGTTCCAGGCCCCAGACAGAAGTCACTCACACCACCCCACACGCGGCTGCCCGGCTGGCAGGGGAGCCCTCGATCTCTGTGACTCTCACGCGTTTCTGTTGACTCAGAAGTGGACGTGAACACAGGTGAGCGCCTGGGATGGAGGGAGCGCTGCCCCTCAGGGAGCCTCTGTTCCTATATCGGTGCCTGGACGCCGATGCAAGTGTCTGCCTGCGTGTGCGCGCAGGGCACCGGCGCGGCTTGGAGAGCAAGTCAACTGGAAACCATGCTGGGAGCATCCCATGGAATCGCTAATCTGGTATTAAGACGCCGATTGCATAATGCTCTTTATTTGACTTGGCTTTCTCCTATTTTTATGCTTAAAAAAATAAAGCCCCAGTGAGGTGTGCAGGCGTATCTGGCTCCCCGCCCTGTGTCTGCACGCACACAGCACGGCGCCCACGCTCACCTGCCGCCCGGGGAGCAGGACACGTGCCGGCCCTCGCCACGCTGGCCTTGCGCAGAGCCAGCGGGGGATGGACCGGCCGGTCCTGCGGGTGAGAGCCTGCTGGCGGCTGTGCTGTGAACGCTCACGAGACACCACGCACTGTGAGAGGCACCCTGCACGTCCTCAGATCACCTGACGACGTAGATGACCAATAGCCACTTCTCACGGATAAGGTAATGGAGACCTGCCCGGCCGCGTGGCTCAGGTTGAGCGCCGACCCCTGTGCGGGGCGTGCAGGAGGCAGCTGGTCAACGACCATCTCATCGTGGCTGTCTCTCCCTCTCCCTTCCTCTCTGACATCAATAGAAATGTTTTTTAAAAGAAAATGGAGACCCTGTGCGCAGGAGGCCTGGCCCACACGCACGCTCTCCATCCCCGAGGTCACTCGCAGTCACGCCACCAACCGCTAAGGTCGAGATCAGAGCTCCCACGGCCGAGGCCGTGTTATTTATTCCCAGAAACAGATGCAAGGGGGCTGGACTGCTCAACTTCACGTGTCTTCCAGTATCACCGAGGGCCATTCCCATGGTGCAGGCGCTACGCCCCGTCTCGAAGATCGATAATGGCAAATACGGTCCGATTGGAGCGCAGCCGCAGGGCTCTGGGCCGCCCGCACTGAGTGCCCCACGCAGACCCTCACGAGGGCCCCACAGAGGCCCGCTCGGCCCGTACGTTGGGTGGACGGGCAGGAGCCCACGCACTGACAGGCCCCGGAGCTTCAGCAAATACCACCTGACCGGCCCGCACACAGCAGCAGGCAAGCACCCCAAGTGAGCACCCCAAGGGGGGCCACCCCGTGAGGGCGCACTTCTGAGGGCGGGTCCGGCTACAGCTGGCGGCAGCGGACCCCTGGGTCGCAGGCACTGGTGGAAGAAAAGCAAACGTGCAAATAACAACTGACAATCCCGCTGAGAGAGCGGCAGCGCCATGGGAAGGGTGCAGGGGGGCCGTCTGTGCTTGTGTCCGAGCACACGTGTGCGTGACCATCGTCGTCGCTGGGGACCATGTTTTCCCGGACCCGGGACAAGGGAGCACCCACTCATGGAGGAGCCCAGTCTGCAGCCCAGATGTGACCCCAGCTGCGAACAGAACGGAGTCGGGGCCAGTCCTCTGAGCACACAAGACTCTCTGAGTCCTGGGAAGTCAAGTGGGTCTGAGTCCTCGGCCCACGGTCCTTGCCAAGGTTCTCTAGTGCAAAGAGCTCACAGAGAAATGACTCACCGTTGAATTTTTTTATGTCATTATTGATTTCAGAGAGGAAGGGAGAGGAAGAGAGAAGCAGAAACATCAATGATGAGAGAGAATCATTGATCTGCTGCCTCCTGTACATCCCCTATGAGGGATCGAGCCTGCAACCCAGGCATGTGCCCTTGACCGGAATTGAACCCGTGACTCTTCAGTCCGCAGGCCGACACTCCATCCCCTGAGCCACACCAGCCGGGGCAAATGACTCACCATTTTGAACATCCCTGTTTTGCTCCCAGGGGTACACTGGGGACATGCACACCACAGTGTGGTGTTTCCTTTTGCTTTTCCGAATAGTTTCATGTATGTGAGTCCCTTTGTGTTGTGTCTGATGCTGATGCTGGAAACTGGGAATGGGTATTTGATCAGCTTATGAGATAAACAGGTGAATCGCCTGTGGACTGCTTCACGCACAGTGTGTGACTCTTCCCTCCTGAGGGAACTTTCAATACATGGACACGGGACATGTTCTCGGCCTCTAGGGGTCTGCCAAGGCCTCACCGGACTCCAGAAAAGAAAAGAGAGGAGCAGCCTGACTCCCCCTCTGCTGCAGGCGGGAGGGACAGGTGAAGTGGGCCTGATTCTCACAAGGTCTGCACCGCTGCTATGATTCCAACCCCTTTTTCTACACTTCTGTGTTTTTATTGATTTTAGAGGAAAAGGAAAGGGAGAGAGAGAAAGAGAGAAACACTGATGTGAGAGAAACATCGATTGTTTGCCTCCTGTAGGTGCCCTGACTGGGGATCAAACCTGCAACTAGGTAAATGCCTGACCTTGAATCTAATCCACAGCCTTTTGGTGTACGGGACAACACTCCCACCAACTGAGCCAGCTGGCCAGCTCTTACACCAAACACTCCTTGTTGTAATCCTCATATCGACTGCACAAAATAGGCTCTGCATATCAAAAAGTCACGCTGAGAAAATGAAAACCCTGAACACACCGACTGCCACGCATCGATGAATCCTTCATTAATATCAGGATTCAGGCAACAGCACCAAAATAATTAGTGGGACCTCAGTCATCAGCAGGCCAACCAACAAATACTTCTTAGAAGATGATGTCTCACGCATTATGCTACGTTCTGGAAACAGAAATGAATTGCAGATTTTTCTCTTCTAAAGAGACCAAGAATAAAAGGCCAGGAGCAAAGAAACCATTCTGTGAAGTGCACAGGCTGAGCATGGGTCTCAGGGCGCGGTGCTGGTCCACAGGAGGAACGTCGCCACAGGTGTGACTGAGAGAAAGACGCACAGCCATGCCCCCCCCAGGTGGGAGCCCGGTAAAGACTCCATGTGGCCCAGCAGAGGGGAAACTATCACTTCAAAGTGTTTGCCAATTCCTTGTGCGAGCAGAAGAGGACGTTAGGAGAGAGAACCTGCTATCGGTTCACCCTGTGAACCCAATACCCGCCGGGCAGGACAGCGCGGGCCCCACAGCAGAGCGTGGGAACTGCGTGTCTCCCTGTGTGGCGTGTAGTGTGGCAGGCGGGCGGCCCCGACCAGGAAAACCCCCCTCTGCTTTCACCAGACGCCAATGGGCTGCCTGCGGGTGTCTACCTGATCGCGGACGTGCGCGTCTATGTGTGCATATGTCTGTGTGTGTCAATGTGTGCATGTCTCTGTGTATATGTATGTGTATATGTCTATATATGTCTATGTGTACATGTGTGTGTGCCTAGGGGTGTGTGGATGTGTATGTCTCTGTGTGTACGTGTGTGTTCATGTGTCTCTGTGTGTCTGTATGTGTATATGTCTATATGTATCCATGTATGTGTGTGTGTCTGTATGTGTGTATGTATATGTATCCGTGTATGTGTCTCTGTGTGCATGTGTCTGTGTGTATGTCTATATGTATCCGTGTATGTGTCCGTGTGTGTGTCTGTCTGTGTGTGTCTATATGTATCCATGTATGTGTCTGTGTGTGTGTATGTGTGTATGTCTATATGTATCCATGTATGTGTCTCTGTGTGTATGTGTCTGTGTGTATGTGTATATGTCTATATGTATCCGTGTATGTGTCTGTCTGTGTTCTATACAGAGTTGCCGGTGGGAACCCAGAAGGATCCAGGAGAGTGGGGAGGAGCTGTGTCTCTGTCATGCACCAGCAGGGGCCCTGGTGAAGTGGGCCTGGACCGGGACATGGGGCCGCCACACAGGGTGATCAGGGGTGAACACGGAACTCTAGAGCTTGCTCTTCACAACAGGACATCTTTAAACTGTCAACATAGAATTCCACGTCCAGTGAAAATGCTTTCCACAGATGAAGGCCCAGTAAAGATGATTGGAACAAACAGAACCTGAGAGACTCCAGCAGCAGCGGAGTGTGTTACAGGATGTTCTTGAGGCAGAAAGAAAATGGCACCAAGTGGGAATCTGGGTTTGTACCAAGGGATAGAGAGCACCAGGAATATAAGTGTGGGAGCAAATATAAAGAAATTGATTAAATATCTTTTTAAAATATGTGTTTAAAGCAATAATAATTACACCATAGTGTGGGGCTTATATGTAAAACTCTACAAAGAATGGGAAGTGGAAATGAACAAATACTGTGGTAAGGTTCTTGCATTGACTATGAAGTGGTCTAATATCATTTGAAATTCAACAGTGATCCGTCACAGATATGTGCTGTAAATCCTTCTGTAACTCCAAAAAGTGAAACAAAGAGATATCACCCATAAACCATCAGGAGAGAAAATGCAGATGTACAAAATACTCAATTCATCCAAAAGAAGGCAAAAAATAGGGGGAAAACAGAATAAAGGAGATATAGGATAAATAGAAAACAAATAGCATGATGGTAGATTTAAATAGAACTATACAACAACCCCATTAAATGTAAACAGGCTAAACATTCCAAGTAAATGACAGAGATCACCACAGTGGATAACAAGGCAAAATCCATTGGCATGCTGTTTCCAAGAGTCTTGCTTTAAATAAAAGACTCGAGTAGGTTAATAGCATAAGAAGGCCGATGTGGTTCCAGTAACATCAGATAAGGTAAACTTCAGAGGGAGAAATATTGTCAGGAATCAAGAGGGACATTTAGTAACGAGGAAGGAGTCAGGAGGACATAAAAGTCATAAATATATAAACATCTTCAAAACAGTGTTTGAAAATACTTGAAGCAAAAACCAGCAGAACTGAAAGAATACAGAGGCCACAATTAATGCCGGAGACTTTAACATGCCCTCTCTCAATAACCGATAGGACAAGTAGACAGGAAAATGAGTAAGGAAAAAATGAGGGGGAGAAAAGGTAAGAGTCAAGAGCATGGGCTCATGTCATACGGTCACTGGGGAAGACAGGTCAGGGGAACCGGACAGTAGTGGTTTAGGCGTGTGATCAAGAGCGCCACCGGGAGTTCTGAGCATGCACCCTACACAGCCATAGGAGACAGATGCAGTTCCAGGGGTGGGCCACCTCAGGGCTGCCCTGCGAGTGGTGACGGTATGTCCTCCTGCCCAGATTCTTCTTGAATGCTGTATTTCCTCATGGGTAATTTCGGATAGAGACGCACACACACACACGCACACACAGGTTCCCTTGAGCAACAATACTTCTCAGAGAGAGTGCAGTCTCTAACCAGGGCAAGTCATGATACATATTGATTCCCAGCAGTGATTTCTCAAAGTCTGGGGTTTCGTTTTAGCATAAAACCACCGAGGCTTCAGCAAAAAAGGCCCCCCAAAGGCGGGCACTGGGTTTCTGGTCTCTGTGGATGTCAGGGTGGAAGGCCTGCCTGCCTGGCCTTGATTTGGAACAGTTCTGCCCAACGCAAGGGCACGTCCTGAGCCAGCCACGGCCTCTGTGGTCACTGTACCCTGCTTCTTCCACTCTGTGTTGTCATGAAGAGCACGCCCCCAAAAGCATCCTACACGCAACCTCCACCTCAGGCTATTTCTTGGGGAACAAAACCTCAGACACAGGGAAGTGACAGAGACACGAGAGAAGCAGCCAAGGTCCGAGAGAGCAAAGACTCCAGTGTTTAAGGAGTGGGTAGGAGAAAGGGAACAGGAAATACATGGAAAGGGAAAGGCCACAGATGTGAAGAAGAAACAGTGACAAGGAAACGGGAGACTCTGGTATCTGACTGTTCACTAGGCCACTGGATCCCAGGGCCAGGAGGGATTAGGCTGGGTGTGGGACCAAGTTTCGGCAAAGAGAGGGGACAAGACACCAAGTTAAAGTCAGGACAGAATAGGTGAGAGCGCACGGAACTCGAGTGAATGGTCTCCATGCTGATGTGCTCGGGAGGGAGGCAGACGGTCGGAATCGTCACCATAGAAAGTGGTGTCAGGCAAATGCGTGTTCACTGTGGGTTCCTTCAGCTTTTCTAGATGATTGAAGTGTTTATAGGACAATGCTGACGGGGAGAAAGGTCCATTGGCGCTGGCGCAAAGCGGATGGCTGGCCTTCGGGAGGTGCGGGTGGGGTAGGGTGGGGAGAGGTGAGAGAGAGAGGTCACAGGAGGTGCTCAGGGAGCAGCACGCCCATGGGGCAGCTGTACTTGTGGACACTTTTTCCTGAGGAACTTGACGGCCAAGAGAAGAGACGGATAGGGCCGCGCAGAGGGGAGGACGCGGGCCTGGGCGGGCGGTTGGTTTGCGCGCTCATGTAGTTGCGCTTTCTTGTTCTGTGTTGTGTGGGTGAGAGACTTGGGGGAGGAGTGACCAGAGAGGCAGGGCCCGCACCTGGAACACAGCCCCTCAGACTCTCCCAGCCCCTCGGCCAGAGCCTCCCCGAGGGCCACACGCTGCCGGAACGCTTGTGCTCAGGGAGGGACACCGAGAGCACAGAACCGCTGCCCTGGCTCGGCTCCCGCCGCCCAACTCCCGCAAGTGCACCCAGGAGCCTGGCTGCGAAGTCAGGACCAGGACGCCCGCCTCTAACTCACAGGGATGTTGAGATTTGAACTTGACCCACCTGCCGCGTCCCTCGGTCCTCAAGGCTCAGCTTCCAGCCCCAGCGCCATGTTGTTCAGCCCAGTGGTTCCAGGCAAACTCTCCCCTAAGCCCCGGTTTTCTGCCTCCTCGCAGGCATCCCCGGAGATGGGAAGACGGGGTGCACACAGGCTGGGCAAGCCGCCCTAATATCCCCCAGGGCCCCCGCAAATAGTAACAACTACACAGGCGTTGTGGGGCGCCCCTGTCTGTGGGCGGAAGGGCGGGAGGCGCGGGGGAGTTGGGAGGGGGTGCGGGGTGCGTGATCGATGCCTGGCCTGGAAAAGGAGGTCCCACCTCGAAAACTGCAGGTGCCCAGACGCTATTCTCCTGCTCAGACATAATTCCCTCGGGCTGGGCCGCGGCTGCCAAGAAAAATGACTGCAAGTTTCTCCCTGTCTGTTCCTCCCCACGGTGCCGATGACAGCGCAGCCTCTTAGACGGCCGCCTGCCCGGACAGGCCCGGAGGCCCAGCTGGGGCGCCTGCAGCACCGGGGTCCTGGAACCCCGTGGGCCGCCTCTCGCTGCTGCGGCTCTTCCTGTGGAGGACAAGCTCTGTGACAGCCGAGCACAGGCCTGCGGAGCGGCCTCGACGGCCAGGCGGCCAGTGGCCCCCGAACTGGATGCGCTCCACAGCCGTGAGTGGGGAGAAAAGACTTTTATCCCTGAGACTCCGGATAGGAACTCAGAGGAGATCAAAGGCGGGTCCTGGGGAGGGAGCAGCAGCTGGGAGACTGGCGTCCTCAGCACCCTCTGCTCCAGCAGCAAAGACACCCACGTGCAAAAGCAGACACACTCCCTCCGGAGAAAAGAGCCTCGCGCCTTCCCTGCAGCCATAGGAGCTTCAGGGAAACGGGGTGTGATGTGTCCATTTCCATCTGACCCTGAGCAGGCAGCAGGTCGCCGTGCGGTATTCATCCTGCAGCACTGCTCCTGGGATGGAGGTGGAAATGGAAACACCACACTCACACAAAGAGCAACCCGCTCAGAACTCAGCCTGTGCCCCTCAGACACCAACACCCTCACTGTCAGCCGCCTGCCTGCAGATGGGCCAGAACAGAGAGAAGAGGAGACAAAGGCATGACCGAAAGCCCAGCTCTGAACGATGGGACGTGAAAGGTCGTTCCTAAGTGAAATCGAAGTCCTCCAGCTCCCCCGTCCGCACCCACCTCCTCTCTCGTGGGTGTTAAACAGCTTAGCGGACAGACGTACAACACTTGATTCTTCATAAAATACCTACAACCACACACTCCCCTTAAATGACAGTGTATGTGTAAGGTGATTTCCTGAGTCCTTCCCAGTGATGAATGAATCCATCTCACAGCATTCTAGAACAACATGGAATGCGCATAGTAATCGCATGTCCACGGCATTCTAGGAACAACACGGAATGCGCATAGTAATCGCATGTCCACGGCATTCTAGGAACAACATGGAATGCGCATAGTAATAGCATGTCTATGGCATTCTAGAACAACACGGAATGCGCATAGTAATAGCATATCCATGGCATTCTAGAACAACACGGAATGCACATAGTGATAGCATACATAAGACATTACAATTCTATATGGGAGCCATTTGTTTGGAGATTTTTTTCCACTAAAAACCAAATGGTATATTGTCAGACCACAAAATGTAAGACCCGGCAGAGACCATCCAATCCCAAGACCCCAGACTCCTCACTTACAAACAAGAATCCTCACTCAGAGAGGTTAGGTGACTTGCTCAAGGACACACAGCTGGCTAATCAGAGACCCAGACAGACACACACATCCCCCTGCAGATGCCGAGGACCCTGGCCACGGCGGGTGCTTCAGAGGACGGGGGTGGCCAGTCAGGCCATGTGGAAACAAACACTGGAGCGTGTCATCCTATCGTGAACGCACTGGAGAATATCCCACATGGAGTGGAAAATAGAAATGACTCTTCTATTCAGAGAAGCTAATGTTTACAGTGACTCTCCAGTTTATTTTTTATCAAGTCTCTATTGTTCATCTATTCCTCCCACCATGGGACCTTGATTGCTCTGAGTGATGTGCTCCAGGGCCCAGAAGGCTGACTGGCACAGAGGAGTCGCTGGCGGCCTTACGGGAACCAGCTTTGCTCCACGGAGTCAGGCCCATGAAAGACAGAACAGCTGTCAGAAGCCGCCCGACCACCTGCCACAGGAGCCGGGCCCCGCTCCAGGCCCCGCTGCCCAGGTGCCTGACGTCCACCTTCGTGTCGTCGGGGTGACCTGAGTCTCTGTCTTGGTGACTGAATGTCTGCGCCGAGTTTTCCTGACGTCCATGGGTCCCCCGTGGAAATGCTGGTGCCACGGCTGTCACAGGACCTCGCACATTCATCTGAGGAATTGGAGGAGAGCGAGCAGTGGCAGATGGGAGACACTGCGAGAATGGCACTCATCAGTCCACACCCGGGGGAGCCACGCGGTCAGGAGTTGTCCGACGCCTCGTCCACCTCCCCAGCGGCCAGTTGTGAGCCGGGCTTAGGCCTGACGCGAATTTAAGCCCTGACGCCGCCACCAGCTACCTGTGCGGCCTTAGACGGTGCTTCACGCTCGCAGGCTTGGTTTGGGGGTAAATGGCCATGAACACATCTACCCTGGAGTCACGATGAAGAAGACATTCCCAGCTCTTCGAAGGGACTTGATGACGGCAGCTCCAGGGGGCTCCATGCGGTTTATCAGGGACCGGGAGGCGGGGTGAAGAGCAAAGAGCGACACCACATGACGAGACAAAACGCTGGACGGGGCGGCTCTCGGCTACGTACCGTGCCGAACTCTCCCCCTGCACCGAACATGAGGCTTTCCAGCTCATGTTCTGGAAAAATCCTCTTCGATGACTGCGCCATTAGAGTCTGTTTCCGGAGGGGAAATTACAAGCTCTCTGAAGAAACTAATTGCTATGGCATCCGGCACAGCTTTAATGGGGGGTGAGAGAGTTCAAAAAGAAAAATCCACGAAGGTCTGCATCTGGGGGACGGCTGCAGGCGGGGTGGGGCCAGCCCCAGTCTCACTAGTCCCCTTACTGTGCAGAAGCTTCAGAGACCCCGCGGGGCTGCACACGCGAGGCCCTCCTGCCGCCTCAGGGCCCACTGGCTCTGAGCCACCTTCGGGGTCTCTAGCCCCTGCAGAGCCGGGCACACCCTGAGGACCTGCCGGCCTCAGACCCGACCCTCAGCCTCCGCGAAGGCCACCACACGTGGGGAGAGATGGGGCGCGGTGTTCTCCTCTGGTCGCTGGTCGCAGCCACTAACCAGGAGCAGAGGAGCACGTGCCTGTGCCGATGGCTGTCGGTGGCCGTGCCTCTCGCTGAGATGTGCTCCTCCACATACGTGTTCCCAGGAGCAATGGGGTAAATAACCTCCATACATTTTCTCCTAGAATCTCGGGTTCAGTAGGGAAAATACCTCGTCCTCCGAGGGTGAACTTTCTTTTTTTATATTTTATTGATTTTTTACAGAGAGGAAGGGAGAGGGATAGAGAATTAGAAACATCGATGAGAGAGAAACATCGATCAGCTGCCTCCTGCACACTCCCCACCGGGTATGTGCCCGCAACCAAGGTACATGCCCCCGACCGGAACCGAACCCGGGACCCTTGAGTCCGCAGGCCGACCCTCTAACCACTGAGCCAAACCGGTCAGGGCAAGGGTGAACTTTCAATCAGCTTTGTCCAGGCCACAGAGATGGGTCAATCACATCCCAGCCACCATCCTGATCGGACCCGGGAGGACGGAAGGACTCCCCCTGTGGGAGGTGGTCCAGTGACGGGAGTTTAGGTCAAAGTTCAACTTTATCCACGGTTGTGTCAACCAATCAGTGACCTCGGGGCAATCTCTTTAATTTCACTTTCAACCGGTTGTCGTCTCTGACTTGTTGGGTCAGATCCTTCCTGTTCTCCCACCTGAGACGCAGGTCCCGTCAGACTGCATCCTCCTCGCCAAGACACTCCTCCCCGGCCTGCCTCAGCCCCGTCTCCCCTCCAGCGAAGGTAACACCTACTTATAAACTAAGTGTCAAACTATTGCTTGTCTGCAGGGAGATGCCTTTGCTTGTCGGGACACTCCCTTGTCAGGCACACCAAGGCCCGCAGCCAGGTGGGAGAATCATTGCCACCGCATTCTTGGTGGTCCAATCACCTGGACTCATGTGTAAGGCATCCTTAAGACAACATACACACCTACGAGGGATGAATAGACGACTTGCTAAATAGCGTCTGGAGAGGGATTTCAGCCCCGAGAGAAAGATATTACATAAACGCACGTTAAAATCGTCTTAGGACCGATCTACACCCAGCTCTGTAGACACTGCTTCTGCATACAGATCTCCGGCTGCAGGCCAACTTCTGAGTAATCCCCTGCAGGGTGATTAACTTTCCATCCAAACAGATGCTATTGATCCAGACGACATGCGGATGCTGAGGCGCGGTGAGCGGAGGGGAGGGTGCAGACCACGCAGGAGCGGTGTCAAGAGATGGAGAGCACAGACAGACAGCAAGGAAGTCAGGCAGAACTACACCGAGAAGTGGGTCCCCGCGGAGAAGGCGACAACCTGCTGAACGAACACTCACTGCGCACCCTTTACGTGTCGGGCCCTGTGCTCAGCACTAAACACCAAGGTAAACAAGACGTGGTCCCTGCCCAGACTGAGTCCACACTCTTGTGCTTGGCCGTGTACGCTCTGCTAAGTACCCAAATCACCTGGCTCCCAGTTAAAACGAGCGATTCCAGCCCCACCTCCCACGCCCCCTGGATTCGAGGTCCAAGGAGGAGGCCTGGGTACCTTTGTATTTCACAGGTGTCTCTGATGCTCTGATGATTAACAAAGTCCATCACATCCATCCGCCTCTCCCACACTGGCCCCTGAGACACAACCACTGTATTCCATCGGCAAAATTGAGCCATTGTAGCAATGCTGATTAATCCCACCCACAACAGTGTCATTGTAGCAATGCTGATTAATCCCATCTACAAAATACTTACATTGTAGCAATGCTGCATAATCCCCCCAACAGTGTCATTGTAACAATGCTGCATAATCCCCCCAACAGTGTCATTGTAACAATGCTGCATAATCCCCCCAAGAGTGTCCCTGTAACAATGCTGCGAAATCCCCCCAACAGTGTCCCTGTAACAATGCTGCATAATCCCCCCAACAGTGTCATTGTAACAATGCTGCATAATCCCCCCAACAGTGTCATTGTAACAATGCTGCATAATCCCCCCAACATTGTCATTGTAACAATGCTGCATAATCCCCCCAACAGTGTCACTGTAACAATGCTGCATAATCCCCCCAACAGTGGCATTGTAACAATGCTGCATAATCCCCCCAACAGTGTCATTGTAGCAATGCTGATTAATCCCATCTTCAAATTGTTGACATTGTAGCAATGCTGCATAATCCCACCTCAACAATGTAGGAATCTCCTGTGGTTGCCTGTTCCCTCAGCACAGCTCCCTGGCTACTGTGTGCTTTGCTGGATCTTTCCTGTTTGTTTCACATGTGGATGTGCCACAGGTTAACACTCACCCACCGCAGGAGACCTGAATTGTTTTTCATTTTGACTGGTAACAAATAAAGCTGCTATATTCATTTGTGTGCAAAGAAAAGAGAGGACTGGGGAGAGTAGTCTGAATTGGGTTAGGAGGAAAACATTGGTCTAGTAAAACAAACATCTGATGAGTCTGAGAACAATTTTCTCTTTGGTCATAATTATTTGTGCAACTACTGAGCAACGTGAAGACACTCAACTTATCTCTCGCAAACAGTGGCTGAATGCCCATCTCAATCTTATACCTTCTTTGGTTCCCAGTGCTTAAAAGTGTGCAATGAGCAGAATCAATAAACATTTGTTAAATAAATACCAAGATAGACAGATAGACAGACAGACAGATAGGAATATTCCTTCAAATTATTCCATTAAGCCCAGCCAGTGTGGCTCACTGGTTGAGCATCTACCCATGAACCAGGAGGTCACAGTTCCATTCCAGGTCAGGGCACATGCCCGGGTTGCAGGCTTGATCCCCAGTGTGGGGCATGTGGGAGGCAGCCAATCAGTGATTTTCTCTCATGGATCTTTCTCTCTCTCTCTCTCTGTCTCTCTCTCTCTCCCTCTCCCTTTCTCTTTATCTAAAATCAATAAAAACATTTTTTAAATATTCAATTGAAAAAAGTTCCTATCTAGTTCAGAAGCAATTGCTAAGTAAGTACCTTAATTTTTGAATTTTTCAAGCATATTCTCTTGGTGGCCTTAAATCATTTTTGGAAAAAATAAGTGAGCTATAAATCAACATGTAAATGAACAAAATAAATTCCTGAAACTTTCTCATCACCACATCCCATAAAGAACTGTTACTTAGCAATTTTTTTTTAGATGCTAAAGATTTTGTTTACCTTTTGCAAGGAAGGAGTAGATGACCAAATAAGAGATATAGTTCTTTCTATCATGTTTGTCCCTTAGGCTCTAAACCTAATTCCTTCTGGAATTAAGCAGATACCTGTGCCAGTGAATTTTAAAAATATCTCCTAATGATTTTGTATTTCCTCCAAAATATAATTATATCACAAGGAAATTGTAAAAAACAAAAAAGCATC
Source organism: Myotis vivesi (assembly GCA_035771395.1). Taxonomy (NCBI): domain Eukaryota; kingdom Metazoa; phylum Chordata; class Mammalia; order Chiroptera; family Vespertilionidae; genus Myotis; species Myotis vivesi. Next base: position 1,827,507 of record JAWPEG010000005.1, on the reverse strand, counting down.
CAAACTTTGTTTAGGAGAAAAAATGATGTCTGGCACAGTGAACAGTACAATGCAAGCAACATGCTTTATGCACCTTGAGCCTGGGCAGGGGGAGCGATGTTCGAAGTGCACATGGAGTCTTTAGTAATTTTATATTTGAAACCCTTGCAAGATGGAAAAAGTGATGTCTCGGGCTCTAATTTGGTTCGGCTTTTAATTGGTTGGATCCATGATAAACATATAAGGCAAAAACGAAGCTCTGGCGGCACGCTCAGCCAGGGGCTGTTCCTGCATTTACGGCTGCAGCCATCCATCACCATTCCTGAGAAATGGGGTCAGGAACGTCGTTTCGTCTTTCTTGGTTCAATTAAGAAGAGGCCCTTCCAGGAGCCAAGAGAGATAGCTGTCTCATTAGTTTCGTGGTTTTTTTCCACGTCCCTGGTTGCTACAATTTTAGAAAGAAATGCATTTGAGGTCACTTAGTGTTCACAGCAAAACAATAGCATGTGCCGAGCGAAACAAGGGAGCAAACAGTTCCACCGAATCTCGATCCAAGACTCCGCCGAAGTGGGACCTCGCTGACCCCGTGCGGAGCGAGAGGCAGGGCTCGCGGGTCCCGGCGGCATTCCTGCGGGAGCACCCGCCAACCGACGGGCTCCTCCGCTCCTTTGGTTCAGCGAGGTCGCTTTGCTTTCCTCCCGATTTCACAATGTTCCTCCTCAGGCACTGAGCTTGTTTCTGGACGCTGTCCAGAGCCGTGTCTCAGAAGACCAGCGAGCTGCCAACGAAGAACCAAAAAGCCTGTGTCTCTTGGAAAAAGAGGGATGAGCGCGTTTCGGCGCCAAGTTCTAGGATGTCCCTCGCTCACCGCAGAGGCGCGCGCGCGCGCGGGTGCCATCGCCTCGCTCAGGACAGGCTTGAACTGCTCGACAAGTATGTTCCTTGGACGAATTCCTCACTCCTCATGACTTCACGCGACACAGTGGCCTTTGGGGAAGGGGCCAGACTCCCCTCACCGTGCATATGTGGGCAAGGCAATCCACAGTGCATGTGTCTGCTCAGACGTTACTCTATAAAACCAGGTGCCCGCGGCCAGGCTCTCTCTGCCCCATGAGCCCCAGGCTGACCAGCCCACCCACATCCTCACCAGCACCCCATCAGGCACAGCGTCCCATAAATGATGTCCCTTCAACGTCTCTCTCAAATGTCTCTCCATCCCTCATCTTCGCTGCCACCGTCCTCTCCTGGGTGCTCCTCGTCTCTTCCCTGGGTGACCACAGCCCCCTAGGTCCCAGTGGCCTTGCTCAGATGGCCCTCCCCCTCCCTCCCTCCCCCCATCCCCCGCTACCAGTTTCCTCCTGAAAGGAAAAGCCAGCCATGTTACTTTGTTCACGAAGTGTCTTCAGTACATGAAAGCATATCCCCTAACCCAGTGGTCGGCAAACCGCAGCTCTCGAGCCACATGTGGCTCTTTGGCCCCTTGAGTGTGGCTCTTCCACAAAATACCATGTGTGGGCGTGCACGTACAGTGCGATTGAAACTTTGTGGCCCATGCGCAGAAGTCGGTTTTTGGCCTCGAGCGAGTCTATTTTGAAGAAGTGGTGTTAGAAGAAGTGGGGGTATGTTTGCTGAGGTCGACCCCTCAGATTGAGGACGTTTTTAGCAAAGGCCAGCTTAGGAGTACCCTAATTAAGTTAATAACAATGTACCTACCTATATAGTTGAAGTTTAAAAAATGTGGCTCTCAAAAGAAATTTCTTTCGCTGTAGTGTTGATATTTGTCTCTGTTGACTGATGAGTTTGCTGACCACTGCCCTAACCCAGCCTCCTACAGCTCCTTCAGACTCGCCTTCCCTGCGCTCCGCCCTACATCCTGACCCCGAGGATGTGGAAATGCTCACACGCTCAGCACGTGCGACGCAGCTCACAGCCTGCCCTTGAAAACACTGCGACGCCCTTTCTTCTGGACTGAAGTCCTCCTCCGGGTCAGACCCCTCCTGCTCTGAGGCTGGAGACGAAGGGGGAATCGTCCCTTCTCTGAACGCGGCCCAACCCGTGACACGAAACACTCCCTCCCCGGCACCCACTGGAGGCACCACTCTCAGCAGACAGTCCTACTATCGACGAGGTTCCGCCAGCAACGTGTACGGAGCGCCTCCTGTGCCAGGCCCTGTGCCTGGTGCTGGGGATGCAATGGTGGCAACACAGAGGGTGCATCTGCCTTTGAGAAGCTTAGCTCTTGGCGGGGGGGGGGGGGGGGGGCCGGNGGGGGGGGGCAGGAGGGGCGCCAGACCGATAAAAGCATCAGTTCCAGTTCAGTGGCACTGCCGTGCCTTTGCTCGCATGTCCGTCTCCATATCATGTCTTTCTCCCACAGGACGGGACGTGTTGGGAGCCGGGAACTAGGACCCTGTGCCTCTGTGTCCTGAACGCTCCCGCTGCACCGGGCGTATGATAAACACTCTGATGATTTCAATGAGCAAGTGACGCCTAAACCTGGGGCTGTTGCTTGCTTGGTTGCCTCCTGCAAGAGCTTGGACCAGGGCCCGGGCCAGGGAGGAGCCTGTGATTGAAGTATGTGCCCTTGACCGGAATCGAACCCGGGACCCTTTGGTCTGCAGTCCGACGCTCTATCCTGAGCCAAACTGGCTAGAGCTCTTTTCTTTCCTTCCTTCCTTCCTTCCTTCCTTCCTTCCTTCCTTCCTTCCTTCCTTCCTTCCTTCCTTCTTTCCTTCCTCCCTCCCTCCCTCCCTCCCTCCCTCCCTCCCTCCCTTCCTCCCTCACTCCCTCCCTCCCTCCCTCCCT
>JAWPEG010000005.1:1795131-1824704 GCA_035771395.1 Myotis vivesi | reverse complement strand
TCCCTTCCTCCCTCACTCCCTCCCTCCCTCCCTCCCTTCCTTCCTTCCTTCCTTTCTTTTGACTGATTTATTTTAGAGAGAAAGGAAAGGAGATAGAGAAACATTGGTTTGTGGTTCTGCTGATTCCTGCAGTCACGGTTGATTCTCTATGTGCCCGGGCGGGTATGGGACCCACAACACTGGGGTATCAGGACGCTGCTCTAACCAGCTGAGTCACCCGGCCCCGCGCTGGGAGTCTACGCTCTCCGCTGAGGTGGACACCTCGCTCCCCGCATGTTCTACCCTGTGGCTGTGGCTCTCCGCCTCTCCTGTAAGGAATACAGGCTGCTTGAGAGGGTTGGTTAAGATGTCTCTGAAGTGTGTCATGTATCTGGAGCTCATTCAGCATCTGGGTTTGAAAGTAGGGGGTGGGGTGCACTCTTATGACAAGAAAAGTCTTGTTTCCAGAACATGGATGAAGCTGCTGTGAACTGGCCCTAGAAGCGAGGTGGGCCCTGCTCCTGAGAGTGGGCATCAGCTGTTGGGTGACGTTCGGTACGAAAGGAATGTCTCCCCAATACAGCCAGCATCTCGTGGGCAGGGCCGGCATGGGAGTCTCGCTGGGTCTCCGGGGCACCCAAGCGACCAGACAACTGAGCATCGTTTGCACAGAAGAATGGCAGGGAGGCCGCGGATGCACACCTGAGCTCCTCCGACCTGACCCTCTGGAACGGGGAACGAAAGGCCTTACTCTGAGACTCGGCGAAGGTGACAGATGACCTAGAAACCACCTCCAAAGGTCGTGGTGACCTTCAGCAGGCTCTGAGGGCGCCATCCTGTCCAAAGCGCCCACAGGGACGAAGACGGACTTGGGGTGCCAGGAGAACGTCTCCGACCAGCCCCTGGACACCCCCGTGTGGGCTCTGCCAAGGGTCGGGCCAGGAAATTGCCGGAGGAGCCACAGGAGCACCTGAGGGGGACCTGGCACCTGACAGGAGCCCCTGAGCAGTGACTGTGCCAAATTCACCCCTGGTTTCCACCTTTGAACATGCCCCCGCCCCTGTGGGGAATGCCCTTCGCTTTATCAGCTCCACCTTCAAGAAGCAACCCCCACACAGCCCCGGGCGCCAAGCCTCAGTGTCCCAAAGAGCCATGGCCAGCAGCCGCCGTGCTCTGCCTGGGGAACCTGGAAGCCAAAGTTGCCACCACGTTCAAGGGCAAGCACCTGACCAGAACCAGGAGACCATCTGAAAAGACTGGAGCGGGGGGCTGAGTGGGCACCGGTGGAGGGTGAAGGCGAGGGGAGGGGTGGCCTCGGCGCTGGCACTGCAGGGGCTGGGGACTCCGCACTCGTTTCTACCGAGCGTGGCCCTGGTCAGAGCTGGGAAGGCTCGGAGCCCAGGCCAATCCTGTGCGGTCCTTTCCACCCCCGCCTGGCTGTCCCCCAGGAGAGGACGGACACGTCAGCCACAGGCAGCACACGCCTCACCAAGGAGCCTGCTCCTGCCATTCTCGCCGTGGCTCCCGGGAGGCTTACGACCTCAGCGAGCCCGTCTGGGATGCCGCACTGTGAGTGGGTGAGCGCCACTCAGTTAGGACCAGAGGGGCCGCCGAGGTCACACTCTCATTCTCCTCCGTCACAGACGGCCTGATGGGCCTCTCCCACCTTCGGCTTCGCACAGCGATCATCATTGCCCGTCGGGAGCTCGAAGTGTTAACCTTTACTGCGCTGTGTAACTCCTCATGTGTCTGTGTCTCCGTCCCCACATCCAACCGCAGCCAGTGGGCTGTGCCTGCCTGTGAGTTTATTTCGGTCGGCAGCTCATCTCCAGGGACCAGCGGGCCTGGCGTTGATCTGCATGGGGCTATTGGTTCAAAGTCAGAAACAGAGCCGGCAGCACAGGAGAAGGTCCCTGTTCCGCAGTCCCCGCTCAACTCAGCAAAGTCTCACAAAGGCTCACGGATCCCCCTTGCTTTTCACAGAGTTGATTGTTTTTGCGAATGAGAAAAAGGTAAGATGCGGGTTGTTTCCACAGTTGGACGTGATCCTCATGTACTTTTCCCCAAACTCTACCTTCATTACTGGGAAGCGGGTTTGTGAAAATACGTCGGGGACACTCTGCTCATGTGATGATGTGACGTGTGTGTGCAGACGTGTGACGGCCTCAACTGGTCGTTTCATTCGACCGTCTTGAGTGTTTGATTTCATTGGTGTCGCAAATTCATCCGATGAGAAACCAAACCTCCCGGTATCCAGTGTCACCCTGTTGTTCTGTGAACTCGGTGAGATGAAGCGCCCGTGACTAAGGTGAGGGGGGACCGCGAGCTGCTTTCTTGGTTAAGGAAACACCAGTTCGACCAGAAGCAGGGCCTCTGGGGCACCCCCGTCTGCCTCGCCCGTGGCCTCCCTCCTCGTTCTCAGCCTGTGGTTCCACCGGCAAAAAGCTTTCAGGCGTGTGACAGCCGGAGCCCAGCCTGCTGGTGGTTTCAAGTTCTTTAAGCGATTTTCCCGGGAGCTCTGTCCTCCCCGGGTCGTAACCTCCGCGTCAGCGACAGGAGGCAAGTCCGGCCCAGCAGCGCGCGTCCCTCCGTGTCCACCGGGCAGGCAGTGGGCCTGCGCCCTCCCCTCCCGCCGTCACACCCTCGGGCCCCGGTGAGCAGGCCCAGGTGACTCAGGCCAGGCGCTCATGTCACCACCGAGTTCAGGTGCAGGAACCCGGCCAGATTCCAACCCGTGGAGATTTCTCACCTCTGGCAGCCCGTGACAAGTTTGGCCGACGGTGGTTTTTAACCAAACCCCGAGCAGGTAAGTTTTCATTGGATTCTAGTTTCACCGTATAATCTCCTTTTGTTTAGACAAATGACACGTGATGTAAGAAGGAAAAAAACACGACATTTTGACTAAAATGAACTTGGACCTTGTCTATATAAGGCAAGCACTTTCAAACATAATATATGTATAACTCCCCCCACCCCCCGCCCCCGCCCCCACCCCCAGCCTGAACTCCATGTTGGCCCTATACACGGCTAGAAGTAAGAGCGAAAGACAAGCACCTAGGAGTGAATCAGAGTGTAGGGTCAGAGCGAGACTCTTGGAAGCAAAAAATACAAATGTCCCGGGTCTGTTCCACATGCTCTCCTGACTGATGGGAGGCCCAGGCTAACCTGTGGGGAAATACCCCCCGGTCCCAGGAAGCCCCCGGACTCCACATCCTGAGGGGCCTCTGACACCCTGGGTCATTGTGTTTGGCTACATGACAATCAGAAACTTCATTTCAGTACAATTAATCGGGAAGGTCCGCCTGGCCAGGTTGCTCAGTGGGTTGTGCACCCGAGGATTTTGGGGTTTGATCCCCGGTCTGGGTGCATGCAGAAGGCAGCAGACCAACTCTTCTCTCCCACATCAATGTCTGTCTGTCTGTCTGTCTCTCTCTCTCTCTCTCTCTCAGCATGTCCTTGGGCAAGAATTTTTTTTTTTAAGTTCAAAGTAAAAAATAGAAGTTGTTTCTTCTTGACTGTCCAGTCCTTGCATCGAGGTGCTGAGAAGATGATAGACAATTCATTTGCTGTGAAAACGCCCCCGCCTTTGCCGCAGCAAGCAGCCCAGGGAGGGTTCGTGTCACAGTCTGTGTGTTTCTAAAACCGATGATGAATAATGGGGCTCATTTACTAACGAATTTTAAAAAGCAAGCCAGGCACCAGGTACCATGCGTTCACATCCCGTCCAGCTGCACCTAAGCTGTAAACAGAACCCTAGGCTGCAAGGCGGTAAGCCCCTCTCTTACTGCTGATGACCTGGGCGGTAAGGTCATGAATGTTCATGCTCCCCTATTCCTCCGCCTTTTCTGAAATGTTCCTGTCAACATGGATGACTTACCCCCTTGCTTGTAAATACGATAATTTTTTAAAATTTAAGCACATAAACATGTACCTAAGAAGTATAAAGAAAGAATAAAGCTATTATGATTTTGCAAAAAGATAATGAAAAAATATCTGTCACAGTAAGTCATCGCCAATGTGGGCATGTGCTCCTCTCACTCCATGTGGATTTCACCTGGAATTCGGGGCTCAGTCTTATTTGGGAGCCACACGAAGAGCTCAGGTGAGTCGTTCATGAACACATTTCTGCAGAGTTCCTCAGCGTCCTGTAGGAGTGGCCAGGGAACCAAGGCCACACACCCACTCCAGCACCTCTCAGCCTCTGAGCATCTGTGCTCCTTTTCACGACGGAAAAGCACCCCCTTGACCAAACCTTAAACCATAGCTCGATCCCAAAAGAGATGAGTCACAGTCACTTTCCAGAAGTACAATAGAATTTTTCTTGTAATGAATGCCGAAAGGGAAATGGCTTACTTGTCCCAACAACTCTAGCAAGCTGTAACCCCAAAGCATGAGTAGGACCCGGAGCCAAGAGCTCTCCTACAGCGAGACCAATGCCAGCGGCGCCGATGCGGGGCCAGGGACACCGGCGGCGGCGCTGTTGGGGCTCACAATGGGGTATTGTGTGTGGAGAGCGGGGGCACCTTGACTGGGAAGACGCTTCTGTCTCGCCGGTGCTGGGAAGATGGGGAGGTGAGAGGGGACGGCACCCAGGGAGGGCGAGGGCAGGGCCAGTGCCTTGTCCCGGGCATCTCTGAAGCCCTTCCCTTCCGGGAGACAGTTTCCCCTCTAGAGTCAGGATTTCATTTCCATGGCAATGACGGTGTCGGTGAGCACGTTTCCTGGGGACGCCCCGACAGCCGGCTCCGCTGATGACTGGAGTCTGAAAAGGCAGCAACGATGCGCCAGCCCCTCTCTCTGCCTCGAGACTCGTTTCCCTCCGTGTCAAGTGCACTGAACGGCAAGAAATGCTCTGCTGGGTTCTATGGGGCCCTCAGCCTCGGGCCTAACATGAGTGCCCCTCTCTTCCTCCATTAACATGGCAATAGTGGCGGAGTCTCCTTTCTGGCTCCTGCCCCTGCCCCTGCCCCTGCCCCTGCCTCTGCCTCTGCCCCTGCCCCTGCCCCTGCCACCGGCCGCAGCAGACGCCAGATGCAGGGCCCGCGTCCCTCCGATGGAGGCCGTGGCTCCCAGCTTTCCTTCGTTTCGCTGAGAGTCTTCTCTCTTCTTGCCTCGCCGGCCCCGGCAGGACAGGTCAGCCAGCAGAGACCCCGGTTCTAGCCATCACCTCGGGTACTTGGTCTGGTGCCCGACCTGATTTTCCCTTCAAACCAGGAAACAGAGGGTTCTTGCTTGTGCGGAGGGAAAAGGTTGATTTCCTGCCAACACTCCCCTCCCCCCAGGACGACAGCGACGAGAAGGAACCATCGGCAGACTGCTCTCAGGACCCGGGGCCTGCGACACACGAGGCACGGGACCTGTGGTCTGCGAGGGGCTGCGGACAGGGGCGGAGGGGCCCAGAAGCACCCGGGGAATTGCGGGCGAGGCAGCCTCCCTCCGGCCTCCGCGCCAGCTGTCACCCAGGGGACCAGCCATCACCGCTCTCGGCTCAGTACGAACTTGCACCTGGGACCCAGGCCAACATGGTTTCTGTCGGCTCACCCAGTTCCAACTTGTAAGGCGTGTCCCCCTCCTCTCTACCCCCGACCACACAGCCACACACATGCACCCCGACACCTCCCCGCCCGGGGACGCTCATCAATCACGCAGGGAGCCTTTTGGTTTTCATGCTGGAGCTCACGCTACGCTGCAGACGGCCTGTCATGCTCGGGCCGGCGCTCGTCTCCGGCAGGTGACGTGTTCTACTCGTTGCCTTTGAAACAGAGCTGCCTGGGGAACATGTTTTAGAAAAAGTGCGCAGTCACGTGGCATAAAAACAGTCCCGGATGTGAAGTGCAGCGTAGGGAACGCAGTCAGTGACGGGGGATAAGGATAGCGGTGTCGGGGGTACGAGCGCATCGGGGACCACTTCCTAAGGTGCAGGGATGTCTAACCCCGTGCTGGACACCTGGACACTCACATCACGTTGCCTGTCAGCTGTAATGGGGGAAGTTTAATTTAAAAAGGAAGAGGAGAAAAAGAATGCTAGCTTCCCCACCTCCCCACAGGTTAACACCAGGGGTCCTCAAACTATGGCCCGAGGGCCACATGCAAATATAAATATTGTATTTGTTCCCGTTTTGTTTTTTTACTTCAGAATAAGATATGTGCAGAGTGCATAGGAATTTGTTCATAGTTTTTTTTTAAACTATAGTCTGGCCCTCCAACGGTCTGAGGGACAGTGAACTGGCCCCCTGTTTAAAAAGTTTGAGGACCCCTGGGTTAACACTCTGGAGAGAGGAGGCTGAGAGCCTGAATCACTGGGACAAAACATTAGGGGGTGGGGACATTTCTGTAAGAACTAGAGGATCTCGGTACTCAGGACAGCGTCTCCGGCAGCTGAGAGGTGCATGGAAAAGCATCATGACAAGGCCTGTGAGATGGGACTGCTGGGGGGCCAGCGATGCGCTGAGAGAGACAATGGAAGGCTCCGGGCGAGTCACCACCAGTGCCGGTGCCACGGGGAGATGGAGGGCATCGGGGCACAGAGAGTCCCACCTCCCGCAGACAGAGGGCAGGAAGGACCAAGAACCAGACCCAGCCCCCGGCGACCACAGCACAGCCCTGAAGACGCCAGCTCCCGCCCGGTGGGCCCTGCTACCAAGGACGGGCCTGATCGGGGAGATGGACCCCTGAACACAGGCATGAGCGTGTCTGAGCTGGTTCCTCTTAACTGGGGGTCAGCCCACTATCACACAGGACCCAACATGGGCTGTTTGGGGCTTTGGGACGGTGGTTGTTACCACATCTCCTGGGAGAGCAGCCACGGGCATTGACAACAGATGAGGGCGTAGGTGTGGTTGTGCTACCATAACCTTTATGTACAACAGTGGGCCCGAGGTGGCCTGCAGGCCCAGCTCTTTCAGACCTATCAACTCCAAGTCACACGGAGAAGAGGAACCGTGAGAATGAAAGCCATGTAGAGTCTGAAGAAGGGCAGAACAGCCTGGCCGGTGTGGCTCAGTGGTTGAGCATTGACCTATGAACCAGGAGGTCATGGTTTGATTCCTGGTCAGGGCACATGCCCAGGTTTCGGGCTCAATCCTCAGCAGGGGTGTGCAGGAGGCAGTCCATCCATGTTTCTCTCTCATCATTGATGTTTCCATCTCTCTTTCCCTCTCCTTTCCTCTCTGAAATCAGTAATACTATATATATATAGTAAAATATATATATATATATATATTTTTTTAAGAATAACAAAAATATCCTGATTCCTTGATGACATTCTGAGCACTGACATTGGACTGATGACCTCCTACCCCTGCCGAGTCTTAAAACTCAACCCCTGTTTGGGGGCCTCTGTGGCTCAGGTGTGGGTTACACGGGGCTGAACAAAATCCTAACCAGCAGGCCACGGAGAGGCACCAGGGGCATCTCTTGGGCCTCCCTCGGGCACCATCCGTTTGAGTGTTTTTATGCCACTTCTCTCCGTGCAGGAGGAATCCTGGGGTTTTGTGTTGAGAAAACATTTCACAACGGAAGCCTCTCTCCTCTGACAGGACAAGCCGGGAGCTGACACCCGGGAACTCTGACTCAGGGTCACAGGTCATTCCCAGGTGATCAGTAACTTGTCATAAACACCCCAAACTAGACTGACAATGTTGCTCCACTCTGCTCCTCAGGGAAAAGGGATGTGGGCAGGGCCAGGGCCTCCCGACTGGTCTCTGAACCCGAAACCCTGAAGAAAATGTAGAATTTCGTTTCCACGCCGCTTCTAAGGGATTATATTGGACCTGAGTTTGTGATGTCAGGAAGCAGGGCTCCAGCGTCACTGCACCAGGACATGTTCCTCCCACGACCCACCCTCGCCTTTCTCACTGCGACGAACCCCAGCAGCCTCGGGGACAAGGAGGAGAAGCAGCCATGCTGTTGAAAGCAGCACTGAGGAGAGAAGGGGGGGCCGGGGGCTCAGGGAAGATCCCTAATCCCACACGGAGAAGCCTCATTCTAGGAGCTTTTCCCAAGAATGTACTTCATTTTCCTTCTGTAAAATGGGATCGTGCCATGTCCGACAGACCATGCTCTGATGTTTCGTTTTTGTTTGTTTGTTTTTAATGTATTTTTGTTGATTTCAGAGAGGAAGGAAGAGGGAGAGAGAGACAGAAATGTCAATGATGAGAGAGAATCACTGATCGGCTGCCTCCTGCACGCCCCACACTGGGGATGGAGCCCGAAACCCGAGCCAACATGTGTCCTTGACCGGAATCGAACCGTGACCTCCTGGTTCATAGGTCGATGCTCAACCATTGAGCCATGCTGGCCAGGCGATGCTCTGATGTTTTGAAGAAAAAACAATTCAGTCAATGTTAGGGCCCATTAACTCTCACAGGGGCCAGCGTGTGCGCCCACAGTGACCACGCCGCTGGCCTTCACACGAAACATGGGGGGGGGGGGGGCGGGGAGTGCCCCAGCTTGTGTTCTTGTAAAATATGAAAGGAGGTTGCACAGAACGGCTGTGAGAGGGGCCGTGATGGGCCCTGGAGCCTGGGGTCAGCTGGGCAACATCGCACTGGTTTTCCAATGCCCCTCAAGGGACGCGCGGGCATCGGAGCGCATCTGGGCTCCCACAGGCACCTGAGCCTCCCGGGCCGCGCTCACCAACAAGCGCCAACTTGATATGTCAGCGGCGCTGTTTTCCTTCCTGCGACTCAGACAGGTTTTCTCGGTCTTAGCGGACGGCGAGACGAGGTAATCCCCACAAGCAGCTGCTGCAACGTGATCTTTCTCCCCCGCTCCGGCGGCCTGGCACCGCCCGGCTCTGGGCTGCCCGGGAACATGCGGGTGAGGTTTGCTGCCAGGAGCTCTGGCTCATCGGCCTCAGACAGAGGGTCCCGCCTGAGACACAAAACCAGGCTGGAACCCGGAGCGGATGGCACTGACACTGACCCTATGCACTTAAGAAAGAAACCAAGCCCCACCCTTGGGCGGTCGGTGTGGCCCAGTGGCTGAGCGTCAACCCAGGAACCAGGTCACGATTTGATTCCCGGTCAGGGCGCCGGCCCGGGTGCGGGCTTGATCCCCAGTGCGGGGCGTGCAGGAGGCAGCAATTGATGTTTCCATCTCGCTCTCTCTTCTCCCTCTTCCTTCCTCTCTCCCTAAAAATCAATAAAGACATTTCTTAAAACAGCAAGGCCTCATTCCCCTGGCGCTCCCACTCCAGAGCCCCACATGGGCTGGCTGCGACCTTTGTGGCCGTGGTCCCGTGGCTGCTCTCCCCTCCCTCAACCAGCTCCTTCCTGCCCTTGCAGGCGGCTCCTGAGGGCACCACTCATGAGTCTCTGTCTCAAATCCACTTCCAGGTGCCACCATCTCTGTCACCGGCCCCTCCCCGAGCCCAGCCAGGCCTCTGCAGGGCGGCCTGCTCCCTCCCAGCCAGGACCGGCTCTGACCTAGGAGGGATGGAGCCGCTCCCGCCTCCCAGGCTCCCAGCACACACTCCACTTCCCAGGAAGGCTCTTCCACACGAGGCTCAGGGTTTCCTGACACTGGAATGTGCTGCAGGAGGAAGCTCCCCTGTTAGACGCATCCATGCGCTGAGCGGGGCAGAGCCCGCAGGTCCAGGGCTCGGCAGCGGAGGAGGCAGTGGGGGAGGCAGGCCCTCCTGGAGCCTTAGTCACCCCAGCGCCCACTGACCCCTCTTCCATCCGCGGCTTGACTCTGGGCAGAGACCTCCCAGAGGAGCGTGGCTGGGGGTCCTCTTGCTCCACAGACTCCACGTGGCCTGTCAGGGCAACTTTCCTCCTAAACCCACTCAGCCAGGTGCTGGCATTCTCACAGCCTCATTGGTCACGGCCTGGAGACGGAGCCACAGGCGTCTCCTAGCTAATTCTGTGGGTAGCCCTGGTCCCCACGCCGCGGGGTCAGCACGGGGCCTGCAGGGCTGGGGAGCTGGCGCAGAGGAGGCACTTGCCCTGCTCACGGTCACGTGCGAGGCCCCGGCAGAAGCAGGCCCAGCTGAGCCCCTGCGGCGCCTCCCTCTCCGCCGCCCGGTCACCAGGCAGGGCCTCCCCGTGCTCCATGCTCCGGCAGGGACTGGGGAGGAGTCGCGTCCCTGGGGCAGAGCCTCCGCAGTTTTGCCCCCAGAGACTCTCCGCGCTGGAGGCCAGCGGGACTCACTTCCCAAGAATCACTCTGGGAGCCTGGTGGCCCCGGGGCTCTCGACACCCAAGCCGAGAATTGGAGTTCGTAGTCTGTTCTGGAGCCGGGAAGCTGCACTGTCACTGGCGTCCAGGGCCTCTGAGGCCGGGGCCACAGGCCACGTTGGGAAATACTACCTGAGCATAAAGGGGCAGGGGTGGGAGACCACGCGGGTGCAGAAGCCTCACTCCGAGCCTCCACACAACAGGCTCTGCAGGGAGCTAGTGGCGGGCACGCACGGTGCTCTCAGAGTCACGCTACCTCCCCGCCTCCTGTGTGCTGAGCCGATGGCTACACACACCACCCCTTGGAGGGAGCTGGAGAGAAACTGAAAAACAGGCCCATGAGAAGCCACACCTATCTATAATAATAAAAGCGTAACATGCTAATTAGACCAGACAACCAGAGGACCTTCTGGATGAAGCCGGGGCTGCAAGAGAAGCCCGGGTCCTGGGTGCCTGCCGGCAGCAGGAGGGAGGGAAGCCTGGGTCCTGGGTGCCTGCCAGCAGCCAGAGGGAGGGAAGCCCAGGTCCCAGGTTCTGGAGGGAAGCTGGTGCCAGCAGCCAGGGGAAGGACGGCCTATTTTTGCACAAATTTCGTGCACCGGGCCTCTAGTTGTAACATAAAGTGACTGTTAGAATTTGGGAAATGTAACAAACCAAGAGAGAGAAAGACATTTGTTTGACTAAACTTTAGCTAAAGAGATTCCTTTTCTTTCTTTTTAAAAAAAATACATTTGTATTGATTTCAGAGAGGAAGGGAGAGCAAGAGAGAGAAACATTAATGAGAGAGAATCATTGATCTGCTGCCTCCAGCACACTCCCTACTAGGGATGGAGCCCACAACTCGAGCATGTGCTCTGACTGGGAATCAAACCATGATCTCCTGGTTCATAGGTCGGTGCTCAACCACTGAGCCATGTCGGCCGGGCTAAAGAGATTTCTTATTGTCCCTGGACTCTGAGGTGACAGTGTTAGTTTGCCGGCATCACCCATGAACCTCATTTTCTTGAGTGATATCCCTTCCTGTGTTCAGCCGGTGCTGGGGGAGGACTTATGGAGCTCACACTACTTTCCTAGAACAACAGGGTTTCCAGAAGCTGTCCAGGCCACGCTGACGTGCATGCAGGCCTCAGGCAGCCATCCCGGGAAGACAGACGTAGCCAGCCTTCAAGCTCTCCATAACTTCCCATGGCAGGTCCTGGCTGCAAAGACTGCATGTGCCGTGCGAGGTCCTAACACACAGGCTCACGACACACAGGGTCCTCGAGGGTCAGCCACCTGCCATCTGCCCAGCCTCCCATCGGCCCACAGGCTGCGCCAGCTCCGGCCAAACCAACATGGGTCGAGGGAGTCGGGCATTTTCTAAACCTGAACGTATTTCACCAAACACCTGTGGAATGTTTTCAGAAAATGAAAACCAAGGCTTTGATGACAGATTGATTCTCAGAAAGTGGAAAAGAAAGGAAGTCACCTCGCAGGAGGAGGAAAGACGGCCGGCAGATCAACCTCCCCGGCAGGGAGACTGTTGGGCCTATGAATTTAAATTCACAGACGGAAAGTCTGCCCGTCTTTCCCAGCTTCTCCCAGCATCGGCCTCCTCCGGCGTTCAGGCGCTAATTGGTTCGTCTTCTGTTTTATTGGAGCGAAAGTCGCTCCAGTCACTATTTTTAACTGTTTTCGCCCCTCGGCTCCTCCTCCCGCCATGTGCTCCCAGCATCGTGAATTATACATTCTCTCCCACGTCTCATTATCGCACATTTCTGCTGTCATCCGCAGCTGCTCGCCTACGTGCCTGCCGCGGCTTTGTTTAGTGCCAAAGAGCTGTTTTTTCTAACACTTCAAAAACACATGGCATTTTTTTTTACGGGCACAAGTATCTTCACTTCTGTCAAATAAAAAGAATTGATTCATAAGGAAAACATTTTAAGTATGTAGGTGTTTTTAATGAGCGTCTCCTTAAAAAAAAACGAGTATGTCTGAGCAGAGAACAAAACCATTGTGGAATGCACACATATTTGCTTATAGGAGTGAACAGGCAGAGGTCCCCCAGGTACTTTTCATCAGTTAGCTTTTACCTCCCATGTGAGCGCTTTTTAGAGTTCTCGCCGGTCAGATCCTGGGCACCACACATAAAGAGCAGGCACCCTTCGCTCGGGGCTGGCTCTGCCTTAAGTGACAAAGGTCACCCTGGCCTACGAGGGCATCCGCATCCTGCTCAGGGCAGACACTGGCGGCCTCTGTCCCGGGTCTCCTGAAGCCTGGCTAGTGATCAGATTCCAGCATTAGTCCTAGTTTGGTCTGACAATGGATCTGGCCTCACCGGTGAGTCCTGGAGAGAGAGTGGCTGCTTTCTAAGTCATATATATATATATATATATATATATATATATATGTGTGTGTGTTTTATTGATTTCAGAGTGGAAGGGAGAGAGAGAGAGAGAAACATCAATGATGAGAGAGAATCATTGATCGGCTGCTGCTGCACACCCCCCACTGGGGATCGAGCCCACAACCCGGGCCTGTGCCCTGACTGGGAATCGAACCATGGTCTCCAGGTTCATAGGCCGATGCTCAACCACTGAGCAGCGCCGGCCGGGCTGCTTTCTAAGTCGTAATTATGACCTTTCTCTCCACGTAAATGTAATGTGGACAGTCAGTTATGACATCACAACCCAGCCGCGTTCAGGTCTGGGAATGGAGCAGATGGCGCTCCACCCAGGTCTCCCCGGAGCCCTCCCCCCACGTGGGCGCACCTTCCCCTGGGGGTGCCTGACCTCCCACGGCCACCACCCTCGAAGGGGAGCCATCCTCAGGCCTCCCGAGTCCCTGGCCTGCGTGCCTGGGGGAGTCAGAGGTTGGGGCCCGGGCAGAAAGTGAGAAGGGAGACGAGGTGGCCCTTCCCAGGGGACAGGGCAGGCAGCGCCCTGGCCGCGTGCATGACACTGGGGCATCGCTAACAACCAGCGCCCCTGCAGGAAAGGCTGTGGCCATCTGGCAGGACTTTGGCGGAGATGGTCTTGGCGTGGCTTCCTCCCCTTGGCGCCTGCTTCCCAGGCCACTGGGTTTCGCAGGGACATGTCCTCTAAGACACAGTGGCCGGGACCTGCCGCAGGCTGTGCTTCTGGGAAGGCAAACCCCTGCAGCCGGCGAGGACCTCCAAGTAGAAGGCTCCCAGGTGGCAAAGGGTCCGTCCCTGAAGCACAGAATGATAGCAAGTCCAAGCTGGAGCCCTGGCTGGGTGTCCACGAGGAGGCGCTGCGCCACCCGCAGGTGCGCCCAGGCCGAGGCCTCCTGAAGACCGCTGTCCCGACCCCATTCGTGGTTTCCGGCCTGGTCGTCACGATTGGACGATGCACACAGTGAGCGGTGAACTCAGTTAATTCAAGATGGAAGTGTTTACGTCCAATGGCTCTCACAGATGCAAACTCAATTCCAAGTTAAACCCGGAGCTGCTCTTCTCTCAACAGACAGGTAGGTGGGTAGGTGAGCCCCCTTCTTCCCTCACTTTCTCCTTTCTCTTTCTCTCCATCACGTGCATAACCAATAATACCAGCAAAGCAAGCACTCTGAGCAACGGAGCCCCACCCTCCCACGAAGAAGCCTGTGCACCTGCTGCCCAGCACAGATGTCCCTCACACACAGGAACAGGGTCTCCTTCCCAGGGTCCAAAGAGTCCCCACAGGACACAGGCCAGAACTCCCCTGGGCGCCCATGGCTGACGGGAAGTGAGCACAGGCGTGTGAATGAGCCCGATGGGAGTGACATGCACGTAATGGAGGAACGTGCACCATGCCCCTCGGCTCGTCTTCTCAGAGCGCCTGCTTCTTCTGTGGGGCGTGCAGGGCACTGAACACAGCCCGGGCCAGCTGGGCCCCACCCAGGACCTGCCAACCGTCCCAACATCTGTGGGACGGTGAAGGAGGTGAGATTCGGGACCCCCCCCCCCCCCACATACACACACAGCTATGCTGCAGGCCCCTGAGGCTTCCCAGCCAGCGGGAGCCTGGGACGGGAGGGCCGCCTTCGGACGGGCACCCAGAAGGGGGGTGAGGGAGGCTGCGTGGGCGCACGTCTGCAACATGTGTGTTGTGCGATCATAACTCCTTTCACCTCCCAGGGACCCACGTGTGGGAGGAGAGAGAACATGGGTCCACTCCACAGTCCTGAGGATTCAGCGCCGTCGGGCACAGAGCCCCTCAGGCTCTGCCTGGCTAGAGTAAGGGTTCAAGACCGGTGAGCTACTTCTATTGCTATCAACATTGTTCTTCTGATTACTTGGGAATAATGTGATGGAAGGGAAGGTGGTGAAAATGCTTTCAGAACAAATTTCAATGACACAATTTCACTTCAGCCTGTCCAGTCCTATTTACCACAAAAGAGGAAGAAAAAGCCAAAACAAGACAATTTAACAGACAAAATTAAACACACCAGCACACCAAAATGCTCAATCACATGATCGGAATAGAGCTCTACAATCTCGCTTCCTCTCTGCCCTCAGACTCTCCCTTTCCCCCACCTCCCTCTATTTTATTTCCTTTATTCATAAAGCATCCCTTCGTTACTTTGAAATGTAATGTAGGTGCCGGTTAGAGATTTAAGACTACTTGCTAAATTATTGGTTCTTCTACCTGCTCCTAAAAATCATGTTGATTCATTCATGGATTCCACAAATCTCATGTGAGTCCTCTGTGCCCGGACCGTGCTACCCAGGGCGGGTGCATGTGCACATGCACAGGGGTTACATTCTAGATCCAGCTCCTCAGGCGCAGCCTCCGGCTCCCTCCTGTCTTCCCAAAGGAGAGCTGGTGGCTTTACAAGAAGTGAAGTCCCCTCTTGGAAGGGATGTCTTCGGGTTTGACCTGGAGCATGCGGAAGGATCAGCATGCGTGCTCCCGGATGGAATGGCTCAGCTGGACCCGGCTCCGGGGGCTCATTGCAGATTCGGGAATTCTGAGGGTCATGCTCCCGCGGTCAGGCCTCTGGGTTGAGGAGGTATCAACAGAGCAGCTTTTGGAAGTCAATCAAGGGAGCTCTGAAATGCAGATACAAGTCAGGCCGAGGAGGAAGCCCCGAGCGCGCAGCCTCGGAGGCGGCCGCGGGGCCTGCTGCATTTTCATCATGTCCCCCGGAGCGCTCGCGCCTGCTGACCTTGTGCGGAACCTAATAGTTCCAATGACAAATGTGCTGGGCCCCGGGTCCAAGGATAGCATCATTATGAGTCATACGTGCCCAGGACAATATGAATCTCCCCACAGCGCTGCTGCCGTGGCCTTTGATCCTCGACGTATTCCTTACTTATTTATTGATTTATAAAAATGAGCTGTCAAGCTCTTCCTAAGAAGTCCAAGGGCACATGAACAAAATGTAGGAAATATACGACCACAGAAAAACAAACCACGAGGCAGAAGCCAGACCCCCTCGTGTCCGGGGCACGCTGCCTAGGTGAGCCGGGCACATCAAAAGCACACTTTCTAGACACACCCCGAATGTCAACAAACACAAGCTCTGTAAAACCCCAAGAAGGAAGTTATATAATAGGGGCTTATACGAGGCACAATATACATTGGCAAAGCCCTGATCTCAACGCTATGGATTTATTTACACTTGGCCCTTCTTCAGAGACGGGCCAGAGCCTCTCACTGGAAAGTATGAAGAGCATGATATGTTAGAACCAGTAGGGCCAGAGGTCGTGTCCTTGGCTCTCGGCATTTAATATTATTTTAAGCCAATTAAAATAACTCGGTTTCTCAGTGGAATGGTCCCATTAAAGAATAGCTTTGTTCACTGGGAGTGTGGGTTGTGTGGTTCTTTATTAAGACAGAAGTGGAGAGACAAAGGGGAGAGATTTGACTCAGAGCAAAGACAGGGCGACATGTCTGAAACCGCCCCTGCGCGAGGGACACAGAGCCGAGCCCAGCGAGCGGGGTCTGTCTCGTCCACCCCTCCAGCGGCGGGGACGCGAGGCGAACAGCCACTTTGCTAACTTTTCTCTGTGACCTGAAATTTTAGGACACGGAACGTCTATTTTTCAATCGGCATTTAATCAGTGTCAAAAAAAGTTAAATATATATTGTTCTTCACTCTTCATTTTTAATCCCAGATGAGACACAAGGGACTTCATGATTTCCTTGAATGTGACTCCATCTCCTCCTGCTAATGACAGTCCCTTGTCCAAAAGCCCATGATCCGCTCCCTGATCTGCCATCGACAGCCAAGTCACACGGGCTGCACCAGCCAAAACAAATCAACCCGGGTCCAGAACCATCCCATTTAGCTGTTGGCACGGAATAATTTACCAGATAATTCCTGAACTCACCACTTAAATTTGGCTGCGTACCTCGATGTTTTCGACCAAAAATACCAAAGTCTGCATGCAGTGATGGATGCCCCACATTTCCTCAATCAGACGGGCTTTAAAGGGACAGAGGTTGGTCAGGGTTGTAGCCCCAGTGGAATAGCAAGGACTTGGTCGCCCACACATCGGGGGGAACTGACCTCTGAATGTGGCGCAATCGCCGTGCCCCTCTAGGGACCCCGCCCACTATGATGGCTCCTGTGGGTTCCACTTGGGCGCCTGCAAGAGGTCCCCACCTCCTCTGTCCTTCCTCACCACTGGGCGCTGCCATGGCCTGTCCTCCCGCTCAGCCTCCAACACAGAGGCAGAGGCGCTGGAGCCTGCAGCGCCCCCGGCCACAGCGCTGTGCACCGGCCTGCGATTCAGCCGCAGCTCTTTCTCGGGCCCCACTGGGGGTTTCCATGGAGCTTTGTGGCTGCTCTTTTCTTGCCTCAGAAACCGGGGAAGAGCCACTCGGCAGTGATGCAGTTTGATACCTGACTCCTGAGGCGACTCCGGCCTGGCAGCCCTCAGGGCCCCAGAGGAGGAGAGCAGCCCGGGTGCCCCCGGGACCCCCTGACTCGCCCACCACCGAGAACCCCCTCGAAGCTCCCCTGTGCTCTTCCATTGCCCTCACTGTACCTGCTCCAGAGCGACTCCGCCTGGTGGGCTAAGACAGAGCCCAATGGGCCGTGAATTGAGCCCAAGGGGGTTCATCTGCTGAGCCCCGCCTCACACAGGTCAGGCCGCTGCTCGCGTGGACGTGGCCTGAGTTTGCCTCTATTAGCTCTAGTGCCAGGAACAGGCTGTGGCTGCTTTCTGAAGGCAGGATGCTAAAGCTGACATCGGGCGGAGGCTATGAGAAACCCAGCAAGTATCATAAGACACAGCGACATGGAGGACATGGCCAGAACCAAAGTCCAGCCACAAAGAAATCAATATGGCGCCTGTGCAGTGCGTTCTGGCCCAATACAAACGGGGAGGCAGAGACCCAGGCACCGTCCTGCCACCGAATCTCCTGCCTCTGTTTCCCTCTGCGGCTCCCCCTTGGCCTTAGTTCCTGGCTGCGTGTGCCGAGGTGCAATGAGAGTGCTGGCGGCTAACAGATGCGCCCCCTTCCGAACTGAGCCCCGCCTCCGAGCCGAAGAACCAAGTCAGGTCAAACGAAAAGGAAATGGCATTTACAAACAGCGCTGCGGGAAGTCCACAGTATGCACGGGCTTTGTCATCCATTCACTTCCTTTCGTGCGGCCGACTGGTAGACCAGGTACAAGGTCACGAGTTGAATGCCGTAAGACTGGTGGTGAAAAGCAACTAAGTTCACAGTATGAAAAAGTTACGCGTTCACGTTCATTTTTATTCCCTTGAGTTGAGTCCTTAAATTCAAAGGGAAAGACTGACACATTTTTACAGAAGCCACGTGTCAAAGCAAAACAAAACAAAAGCAAGCACTGTCAGGACAAAAATAGGAGACTGCTCCTGGGGGAGAAAACGCCGTGAAATGCTTCTTCCACCTTTCTTTACCCAACGTATGGCTCCAAGCACACACGGGAAGTGCTCTGAGAATGAACTAGCATGGACGTGGAGAAGAAAAATCCCAACTATTTTCCAGGGCTTCCTGTGGGAACGAGTAGGAGCCGATCTGGTGAGGAGAGGTGGCCTCCCAGACACGACCCTGGGGAGCGGCCTGCCAGCGCCGGGCCTGGCACCGCCACCCTCTGAGGTCCCCGCTCCCGCTGACCCAGGTATCCCTGTGGCAGAGATGACAGAGACCCACGATGAATCTTTGTCCTGGAAACTGAACCGGAAATCTCAAGGCTGTGTTTTCAGTGTTTCTTGGCTTTCGTTCTCTTAGAAATCCTGCCACATTTCAGTATTTTCATTCTTGTCCTGGATGGAACCAGAAAGCAGAGAGGCACTTGAGAATTCTGTTTTTAAATAAAAGTAAACATTTCCAAGTGCGTTTCGGTCTCTGTTTAGTATTTTTTTGGGACCCAATTACTGCGCTTAAATGCTCCACAGATGTCCTATTTCTTTGTGGCACAAGTTTTATTGAACCAAGATGGTTAATATTAATAAGAATGTTAATATGTGTCTGTAAGGTATTTAATAAGCGTTTCATGTCATACTTTTCAGTGCTGGGTCAGGAATTGTGCAAACAGTGGTTTGTGTGTTTTATTTTCCATGGCGACTGCTGAGCACCCCCGGGAGGACTGAAGTGTTTGGGCACCGAGGGCAAGGCTTCTTCTGGTTTTTCCCTCGGCGCTTGTGTGCAAGCCGTGTAGATGGCAACCCAGAGCAGTGATGGCAAACCTATGACACGTGAACTCATTTTTTTGGTTGATTTTTCTTTGTTAAATGGCATTTAAATATATAAAATAAATATCAAAAATATAAGTCTTTGTTTTACTATGGTTGCAAAGATCAAAAAATTTCTATACGTGACACAGCACCAGAGTTAAGTTAGGGTTTTTCAAAATGCTGACACGCCGAGCTCAAAAGGTTCGCCATCACTGACCCAGAGCCTTCTGAGCCCATTTGTCATCCAGCAAATGCACTGTTCAGTGGGAAGCTAGGAATTGTCTTTCAAATGCATTGGTTCCTTCAAATCAAAAAGATCCACCTGAGTCTAAGAGACCAGCGTTGGGAGAGAGGACAGTTCTTGGATTTACCTTCCTACTGACACCTTTTTGTGGTTGGAGCTGATTTTTAAAAAAAATATATTTTATTGATGTCTGAGAGGGAGAGAGCTAGAAACATCAAAGATGAGAGAGAATCATTGAGGCAGCTCTTGCACACACCCCCCACTGAAGATGGAGCCGAAACCTGGCCACGTGCCCTTGACCGGGAATCGAACCATGACCTCCTGGTTCACAGGTAGAAGCTCAACCCACTGAGCCACGACGGCCGGGCCGCATCTGATCTCTAATAGGAACATCGCCACGAAAGGGTCCATGCTATCGCGGAACTGTCCTTATGTGGCTGTTCCAACTGACACGGAATGAGGAGCTCCGTTTGTTCAAGGGCAAATGGAGGACAAAAACCTCTGCAGCAACTGACATGACCTCAGGCACACTTTGGGGTTTTCTCTGTTTTTGTTTTCCCCGCTCTGTGCTCTGTGAGGGTCAATGCTGGCAGAATAACCCACGTATCAGAGCGGGATTTGCCATGGAACCCTGACATTATGGTACCTGTTTGCTGCAGTGACCAGCAAGAATGAAGACCTCTGCTGTTACTGTGTGCAAAGGCGCCCTGCACCTGAGCTCTGCAATGGCTGGAATGAGGAGCTCACACCGATGGCTACAGAAGAGCACGCGCCTGTGCTGTGTCACTGCGACAGTCCTTTCCCGCCCCCATCTCTCATGAAGATGGCAGAAGCTCCGACTTCTACCCCAGCGTCTGGACCGGAGAAAGGCACACTGCTGGTCTGTGTCTGGCTTTTGCAATGCTGCCACCTGCCAACTGGCTGGCTCCCATGGCAACTGCAAGGGTTGCCACGGTACAAAAACACCTTCAAGATCACCTAGTGGTCACCCACAAGCACAGACAATCTGTGGATTTTCTTTGTTCCCTGCCCATGATTCGACCTGATGGAATCAAAAGAGACTGTCCCTATGGAATCTTGGATAAACTCGGTGTTGACACGGTGAGAACGGCAGAAACAGAATAAAAGAAATAAACCGCACCTGGAAAGATAGGGCTGTGGACCCAGCCCTCACTCTGGGCTCCTCGTTCCAGGCTGGGGATCTCAGGCGTGCGGTCCCGTCCATGCTCACTCTCCAGGCCAGGTGGCAACTCTTCCTCATCAGAACTAGGCACTCCCTCTAAGCCCCTCCCCACAGACAGCTACAAAATGTGCTCTGCCTCCTGGGCAGCCTGGTCAGCACAGGCTCATGAACACCGACCTATGAACTTGGAGATCACGGTTCCATTCCCGGTCAGGACACATGCCCGGGTTGTGGGCTCCATCCCCAGTATGGGGCGTGCAGGAGGCAGCCGGTCAATGGTTCTCTCTCATCCCTGATGTTTCTATCTCTCTCCCCCACCCTTCCTCTCTGAAATCAATAAAAATATTTTTTTTAAAAGAAGAAGTTGAGGGAAATAATAGAAAGTCGCTCCAACTAAAAAGTGGTGTGCGTGGGGGTGAAACATAACAGAAAGATTAGAGTAAAAGAGATTCACCTTCTCCTGTGGTTAGTACAATCAGAGGGTGAAGCCTAGACTTCGCAAACACTGTTATAAGAAGGACTCTCTCCACATGCCTCCTAATATCACAGTAGCTGGTCAAAAGATAGGGCAGGCTTCCCCGCAAAACTCAGCCAGGCACACTCAGTAAAGTAATTCAGAGACAGGCCATGAATGATAGTTTCGGAACGTAAGAGGAATACACACGATGACTAAACACTGGAGACGCGGGCAGAAATGTTTGGTTTCACTGTAGCAGAGGATTTCCGGACGGTAACTCAGCCCTGAGGACCTGCTGGAACCGACGGGAGAGGACGGTGGTGGTGTGGCCCACAGAGTTCCGGATTCCACAGCACTGACTGTGCCACGCCAGCTCCTGCCCACGGTACCAAACCGCTTTTATCCGCCTAGTTTCTTTCCTGTTCCCTTTGACTCCTGAAGACAAATATGCCAGGAATGCTGCTAAAATCCAGTTGGCACTTCATTATCTGAAGTTGCTCCGCGATGCCTAAGTTTTAAAGTATTTGATTTTGTTATACTAAAAACAAAAATCGTGACTAAATCTCAAGGGAATGTTAGGACAACATGAAGATTGCTAAATTGAGAGCTAAAAATAATCACTAGCAGGGTCTTATTTTCTGCCTGCGCTATGAACTCAATGAATGTTTTAGGAAAGTTATTCAATCTTTCTCAGAACTTTTTATAATGATTATGCAAAAGGAATTATGTTACCTGATATATTGCTAATGGATTCGCTAACAAATATGAGAACTGAAGGTATTTCCACATCTCAAGTGCTATTATATGTCCCCACATAATTACTAAAAGGTAGAGGAGGCGTGAGTAATTCCATTAGTCTTTAAAAAGTGTCTACACCACTAAACTTCAATATGCATTTCACATGTGTCACTTCACCAATGACCTATGCACATATATGACCAAACACATAGTCATACAAACAAGCGCACACACACTCACACCCCCAGTAACGGGCCCTGAGCCTGATCTCTCTCCTCAGCCCTGCAGTCATGGGGCCCGTAGGGAGAAGGGGGTTCATGCATCACGCATAGATGCCCTAGAACTCTGACTTCACTTTCTCAGCTTCTTATTGTAGAAAGTGCTAAATGCTAAGGAAAACAGAGAGAAAGAACAGTGAGTTCCCATACACACAGGACACAGCTTCAACATGATCAGCTCACGGTTCCTCTTAGCTGACCCACGTTCCCATCCCCCTCTCCCTCCATATTATTTCAGAGCAAATCCCAGACATCATATTATTTCATCCCTAAATATGTCAGCATATATCTCTATATAATGATCATGCTTTAAACATGGCCAATTATTGTACCAACTAAAACAATGAACAATAACTCTATAGAGCATCAAATTGCCACCCACGTCCAAAATGCCTAATTGTCCCTCCTTTTAACAGTTTGAGTCATTTTTGCAAACGTGCGAAGACATTGTTAGCTTCTCCCTTTCCTTAACGTGAGCATCCAGCTGAGGACCAGCGGACAGAATATGACATGGGTCACAGAACAAATCCAACCTGGATACGTGGTCCCTCCCTTTTTGACCAAGTCATTCTCAGTTGGAGGCTCGCACACGGTCCGCAGGATCAGTTTCTCTGGGAGGACACTAGTCCCCATCCTGTTTAAAACAGGGCAAGGAAAATCCAACACGCTCTGGGGAGAAGAATCTTCAAGCCCAGAAGCGATGAGCGTTGGAGAACGCAGACACCAGGAGGCCCCTGCGCCGAAGGGATGTGTAAGGCCAACCAGCAGTGGTGAGCCCGCGGCAACAACACCCTCTTCCCAGACCCACCTCCAGGGCCCGGGCACTTTCTCCAGAGGCGCCCACCGCTCCCACCGCCTCCCAAGGGCCTCCCGCTGCACGAGGTGCTGTCGGGAAGCGCATCCGTGTGGCAGCCCTGAGAAAGCAGCCCACAGGCTCAGTGACAGCTGAGGAGGAACATTCAGAGACCAGCGCCAGGTCCTGCCTGGCCTACCTTCTCCTCTGGAAGCAGGGCTACAGAAACTCCTCCTCGAGTTATTCTTCACGAATCATGAAAGCTCACCTTCTCCATAGAGTCTGTCATCATGAACATCCGCACACAATTAGACCCATCACGGTCCCTTTTACTGCCCCGAACTTCAGACTGCGCGTTGCTCGGAAACCGCCGGCAGCTCTCGGACCTCGCAGGGAGGACAGAAGTCCGCTGCCCCGGGAACAACCTGTGTCCCCAATCAGAGGCTGTTCTGTCTGCTTGGTGTGGTCGGCCTGCCATTCGGACCCAACCAGATACAAATCTGAGTGGCTCAACAATGCAGCCCCAGGCGGGAAACACCCTCCATTCACCATCCAGGCCCGAGTCCTTCTGAAAGGGATTTGCGGGTAGATTGACATAGTGACCCGTCCACAATACAGCACGCGCATGAGAGCAGCGCTGAGAAGGAGACTGGTGTCCTGAGCGCATGCCGCCCCACACTGGGGCACCGCGGGGATGTGTGCGCCCCGTCCAGGGAAGACGGCTCTCTTGCTTCTGTTTACTCGTAAAAGTGTGGGGGCTTCGGAACACCTCCAAAGACATGTCTTAGCTTCGAATAACTAAAAAAGTTTGGCAAAATTGATGAATTTGTGTGTGTCTATTCTAAACAGGAATTCCAAGATAATCAGTCAAAACGTGCTCCTTTCTTCAAGAACCGTGATTGGCAAACTGCAGTACCCTAATTAAGTTAATAACAATGTACCTACCTATATAGTGTAAGTTTAAAAAATTTGGCTCTCAAAAGAAATTTCAATCGTTGTACTGTTGGTATTTGGCTCTGCTGACTAATGAGTTTGCCGACCACTGTTCAAGAATATCAGCAACTTCTTGTTTTCACTAATACCCTCCCGCGTCTGGCCTGGGTATTATAATCGGGTATTCATGCGGTTCGTACTCGGCGTTTCCTCAGTGTCGTACTGCCCCTGACGCGCTGGCTAGATGATGACAGGGATGTGGGCGTCCCCGCCTTGTGGCCTCAGGACCAGCTTCCTGGGAGATGCTCTGGAACATTCTTTTCAGTCATTGAAACCAAACCAGATCAACAACAGTGACAACTAGTCGTAGAAGGCAAATAACTGATTCATTTCATCCCCTCTCTTGGCTACCATAGCCCAAGTCATTTTCATTTTCAAGTAACAAGACTCCCTATAAACTCTTCACAATTGTTTAATTTATCCCGAAATACTTTTAAAATGTTAACATATATCAGCTGCCTCAAACAGTCAATAGTGGGCCGCGACTTCTGTGTTGCCTGAACACACACAGCATGAGGCCAGATGCCCTGGGTGGCAGGACACCACAGCCTCGCTACGCTCCCTGAAATGAAGGACACGAAGGAGCGGAAGGTGTGAGGGAGGAAGCAGGACATCTTGTTAGGAACACGGAGCGGTCCCCAAACTGTTCAGCTGGCTTGGATGGGACTGGGATGGTGACAGGACTGACTTGTGAAGGGCTTTGCCTCAGGAAGGAGTTTTATGTTTTTGTTGTTTTATTTTTAACTTTTTAAGACATGTGTTCTTATTGATTTTTTTTTTTTTTTTTAGAGAAAGGAAGGGAGAGGAAGAGAGTATTGGATACTAAAGAGGAGATAATAAGGAAATGAGGTTCAACAATGAGATCCAAAGAAACACTGATGAGAAAGAAACATCGATCGGCTGCCTTCTGCACACCCCCAACTGGGAATGGAGCCCGCCACCCGGGCATGTGCCCCGACTGGGAATTGAACCCGCGCCCTCTCGGTGCATGGGATGACACCCAACCAGCTGAGCCGCACCAACCAGGCTGGAGAAGGAGTCCTCACTTTGTTTCGAAGGCAGGAGAGCCAACGCCGGCTGTTAGCAACAGCGGCCAGGGCACAGGAGCATTTCCTACAGTGCCTCTGGGCAGCCATGTGGGGTGGGGCAGAGACGAAGGTGACCTCAGAGACTCTTGCAAAATCCAGGTAAACGCGAGCCAGTCCAGTCACCGGTGCAGGACACAGCCCATTCCAAGGGGCAATCCAGTGTAGCCGATGCAAGAGGCCCTGGGAGAGGCACCCCCCCCCCCTCCTGCGGGGATTGCTATTTCTTTTTTCCTTTTTGGCTGTTGTTTATTAATTTTTTGGAGAGAGAGGGCGAGTGGGAAGGAGAGAGAGGTTTGTTGTTCTACTTATTCATGCATCATTGGTTGATTATTGCATGTGCCCTGGCTGGGGATTGAACCCACAACCCTGGCGTTATTGGGATGACGCTCTAACCAGCTGAGCTACCTGGCCAGGGCGGGATTCCTATTTCTTAAGAACCGGCTTCTCCATCAGAAGAACACAGTTTCCCTCTCTCACATGCTTCTTGATCTTTGCTCCCAAGACCTTTCGGATTCCTATCGCCTACAATCCCATTCTGATGTAGGAATTCCCTAGCAGGCTGCTCCCTGGAGCCCAGTTTCCTGGGAGCACAGAGGCAAACACACAGACAAGGAGAGCAAATCCAGTCGTTCTCACACGGGCGCAGACGCACACACGCTCATGGCTGTGTCAGTCTACCTTTCCCGTACGGACGTCACTCCAGGGGGAAAAGGAATCCAACTTCGCCTGATGGTGCCCCTCGGTGCAATTACCATCACTGTGACTTTTCTCTTTCACCGAAAACCCTTCATCACACAGAATCTTCAGGCTTCCACACCGACATCGAAGCCCACCTGCACGTATGCACGCATTCGCCAGCCAAGCCACGTGCACTGTCCTCTATGTGAGTGAGTCCCAGATATGACTGACTGAAGAGGAGCTGTGCCCTGGGTAACCTGGGATTTCTCAGGGTGGCCCCTCAGCACCAGCTCTCTCATTAGTAAAACAAAGAAGGGAGAGGAGGAGGAGGAGGAGAAGGAGGAGGAGGAAGAGAAGAAAAAGAAGGAGGAGGAGGAGGAGGAGAAGGAGGAGAAAAAGAAGAAGGAGGAGGAGGAGGAAGAGGAGGAGAAGAAAAAGAAGAAGGAGGAGGAGGAAGAGGAGGAAGAGAAGAAAAAGAAGGAGGAGGAGGAGGAGGAGGAAGAGAAGAAAAAGAAGGAGGAGGAGGAGGAGGAGGAAGAGGAGAAGGAAGAGGAGGAGGAGAAAAAGAAGAAGGAGGAAGAGGAGGAGGGGGAGGAGAAAAAGAAGGAGGAGGAGAAGGAGGAGGAGGAGAAGGAGGAGGAGGAGGCTGCATACTGACTCTGATCCTATGATGAATACCCACAGGAAGCGAGAGCCGCGGGGCACTGCCCACCGTGGCTGGCGGGAGGGCCAAGCGCCTGCGGGACACGCAGCCGCAGGGTTCATCCGAGGATCCCCCGCAGGTGGGCCTGGGTCCTGAAAAGCAGCAGCCAAGTCAGAGCCAAACCACAGGAGCAGCCTCCCGGCCGGTGCGTGCTTCCGCCCAGCGAGGGGCAGCGACCCGCCTCCTCTCCCGGCCTCATCTGTTTACTTTCCTGTGGCTTCTCTGCTGAAGAGACAACACATGCCCAGTCCACAAAGTCCCACCGAGGAGGGAGCTAGAGGTCTCGCTCCCCACCCCCTCCCCTCGCCCTCCACCAGGGTGCGTGCCCGAGGCCCCCTGTGCCAGCCGCCAGGACTCGCCCGGGACCCTCAGTGCCGCCTTCACTGCGGAGCACCCCTCGCCGCCTGCTCAGCCCGCACCCAGCAGGTGATTCTCGTCAACATGGGAGGCCCGTGGGCCGCTTGTTTGCTCCAACTCCTCCCTCACCGTTTCCTCTGGCTGGAGGGCCCCAGGGTCAACCCAAGGTCACCGTCTCGCTGAGTCACCGGACAGCACGGACCCAGCAGCGTCTCGGAGCCACCTGTGCGCCAGG
Organism: Myotis vivesi; assembly: GCA_035771395.1. Taxonomy (NCBI): domain Eukaryota; kingdom Metazoa; phylum Chordata; class Mammalia; order Chiroptera; family Vespertilionidae; genus Myotis; species Myotis vivesi. Next base: position 1,798,165 of record JAWPEG010000005.1, on the reverse strand, counting down.
CGCCGGGCAGGGAGCTTGAAGAACCGGAGCCTCGACATTGCCCTTGCCCAGTGACGGCGAACCTTTTGAGCTCCGCGTGTCAGCATTTTGAAAAACCCTAACTTAACTCTGGTGCCATGTCACATATAGAAATTTTTGATCTTTGCAACCGTAGTAAAACAAAGATTTATATTTTTGATATTTATTTTACATATTTAAATGCCATTTAACACAGAAAAATCAACCAAAAAAATGAGTTCGCGTGTCACCCCTGACACGCGTGTCATAGGTTCGCCATCACTGGCCTAGACTCACACCACCATCCTCTACCATCGGAAGCACCTGCTTGGAAAATCCGGCCTTTCGCCAGACCCTGGCTCACAGAGGTTTAGCCCCAAAAGAATGAGCGGACCCATGTGTAAGTCTATGGAAACGGTGGGGAAAGTGGCTTTAAGAGAAGCGTGGTTGGCTTCTCTCGGCTTCGAGGACTCAGTAGACCCGTCTAACCTTCAAACAGCAGGAATAGGGCTGCGCCAGCCCTGGGGGCCCAAGGAAGAGCAGCCGCCCCTGATGCCTGTTAGTCCCCTTGGCACCGGCTCTCCAGCAGTCAGGCCATCCCTGCAGGCAGAGTCTCCTACCCAAGAAGAAACATGAAAACGGAACTTTAAAGAGGAAGCCAGCGATGATGCAATACAATGCAGCGAGCCGGTCTTCAAAAGCTCGCATTGTTACTATTCTGGCACCGCTCTCGGAGGGGCTGAAACACATTATAGACAGAGCTGGGCGCGGTGACGCAAGAGGATGCGACTGATCAAACACAAACCCCAAGTCAGATTGTTTCCGTTCCATCCCCAGGGCCAGCTGCGGGGTTACTTTTCAGTCTTTATTGGGGCGACCTAGACATCAGACCTTCTCTCTCTCACAGTGGTTTCAACAAAACCTCCTCTAATGGACATTAGCGCTGGTTATTAAAGAGGAGATAATGAGGAAAGGAGGTTCAGTGCTGAAACCCAGAGAATGTCTGCGTAACTTCGGTTTCATCGACTCCAAGCGTTGAAATGAACCCGTCTGCCACACCACCAGCCTCACCTGCGCCTGGCCAAGGATCAGCGCCAAGGCGAGTCTGGCGCTTCGGAGCGGCGCTCACACAGCCTCCCCCTCCCCCTCTCTTCCTTGGCGTGTTTTCCCGGGGCTGCACTCAGGAACAACACTCAAGTGGAAAGAACCTTCCAGCTCTCCCTCCAGGGGAGTGCATGACCCTGTGCCTTGGACAGAACAGGCGCTCAGCGAAGGCCCCAGCTGACCTGACACCTCCGAAATGAGACGCTTTCGGAGGCACCAGCCTGAACGCCCCCCGAGAAAGGCAGCTGAATGGAGGGTGCTGTTCGATTTGATCATTTTGTTGGATCTCTTGAAAACGGGGCTGTTATTTATAGAAATATATATATTTATTTATATTCATATTTCTTTATTGATTTCAGAGAGGAGGGGAGAAGGAGAGATAGAAACATCAATGATGAGAGAGAATCATTGATCGGCTGCCTCCTGCACACCCCCTACTGGGGATCGAGCCCGCAACCCAGGCATGTGCCCTGACCGGAATTGAACCTAGGACCCTACAGTCCGCAGGCCGACGCTCTATCCACTGAACTAAGCCGGCTAGGGCAATGATGTATATTTTTTGTTAATTGATGTATATTGGTCAACCTAGTTGACCTCCTGGTTAGTTGCAATGATGTCCATAATCTTTAGTCCTGGAAAACGTCGATTTAAATACCCTCATCCCAGACTATCACAGATCACTGACTCCTTTAAAACATTTCTACCATGATCGAGAGTACGAAATACAGTTTACGTAATTACCCAGATCACACAGACATATATATTTACATATATATTCACATATATACGTATCTATCTGAAACAAAATTTACACAATAGAACCTTTCCTCGCAATATGAATACATTCAGATATTTTCTGTTGTATATACAGTTGATTCTGCAAAGTCGCTGGAACTTTAATTAGTGAATATTAAATGCTGCTTCCAGGGGAAATAGCAAGTTGTGTTTCTTTTTTAGTGTCTGCTCATAATATTTTCATCAACAGATCAATGCATGATCTTATTTTATGTGTGTTCGTCTTAAAAGACAGCAAACAACACATATTGTTGATTCGTTAACACTGAACTTGTGGCAGACAGCACTAGGAGCCTGAACAAAGCTTACCCCATCTGTGGTTCCTCCATGACACACACCACAGCCTCCTGCACGCCGTCACTACCACATGCTTCCATGCCAGCGTGGGGTTGTCTGAAACATCACAGCCACCAACCAAAATGCACAAACCATGGCACCACGTCAGCTGCACAAAGGACAGCGTTTGCAGTGTGAGGCAGGAGGGCCGGAGAGGGCAAGGCGGGCGACTGCCTCGCTCCTCCTCGGCTGCCTCGGCAGGGGCCCCTTGTTGATGCTCTGCGCACCTGCAACTGGCTGACAGCAGCAGCGTCAGCCTCCATCCTGTGTCTGCAAATACATCTTAGGGTGTAAGTCAGTGGTCGGCAAACTGCGGCTCGAGAGCCACATGCGGCTCTTTGGCCCCTTGAGTCTGGCTCTTCCACAAAATACCGACTTCTGCGCATGGGCCACGAAGTTTCAATCGCACTGTATGTGGGCGCCCACACGTGGTATTTTGTGGAAGAGCCACACTCAAGGGGCCAAAGAGTCACATGTGGCACGCGAGCCGCAGTTTGCTGACCATGGATGTAAGTGGATTCAGTGATACAGAATCCACGAATAACCAGGACCAATTGTAATACATGTGTGGGCCTGTATTTATGTATGTGTATGTGTATGTGTGTATATGATTTTACAACAAACTAATGGTTTTTGATTTTACAAGAAACTAATATTTTTTTATTGCAAAACCCTACAATAAGATAGGCAGTTGAGTGTCAGGATTGGGACTTGACCACCATTTTATCTCCATAGTGAATCAATGACCAAAACAATTGTCAAATGCCAGTGCCTCAATACGGGCTCATTGGCTGTGGCTGCT
>JAWPEG010000005.1:1746918-1792602 GCA_035771395.1 Myotis vivesi | reverse complement strand
AAATCAGGATCTCAGGCGCAGGTGATAAGAAACACAGTCAAGTCACTGGTGCTTGGTGCTGCCTCCTGCCCTGAGAAACAGGGTCCCTGGGCCTGTGCTAGGCGGACAAACTCCCGTTCGCACGATTGCTCCCAGCCCAGGGCTCCGATGCCAGCAGTGCGTGCAGGATTAGTTCCTGGTGCTGTGCGCGCTTTTGCTCCCAACCCAGGGCTTCAAAGCCCCAGTGCGTGTAGGATCAGTTCCTGGTGGTGCGCGCGCCTATGCTCCCAGCCCAGGGCTCCGATGCCAGCAGTGCGTGTAGGATCAGTTCCAAGGTGCTCGCACGCTTCCAGGCCAAAGTTTCTGCAGCGTTGAGACCTCGGCAAGGGGTAGGTCTATCAGTTAGTTATTCTGGCGCTGCCCGCGAGCCTGGGGTTAGGGGGGATGGGCTCTGTTACTCACGGATCTGCGGCAGGGATTTCTGAACTTTTGGTGTCTGAAGGTCTGTAGCTGTGGTCGCAGGTCTCTGTCCCCAGTAGCTGCAGGGTCCTGGTATGCTTCTGAGATCAGACTGGGTGGTGCTGAGCTGTTTTGTTTTAAAATATATTTTTATTGGTTTCAGAGAGGAAGGGAGAGGGAGAGAGACGGAAACATCAATGATGAGAGAGAGTCATGGATCGGCTGCCTCCTGCATGCACCCTCGCCGGGGATTGAGCCTGGAACCCAGGCCTGTGCCCTGACCAGGCATCGAACCATGACCTCCTGGTTCATAAGTTGATGCTCAACCACTGAGCCATGCCGGCTGGGCCAATGTACTTTTTAAAAATCTCTGCTCTGAAACTTCTCTGTCATTTGCCTTTCAGACACATTTACCTCCAGTAAGAATCCCTCTCACAAGAATGTCAACTTAATCAGTTGCATAAGATTCAACCCCACTCACTTTCTAAATAAATTCACTTCAATCAAGATAATGCTGAGCATTCGCCTCCGAATGATGTTCCCGAAGCCAACTGTTTACGTTGCTGAGAAACGGGCTCTCAAGTGCGACCGTCTCACAGTTTATATCCGAGGAACGGAAGCCACTCACCATTTAATCTACGGTCATGACTATGCTGGGCTTACCAGGCCTCCTGACTAGCAAACACAGGTCTAATCGGTGCATTGTAGACTGTACAGATGGAAGAAGTTATTTTTTAAGAAAAGAAAATCAAAATATTCATTCTACAACTGCAGGAAATTTGAAATTTTGAAATGTTAAAGTAAAGCATCAGAAAAACATATTCACCCAAAACCAGCTTTGGCTGGTAAACCTAAGGCAGTGGTTCTCAACCTTGGCTGCGCGTTAGAATCACCCGGGAATCTTTTTTAAATCCTGATTTCTGGGCCTCAGCCTCCGGAAATTCTGTTTCTTTGTGATGGGGTGGGGCCACAACATGAGTCACAAAGAAACAGAATTTCCGGAGGAGGAGGCCCAGAAGTCAGGATTTTAAAAAGATTCCCGGGTGATTCTAACGCGCAGCCAAGGTTGAGAACCACTGCCCTAAGGTCATCTGTAGTCCCTTCTCCATCTGCCTTCCCTCGGTCTCCACGGCACCCTGGGGAGGTTCTCTTTGTCTTTAATTCCGATGGCACTTGTATCTTCTCTTGCTGAACTAATCATTTTCTACTTTAAATTGCACTTATTCACAGGGTTATACCTAAGACAACATTTTTAATGACAGCATTATACACCTCTTGATTTCTCTATTAGACTGTATTTCTTTTGTCTTTGAGTCGCGAGCACCTAGCGTGGCATGTTATGCAACGTGGTGCACAATCCATGCTCGAAGGATGACGAACCCACAGAGATTGCAATGCCACTTCTCTCGGCTACATTCCACATCGACGGCTTTTCAAAAGGTGCGCGGACTTCAGATATTACCAGACATTCACAAGAAGACATTTCAACAAACTTAACAAATCCTGTAGGTACCAGGCAATGTAGTTTGCTATCTTACTTAATTTTGCTATTTTCACAGACACACACAACACACAAGAGTTCAAAGTATATATTTGCATATAATGGATATGGAAACTGATGTTCAAAGAAGTTAGATCATTTCCTCAGATTGTGCAGCTAAGGCCTGGAGGGCCCCAGACGTGTTCTTCCCCGTGTTATCCGTCTCTATGCCTGACTTCAATCCGTTCCTCCACACCAGGGCCATCTCCCCACACAGCATAGAGTTCAAGGGGCAAAGCCAACAGGTCATGGACTCTTGTAACAATTCTCTCTCTTGGACCCCTTACTCTGTTCCTGGACTTGGTTTTATTTCCTACTCAATTCTGCTGGTTAGCAAATATACTCCTGCCATTTTTATCATTTAAAATTCAAATTTACCCTTTCAACTAAAAACTATTCCACTTCTTGATGTTGGCACGACTTGGCCTAACCCACAGGACAGCAGCCCAGCAGCCCAGCCCTGGCCAGACTCACCAGCAACACAGTTCCGCTTTGCCCAGCCTTCCGTGGGGCACGGGCAGAAGAAAGGGAAGGAAGAAGACTGCACCGCCGTGGGAATCACTGGGCCCATGTCCCTGCCCTGCACGCTGACTGCCACCCCAGGGGGTCCTGGGAGAGGTGAGCACTTTAAGGAATCACAGCGATTGTTGAGATAATGCTGGAGGGCAGTACTTTCATGACTCACTCCCACTTTTCAAGTCTTTAAGCTAAAATCTAAACACTTCAGTGATAGACATGTGCTGTTCATTGGGAACAGCCCCGGTGCGCTTAGCTGGCGGTGATCGGTATCTTCACCCATTGCAGATGTTTGCCATTTTCCTTCACTTTGACGCCGACCTGTTCATTCACACATTAACTCATTTCTCCACCAAATACTTATCACCACCTGCTCTGCGCGAGGCACAGTTCTTGGACCAGCAGTTCAGCGGGGAGTAGCACAAGGCCTCGGCCTCCTGGAGCCTACGCGGGGAGGGTAAGGAGAGCCCGGAAGTAAACATTTAGCAGAGTTGTGTCACAACGAAAAGTGCTGTGATGGGAACAGCACATGGGCGGAATCAGAAGGAAAGTGATGGTGACATTTAAGCTAAGGCCTGAATAGAAGAAGGCAGCCATACAAATATCTGAGGAGAGAAACTACAGGCTAACCAGAAAAATAACGAAAGACCACACCTCCCACAGCTCTCTAAACCAAGGAAACTAATAAAAATAAAAATACGTACATCAGATCAGGAGCAATGGTGACTTAAGTCAGGGACCCAAACATGTGTCCATACAGTTTCAGTCTCAGAGGTTTAAATGGTACCTGGGCGAGCTCCCTGAAAACGCTTTATGGATTAAAATGCTCTCTTCCCTGATCCTCAAAATAAAAAAAAAACCCATTGGGCTTAGTTTACAGCATAAAGTTACAGAGTTCTAACCAGGGGTCCATGTACTCAAGACAATTCAAGAGTCTGACCTGTTCTTATGGCTACAATGCAATGTACCTTATTGCTCCATTTCAAATGCCCGTTGGTGCGTGTGACAACACAGTGGGGAAATGGAGTGGTTCTGTGGGTCTTGTTAACCGCATCCAAGTACAATTATAGAATACTCCCCTTATACTTGGTCATGTTAACTCCACCAATGTCCACACTGTGTTCGCACCCGCTCTGATGTTTAAAATGACTGTGTTACTCTGGGAAAGTTTAACCGTGCCATTCTTCCTCAGTCCCTCCAAGTACCACCCCTTCAACATGATAACCGCGATCCTAGATCAAAGGCTTCTATAGTCTGTTTCCTGGCCCACCAGATAATCCCAATGCATCAAAGTTCACCAAAAAAACGAAAATCCTGTTTTAAGAGGGAGAAGGTAATTTTTTTTTACTTCAGTTTTATACACCTTATGACTGGGGGGTCCTTTTTACTAGCAAAATGACCAATACAATGGTTCTCAACCTTCCTAATGCCGCGACCTTTTAATACAGTTCCTCATGTTGTGGTGACCCCCAATTTCATTGTTACAAATTGAACATCATTAAAGCATAGTGATTCATCACAAGAACAATATGTAATTATAGATGTGTTTTCCGATGGTGTTAGGCGACCCCTGTGAAAGGGTCGTTCGACCCCCAAAGGGGTCTCGACCCACAGGTTGAGAACCGCTGGATTAAAGGCTATGGAAATGCTATGCTCGTAGTCAGCATTAGCACTTGCTTCTAGTTTCCAGAGGACCTCTTCTTCCAGCAAGGCTGGCTCTCATCCCACTTCTGAAACGGTGGGAGGTGTGTTCTGTGTGCAGATGTGGGGAAAGTCACAATCCCGCTGTGCGGGCATCGGCAGGTGTTGATGTGCTTTTTCAAGTGGTTTTTCCAGTTCTGCTCTTCTTGCCATTTAAATAGGAATCAATGCTCATTTAGTCTCATTGTGTTGAACTTTATTTGTTGTGAGTTGTTTAGTTAACTAAGTAAATATCTCTCTAAATAACTGCTTTTGTGGAGTATAGTTTTCCAATCTATATACGGTATATAAAACCCTAATATGCAAATAGACCAAACAGCGAAACAACCGAACAACCGGTTGCTATAACATGCGCTGAGCACCAGGGGGCATGCGCAGAACATGGTGGGCATCGGCTGCGGCGGGATGGTGGAGCAGGTGAGCAGGGGTGCCAGACCAAGGCGGGGCGCTGGTCGCTGTCATCAGGGCGAGCCTCTGGTGGTTACTGAAAATTCTTTGCTCCTGCACACTGCAGTCCTGCCCGGCACTTGCACTCACTGCCAGCACCAGTGCCGCCACTCACGCCCACAGCCGGCACCCAGCGCCGGTCCCAATCACTTGGCACTGTCAGCGGGTGCAAGTGGAGGCTGCCAGCCCCGATTGCCCCTGAGGGCTTTTCCACCTCCCCCTGCTCCTGAGGGGCAATCAGGGCAGCAGCCGCCACCCGCACCCGCTGATAGTGCCGCCCCGCTCGCACCCACTGCTGGCACCAGCCACAATCGCTCCACACCATCAGCGCGTGGGAGTGGGGCTACTGGCAGACAGGGGCCAGGGGCCACAGCAGGAGGGGCCGGGCAGGGGCATGGAGGATGGGCCGAGACCTACCCCTGTGCCCACCGCAGCCTTGTGGCCCACAGTTCTTTTCAAGGTGCACAAATTCCTGTACTAGGCCCCTAGTATAAAATATAAAACATGAATATAGTCTAAAGCATTTTTTCATAATAGAACTGCAATCTCTCAGCCAAAACTTTTAAGACAAGATGTGTTTTAAAGTTCAGCACTTTTCAAATGTTTGACAGGTAGCATAGGTCTAATGTCATGCATGGGAAGCACAGCTCAAGCTCACCACCATTTCCGCAGTGACACATATGAGCACTTAGACTAAACTGAGAGTAAAAGACTCCGAAAAGCCTCACGCTGGTTTCAGTTTGGTTTTGCAGCCAAATGAATCTGTATCAAACTTTCAGAAACACTTCGTTTTCAAGGGAAACAACTAAAAATGTCTTAAAGAAGTATAATTGATTTGCTAAAAGAGGAGATAAAAGAGATCATATTAAATGATCAATTAAAATCAAGGGGAAGGGGGAACCAAGAACAAAATTTATAAATAGAAAACAGCAATAAACAGTAGATATTAGTTAACCTACACCAACAATCACTTTATTAATGGAAATTAATTCACTTATATCAACAATCACTTTATGAATGGTATTACTATGCCAATTTAAATACTACAATTATCAAAGTAGATTTTTAAAAAAACAGGATCCAACTATATGATGATGTCACACAAAACCCAATACAAAGACTCAGACAGGTGAAAAGTAAAGGGATGGAGAAAGATCTACCATACTAACACTAATCAAAGCAAGCTGGAGTAGCCGTATTGGCTTCAGACAAAGTTGATTTCCAGGCAAGGAAAATTATCAGGAGTAAAGATAGGCATTACATAATAAAAAGGGGTCAGTTCGCTAAGAAGACATAACAATCCTAAACATGTGCACACCTAACAGAAGAGTGTCAAAATACAAGCAACAAAAACTGATAAAGCAGCAAGGAGAAATCGACCAACCACTGTTACTGTCTGAGATTTTCATTCCCTCGGTCAGTCACTGATAGATCAAGCCGGCAGAAAATGAGTCAGGACATGGCTGAACTCCATGGCACCATCGATCAGCTGGATCCAATTGACATTGAAAGAATACTCCATCCAACAACAGCAAAATACTTTTTTTTTTCAAGCTCACATGCAAGACAGACCACATTCTAAGCCATTAAATACACCTTCACATGTTAAAAAGAATAAAGCTCATATAAGGTATGTTCTCAAACTACAATGGGCAAAGTAGAAATTAATAACAGAAAGATCACTGGAAAACACCCAAATATTTGGAAACTGAACAACATACTTATAAATAGCACATGGCTTGTAGAAGAAATCTCAAGAGAAATTAAAAATAATGAACTAAATGGAAATAAAAAAATGCAACTTTTCAAAACTTGGGGGATATAATAACAGCAGTGCTTAGAAAGAAACCTAGAGCATTAAATGCTATGAGGGGGAAAAAAGACCTAAAATTATAAGTTAAGACACTAGGAAAAGAAAAACATTTAAGCCTAAATCAAGAAAAAGAAGTTATAAAAATTATAGCATAAGTCAATTTAATTGAAAACAAGAAAATAATAGAGCAAAATCAGTGAAACCAAACACTGGTTCTTTAAGAAGATCAATAAAATTGGCAAACCTATAGCTAGGCTAACAAAAAGATAGAAGACACAATCAACCAATATCAGAAATGAAGTAGGGGCCATTACTAATCCCATGTATATTACAAGGGTAAGAAAGGAATACAACAAACAACTCTATGCCCACAAATTTGATAACTTAGATGAAATTGGCCAATTCCTTGAAAGACACACCAACTACCAAAAGTCACACAAAGAGAAATAAATGACTTGAATATCCTTGTGTCTACTAAATTGAAGTCAATAGTTAATAAACTTCCCAGAAAGAAAATACCGCAAGCTAAGATCATTTTACTGGTGAATTCTACCACACATTTAAGGAAGAAATGACACTAATTCTTCACAATTACTTCAAAAAGCAGAAGCAGAGAGAACACTCCTAACTCATTTCATAATGCCAGTCTTACCAAAGCCAGATAAAGACATTAGAAGAAAGGAAAGCTACATATGGACCAATCTCTCTAATGAACAATGATATGAAAATCCTCCACAAAATACTAGCCGATCAAATCTCACAGGGTCTAAAAAGAATTATAGGACACACCCAAGTGGGATTTATTTCAAGTATGTGAGGATGATTCAACACACACACACACACACACACACACACACACACACTCACACATCAATGTACCTCTACATCAACAAGCTACAGTTGAAAAATCAAATGATTATATCAATTATGACAGAAAAAGCATTTGACAAAATCCATACAAAAAACCCTCTCAAAAGTAGGAATACGGCAACTTCCTCAGCTGGATAAAGAACATCGCGTGAAAACTAAAGCCACATTACCCTTATTTGTGAGAAATGGATGCTTTCTGCTTAAGACCAGCCACAAAGCAAGGTGCCGCACTCCCATTCAGCACTTCCGGAAGCTAATCATACTCATCAGACTGCTGACGCCCCCGTGTCAAAGTTGATTTTATTTCATATTAGTGTGGTCACTCCAGCCTTCTTATTTCTCTCCTGGCACGGCCCATCTTTCCGTCCACGTACTTTCCCGACTTTTCTAGCATCTATATTTGCCACGTGTGAGTCTCTAGAAGAAAGAGTTTGTTCTCTAAACCCATCCCGACAGCCTCTCCCTTTTCATCAGAGTGGTTAGCCCACTAATGCGTTCGCCTTCTGAAGACTAGGGATCTAATTCATTCGGTATAAAATGTCACTGAGGACGTTCTAACCAGGGAGATTTCTGGGGTGTTATCTTTGGAAACTGGTTATTTTGGGGACAGTTTTAGATTTACAGGGAAGTTATGAGGATGATGCGGCGTTTGCATTTACCCACACCTGGTTTCGCTGTCATCACCATTTTATAACCGCGTGCTACAGTCACGATGACTATTGAACCGTTTGGTATACAGTATTGTCATTAGCTAAAGCTCGCACTCTTCAGATTTCCTTTTTCTGTCCCGGGACGTCCCACCGCATTTAGCCCGGAGTCTCCTGAGGCTCCTCCCCGCTGTGAGGTTTCTGAGACTGGGTTAGGGTTCCCTGGATGGCTTCCCGGACTACTGGCAAGGTATCTAGTAGAATGGTTGTCGATCGATGGGAATGTTTCTCTCAGGACTAGAGGGGGGTTGTGGGACTGAGGCAAGGGACCATTCTCATCACGTCATATTCAGAGTGCCTGTTGGCACATGACGTTGACTGTCGATGTTAACCCTGATCACTCGTCTGAGGCAGCGTCTGTCAGGATTCTCCACTCACCATACGCTTCCCCCCTCTGCACACCAGACCTTAGGGAGGAGTCCCAGGCAGCCCACACCTACCGAGCAGGAGCTAATTCTCCTCCTTGACAGTAGAGTAATTTACATCAATGATGGGGAATTTTCCTGCACAGAAGACCTATCTCTTCCTCCATTTACTTATCTGATCACTTGTTTATGTCCATAAGGACTCGGGGTGTTTATTTTACACTTCGTACCATAACCCATCGCTACTTTATTGCTTTCGCTGCCCAGACCGTCCGTGTTGGCCATTGGGAACTCTCAGTTTGTTATGTCCCTTTGACCTACCCTTATCACACGCCCTTAGCACTGTGAGGTCTTTATATATATTTTGAGAACTTCCTTATTTATAGCATTACAAGCCCAGCCTGTCTGGCTCCGTGGCTGAGCATCGACCCATGCACCAGAGGTCACCGGTTCAATTCCTGTCAGGGTACATGCCCGGGTTGTGGGCTCGATCCCCGGCAGGGGGAGCGCAGTGGGTAGCCGATCGGTGTTGATGTTTCTCTCTCCCTTCTTCTCTCTCTAAAGGTCAATTTAGGAAACATATGGATAGCACTACAAGACACTCTTGCCCCCGTCCTAGAGGCAGCAGTTTCCTCAAGGCACCTGGTTCTGTTATGGAGAATGATATCCAAACCAACATCTGGGTGACAGCTGTGCTCACAGCTACTGAGATGTCATCACTGCTAGGACCCCTCCACTGACACAGCAAGAAAATATGTGTGGGGACCAACCTGGGTGCATATACAGGTACCTGTAGATATTTCTATACGTAACCAGCTGTATCTACATTAAGCTAAACGTTCACACCAATGTCTCCAGCTCTAGGCCATTGCCCCACAACTTATTCCAGCCTCCTCCCCTTGCTTACCTGTGACCTCCAACGGTGACACACCTTCTCCCAGCATCTGCCACCTGCTTCCTTACTTATTCAATGCCAGGATACATGTACAGCAGTCTCGGAATTGTTGGCCCGAAACCATGAGAGACAATGTAACGCACCAGGGGAAGTGACTGAGACCATTCCTTTGGCAGACGACATTCATTTCCAAAGTCACTCGGGTCAGTACCGTTCCCCCAACCCCTTTCAGAGGCTGTTTCATACATTTGTAAAACAACTCGATCGGATTGTCCCATTCTGGATTACTCCTGGGACCTTCCAATCTTATAAATGATCGTTTTAAATTAGATACAATTAGTTTTACTCTTGGTGCTATAAAGTTCTGTGGGTTTTGACAAATGCATAGTGTCATGCACCCACTATTACAGCATCATAGAAAATAGTTGAATACAAGTCATATTCCAGATATGTGTTCTGAATATCTCCTCACCATCTCTGGCGTATCTTTTCATTTTCTCAACAGTCTAAGGTCACCTAGAGCTTCTCCTGCGTCATCTGCTGGAAGTTTTATAGTTTTGCATTTTAAATGTAGGTCTGCAACCCATTCGGAGTTCATTTGAGGGAAGTAATAAGGTCTGTCCTAGACACCTCCTGCATGTGGATAGTCACTGTCCAAGCACCATTTGTTGAAAAACTATCCTTGTTCCTTTGCATTTCCTTTGATCCTTCATCAAAGACCAGTTGACTATGTATAAGGGAGTCTATTTCTGGGCTCTTTATTCTGTGCCACTGATTTATTTGTTTATTCTTTTGCTAATACCATACTACAGCTTTAGCGTAAGTTTTTCAGTCAGATAGGATTGGTCTTCTGACTTTGATCTTCTTCAATATTGTGCTGGCTATTCTGGGTCTTTTTCCTTTCCATTTCACTTTAGACTTAGTTTTTCAGTATCCACAAGATAACTGGGATCTTCATTGGGTTACAATGAATATATACATCAGGTTTAGAACTGACTTTTTAAAAATATTGAGTCTCCTATCCACAAATATGGAATATATCTCTACACCTATTTAGATCTTTGATTTCTTTCATCAGAGTTTTGTAACTTTTGTCATTTAATTCTTGTATATATTTTGTTAGATTTATACTTAAATATTAAAATTTTATAATGTAGATGATGTTTTAAATTTCAATTTCTCATTTCTCATTACTTACATATAGAAAAACAACTAATTCTTGTGTATTAATCTTGTGTCCTATGACCTTGCTTTAATCACCTACTAGTTCCAAGAGTATTTGTTATTAATTCTTTGGAATTTGTGTATAGACGAGCATATCATCTATGAACAAAGACAACTTTATTTCTTCCCTATTAATCTGTGAAATAGGTATTTGTTTGTTAGCTTGTTTTATTGCCTATTGCATTAGCTAGGACTTTCACTATAACAGTAAATAAGAGTAGAGGGGGCATCCATGCCTTGTTCCCAATCTTAGGAAAAAAGTATCTAGTTTCTCAACATTAAATATTAGCTGTGAGTTTTCTGCACCTGTTCTTTGTAAAGTAGAGAAAATTTCCCTCTATTTATAGTTGGCTGAACTTTTATCATGAATGGGTATTGGATTTTGTCACATTATTTTTCTGCACCTATTGATATGATCATATAATGCTTCTTCTTCAGCTTGTTGAAGTAATGAGTTACAGGGACTGGTTTTCAAATGCTGAGCCAGCCTGGCACATCTGCATTAAACCCCACTGTGTTGGAGTCTATAATTCTTTGACTCAACTTGCTAATATTGAAAGGTTTACATTTCTGTTCAGGAGAGATGCTGGCCCATTGCTTGGTCTTCCTATACTGTCTGCCTGGTTTGGTGTTAGATAATGCTGGCCCCATAGAATGAGTCAGAACATGTTCTCTGCTCCTATTACCTGGAAGAGAAGATAGAGAATTGGTATCATTTCTTCCTCGAATATTTGGTAGAGTTCACCAGTGAGCTCATCTGGGCCTGGTGCTTTCTCGTTTGTAAGGTTACTAATTGTTGATTCAGCGTTTCACACATACAGACTTATTCAGACTATTTTTCTTTGTGTGAGTTTTGCTGAGTTGTTTCTGTAGAGAAATTGGCCAGTTCCTCTAGGTTATTGAATTGGTGGGCATAGAGTCTCTGAACTGTTTGATTCTGCCAATCGGCCATGGAAGTTTCAATGTGGCTGTAATTTCCCTAAGGTTCCAGAAGCAACCCAGCAGTTCACTAGAATTTTCTCCCAGGTATCTGGGCTGCCTGAATGTCTAACATATTAAGTTTATATGTTAAATGCTGCATTGTGGGACAACAGCATCATGTGACAACGTGCCCTTCATATCACTCCTCCACCCTTGATCCAGTATCCTCAGGGTCTGCTCCCGGGAATGCTCTTCTAGTTCCTCTCACAACATGAAAGTTAGGTCCTGACACCCTTCCGACACGTGACCACTCCTTCCAGCACTTTGTCAGGCGCGTACCCAGCTGTTTCCTGCTAGAAGAGAAGGTTGGGTTGGCCTAGCCATCAGGAGGTGAAGAGAGGGCAGGCCCTGAGGGAACCGCTATAACATGGCTGCCTGCCACAGAGTCTTCAAGAAAGGGGGGCTGTTTCCCTAAAATGGAGAGTTGGGGCCACTTCTGCAAATCCAGAGAGCACAGGGGAACCTGGATACTCAAGTTGATCTACCAAGATCTCCTCCCATCAGGTCCTAGGGTCTCTCTCCTTCTCCCCGAAGGGCTCATCCTTAGCCCAGGAGACGTGCTGGGCTGAGAATGCAGCCTTTGCCAGAGCTCTCACTCTTAGAAATCGCGTTCTGTGCCCGCTGCTCACCTCCACCTCGGACCTCCCCACTAGGAAGGAGCCAGGTCACTCTGGAGGCTACCTAAGAAGCCACTCACTCTCACACTTCACTTTAAATTCGTGATTGATTATCCCGAGCCAATGACTTTTCTCTTTTCAATTGCAATCAACAGTAGCTAATCAACTTCATACCCATTATATCTCTGCCACCTTCCAAATGTCAGCGATATTGTACAAACCAGCAAATTCTCCCACGATATCCATCCCATTCACCACAGGTGAGAGTCTCAGCAATTGTATGTTTGCTGCATCTCATCCCTGTACAGAGGGGAGACTCATTTTCACTCCATGAAATACTATCAAGTGTGCTCTTCTCACCTGGTCCGCTCTCTGAAGCCGTTGTGTGTCATACCTACCATGCCATCAAGTAAAAAAAAAGCCTAACATGCCACTTAATTCTTGTAGCCCAAACAGAGAGGGTGTTGTATCTTCCCCCTAATTCTACATCAGTACCTTGCAGCCCAAATAAAGAGCCAGCACTGATATTTGGTCTTTGATTCTGCATCAGTGACTTCACTAGGTGAGAAGGTGGTGCCAGTGGACCACTGGTGGGCTCCGCAGAGAGGACACGAGTTGAAAAGGATGGTGGGACTTGGCAACATTTCATTCAGAAACAGTGGTTTCCTGAATGCCCCCACTGAAGAATTTCATGGCTTGGAACCCAGAGATGAGGCTTGTTTTATCAGAATGTTCACTTTTTAGAACAGAAAGAGAGAAATACTGAGTGGTTTGGTGAGGACCCTACTACCCAAGTCAACTGCTCAGGAAAACAATGCCAAGGAATTCCGTGGGCCTGTGTACACGTGGCTGGGCAGGTGCTTTCTACTGAAAGGCATTCGGGGCTTTGTCAGATTCGCCCAAACTACTCTCATCCTACCCCTGGGGAATCAGTGCATGTTTACCTTAACTCCATCCCCAGGATATCGGGGAATCACCTGAAAAATGAAATAATGAGCTGTGAGTAGAAATCTGAAAAAGTTCTTATGGCATTGGCATTAATACCAAAGAGTTGCCCGACCAGTGTGGCTCAGTGGTTGAGCATCAACCCATGAACCAGGAGGTCACAGTTTGATTCCCGTTCAGGGCACATGTGGGCTCGGTGGAAGGCATGCAGGAGGCAGCCGATCAACGATGTTTCTCTCCCACTGATGTTTCTGTCTCTCTATGCCTCTCACTTCTTCTCTCTCTAAAGATCAATAAAAAACATATTTTTTAAAAAATACCAAAGAGTTTATCATGATGAACTTTAGTAAAGGCCAAAGGAATTAGGCCAAGGTACCCCAAGTGCAAAGCTGCCATGAATACTCTGCTTGTTAGAAGGCCACTAAGATGGCAGCGTGGAAAGTGCGCTGATCTCCGCATGAGTCCCCGTGGCTCTAACAGAATCATTGTTTACAGCGCGGCGCTTGCTGCCCCGGGGGGTGCATTCCAGAGCTCCCGCTGACAGAATGGTTCCAGTGTGTCATTGCAGAAGAATACTGAACTAGACCCCGGCTTGGCTAATACTTGAGCCCTCCAAATTCCCAAGGGGTTGCTTTTGATGGGAATCTGGCCCCAACCGCTCTGTAATGTTCATGCTTGACCTCTACCACTCAACCCAAGAACTATCTAGCCCCGATTCGTGTCCAGTCCAATAGGTCATCCTGGGCGGACAAATGCGAGAATATTCTGGTGAAGAAAAATGGAACTGACTGCGACCGAGGATGATCGCTTTGGGTTAATGATCCCCAACCATGGCCCATGACTGTGGGATGGCCAGTGTCCACAGAATGCCCTTCATATACCACTCCATCACACACACACACACACACACACACACACACACACACACACAGCCTGGCACGCTGAGATGAGTCTCCATTCATGAACTTCGGCTGTCTTCAAAACACAGACTGCATGTTCCTCCACTAGAGGACCTCTTAGACGTACGAGCAAACGGAAGTTCCACCACAGACTCTAAAACCCCTTTATAAAACATTTTAAATTAGCATAGATTACCAAAACTTATTATAATAGATGTTTACCATAGTAACTAGAAAATATGAGTAAGCAAAAAGGTGAGTCCATAGTTCCACCAGCTACAGACGACCTCTATAGACAACCACTATTAACATTTTGGTTCCTGTCCTTCTAGCTCTGCGTCGTTCAATATGGTAGCCACTAGCCACAGGAAGTATGGAACAGGTGAAATGTTAATCTAGTCTGAACTGAAATATACTCTAATGCTAGAATACTCACAGGATTTCAAAAAGAGCACAAACTTATGTAAAATATCTCATTAGTAGTTTTGTTAGTTATATTAATATTTAATATCTCGGCTATATTAACTTAAATACACATCATTAAAATTAATTTCATTCATTTTGTTCTACTTTTTTACCGCAGCTATTGGAAAATTTTAAATGACGTATGTGGCTTGCATTTATGGCTTGAATGTATACTTCTGTAGAATAATACCTTGCTGGAACTTTTCTCAAAAGCATATACATTTACCTCTTTATGAGCATGACATATATGCTTTTTAGTTTTAAGTAACTTTTTAAGTTTAACAATATATTATGAACATATTTCTGAATCAGTAAATATTTATTTGCAATACTGTTTTTAATGTCTATTATACAGTTTAATATTATATTGATAATCTTCATTTATTTCATCAATACCTTAGTGTTGAACTTTTAGGTTAACTAGGTATATTTCCAATAAACATAAAAATGTTCTAAAATCACAATTAGAGTGTGTCTTACTTCACTAGTCCCATGCTTCACATTTTCAGGAAAAGAGGAATGGGAATAAGCCAGTGGACATCACAACAATGAGGGGTTCAGATTCAGTAGTTTTTTATATAAATCTCATATGCTGTATTAGGGTTCTCCAGAGAAACAGAATAAACCACTAAGATAGATAGATAGATAGATGTAGAGATAGATAGATGTAGAGATAGAGAGATGACAGAGAGACAGATAGATTTAGAGATAGATACATGGTAGCTATAGAGACAGATGATAAAGAGATAGATGGATGGGTATAGATAGAAGATAGATTGGTAGATTGATGTAGAGATAGATAGATGATAGATATAGAGATAAATAGAGAGATAGATGGAGAGAAAGAGAGAGAGAGAGAGAGAGAGAGATTATAGGAATTGGCTCCCAAAATAATGGAAGCTGAGAAGTCCAGGATCTGCCATCTGCGAGCTGAAGAACTAGGAGAACCAGTGGTGTGATTCCATTCATACCCAGCAGCCTGAGAACCATAACAGCCCGTGTCCAAGAGCAGGAGAAGATGGACATGCCAGCTTAAGCAATCCCCTCCTCTGCGTTTTTGTTCTACCGAGGCCCTCCACAGACTGATGACGCCCACCCACACTGGGAGGGCGATCTTCGCTCGATCTCCCAACCGAAATGCTAATCTCTCCCAGAAGCAGCCTCGCAGGCCCACCAGAAAGAACATCTCCCCAGCTCTCTGGGCATCCCTTAGCCCAGTCAAGCCGACACATAAAGTCAACCATCACACGTGCATTGAGGAAAACACTACCAAGCAGAGAATTCTAAGATACACTGAAAGCATCTCTAAGACGGACTGGCTTTGCCCTTGAGTGGGTCAACATGTATTTAACGTTATAAACACTGATCTGTACATAAATTAGCATGCATAATTACCTGTACCTAAATTCTGATAGATTAGTCTACTGAGGGGTTTAGTCAGCCATGGCTTCTCTAATTTTTAATCTAATAGACTTAATGAGATGCAGTTATGGGGCATCAGTTTTAAGTAACTGGGCTCTGAGGGCTCTCACAGCCTGCGATGCAGCGCGAGAGGAAATGGCTGCATCCAGCACTGGGGCTGGGGCCTTGTTCGAAGGTAAATATGTGTAGAGCCCCGAATGCCCGAAGCTCCCGGAGTGCTTGACAGACCGCTCCATTAAAGGAAGTCTCTTCTCTGTCCTTCAGGAATCCGCTCTTCTGCTACCATTTCCTCCTAATTCCGAAGTCAAAACAGAGTCCCTATATATTTCAAAGAAGGTCAGCACCAAAGAAATAAATACAGGAAGAAGAGGTGGTCCCTAATCAGCAAGCAAGAGCTGAATAACAGGTTTTCTGTGATTTGACCAGAGAGTATTATGATAGAATTTGAATCCTCCGGGGAAAGGCTCCTCTGGTCTTAGAGCAGAACCAGGCAGCACCCCTGGTCCCTCCTCTGAGGGGGGTGGAGAAACCCCCAGCCCCTCCCCCGAGTCTGCTGTCCCTGAAGCCCCGGAGTTCAGGCACCAGCATCCTCGCTGCCAGCAGCCAAGGAGCACAGCTCCAGCTCCGCGCCCTCGGGTTGTGAGAAGGAGCAGAAATCCCCTCCTTTCCCGAAAGGCTTCCAAAGCATCGCCAGTGTCCTCCGCCCAAACAGAAGGATGAGAGGACAATGAATAGCCACACACGTCCCTATCCCTGAGCAAAGGATCGGAGCTGCCGTGAGAGGAACCGGCTTCGAATAAAAACAGCACAGAAGATGCACCGACAGCCCCTCCTGCTCGGGCGACTGGCTCTGCTTCGGTAAAACGCCTACGATTTGGGTGAACCTTAGGCACCAGCCGCCGTGTCACTGTGCTCCGTAAACACTGCGAAAGGAAACCACAGGCGTTTACTCAGAACATATTAAATGTGGGCTGAAATGAAATAAAATTCCTAGAACCTTCATGGGCAGCGACCATTCAGGATGGTAAACAAAGAGAAGCAGCTGTAAACACCCTGCTCCGCACCCTTCCAGCCTGAGGCCCGGCACTCCCGGCTGCGAGTTGTCACGGACAATGTAGGTCAAGTTGTTGGTAAGTGCCAGATCTAACCTGTTTATACCAAAAAGTAAACAGTCATATCCTTCCAGCCTGACACACTTTAGAAAATGCCCTCCTGCCCATGGCTCTTCTGGGTCTCCCCAAGAAACTGGAGGCCTGGTTCCCACAGACCGCTCCGGCTGCTGGCTCTCGGTCACAATTATGTAACTTCCCCTGAGGGCCCAGTTCTGAGACTTGAAACTCACAAGATCCTCTCCTGCTGGGGACCAGTGATGAAGAGCGTAAGTGAAGTCGTGTTCAATGCTTGTGCTCCATGTCCAATGACACCATGGGAAGACCCTGCATGCAATTAAGGGCAAGAGGTATGTTATAGACAGAATGTTTGCATCACCCCAACATGCATGTCTTGAAGTCCTAATGCCCAGTGTGCTAGTATTTGGAGGGGGGTGGGGTGTTGGGAGGTGATCAGGTTTAGATGAGGCTACGAGAATGGAGTCCCATGAGGAGATCAATGCCCTGAGGAGAAGAAGAGACCAGAGACCCCTCTCTTCCCACCATGTGAGGTGGCAGCAAGGAGCTGGCATCTCCAGGCCAGGAAGAGGCTCTCCCAGGAACCAACCCTGCAGCCACTTTGATCTTGGACCCCCAGCCTCCAGACCTGTGGGAGGTGAACGTGTGCTCTGTCAGCTGCTCCGTCTGTGATCCTTGGAGGCAGCAGCCCAGCAGACGCTGACCAGGGGACACTCCACACAGAAGACGAGGCAGCACACAGCAGCCGGCAGCTGCAAGGAGAATGGCCCAGCTCACACGAGCCCGTCGGCACACAGCCCTTCCCTGCCCCGCGTTCTGAGCAGGACTTTCCGGGGAGCCTGGGGCGGGGAGGGGTGGCCATTGCTGGCACTCGGGAGACTAGGGTCTAGGAAGGCAGGTTCTGAGGCTCATAGGTGCACAAAGTGTGTTCTCCAGGCCGTTCTGACCAGGGGGGCCCTTTTCGATCTGCAGACATTTGCTCCGACGGGAACATATTGCAAACGACAGATCTGGTGCTGACTCCGCGTGGGCTACCTCAGCTTAAGCGGCCGTGAAGGTGCTGGTGCTTAGAGAACAGGGGGCACGATGGGGAGATGAGAAAGCTCGTGGTTGCCCTCGTGGTTAAGTTACGAGCAACATAAATCGAAGACTCTTCATTCAGAGACCAGGAAATGAAGGTGGTCTGCCCTTCTTACAAAAATAGCATCACGTCCTTCCTGTGCACACTTCCAAAAATAAACATTTTACTTGTTTATGGCGACTTGAGTGCCCTTCACTATGTTCCTTTGGAGCAACTCTTACCCTGGATGAGCCACCCTCTCACGGGTGAGCCTCGTACTTGTGACTCGCTGTGTCTCCTCAGGTCGCAGCCTGGGTGGCCCTGGAGCCCATCTAGAGCTGGGTCAACTGGAGCCAAGGAGATACCAAACCATGGGCAACAGGGGAGCCCCATGCCTTCAGTTCAGACGTGTTCTGGGCAACCCCCAGGGGAGGGCCAGCAGGGAAACCACCCACCAGGGGTGGACGCCTGAGTGCTCCCCGTTCTCCACCAGATCAGCCTGAGCAGAGAGAGGCCCAGCCCTGGGACAAGGAGCGAGAGGGTGAAACACCGGACAGCGAATCCAGGTCTAGTTCCCGCGCTCGCTGGACACTTCCCATGGCTGGGCGCTGTGCCGGCTGCCAGGGAGAGAGATGGTGAACGAGGACAGGGGGCCCTACTTCAAGATGCTCACCATCTGAGATGTTCTGTAAGATTTTTCTCACATGTTTTCTTGAGCGATTTAAAGCTGTGGCTCTATGTGTAGGTCTATGAGCCACATTGAGGTAATTTTTGCCTGTGATGTGAGGTACGAGTAGGGGTTCATTTCTCTGGGCACAGCTGTCCAACTGCTTCAGCAGCATTTGTTGAAAAGGTCATTCTTTCACCAGGGGATGGGTTTGATAGCTTTCCTGGAAATCAACTGGCCACATACATATGAGTCTTCTTGTGGACTTCCTGTTCCATTGATTTGTTCATCGATCTTCACACCAATGCCACACTGTTTGGGTTACTAGAGTTTTGCCATAAGTCTTGAAATGAGGTGACATAAGTCTTCCAATTCTGTTCTTTTTCAACAAGTTGTTTTCGTTTTTATAGATCCTCTGCATTTCCACATAAAGTTTAGAATCACAGTTTATCCAAAAATAATAATAGCTTGCTGATAATTTCACTGGGCTGAAGTTGACCTTATAAATCAATGTGGGGAGAATTAACATCTCAACAACGCAGGTCAGGGACCCGGAAGGCTCTCGCCAACACCGAGGCAAAGGGCATCTCCGTAGATCCTGACCGGGCTGTGTGCACCATTCACTGAAATGGAAACACACGGTCCACGGACACTGGGTTCACTCCTCAGTGAGTCCCTGGGGCTGCAGTGGATGAACTGAGTCTACTGTAAGGTGGAGCCGACCCCACTCCCACCCATAACCTCTCTGCAGATCCCGGTGGCCTCGACCTGCCACACGCACTTTCAAGCAGTTAGTGTTGTATCGAAGTCTTGTCGGCTGCTTCAGATCTTGTGGAAAGCATCGATCTACAAACAAGGAGATTAGAAAGACTGTGGGCTATAGAGTCAGAATGGGCCAACCAGGGCCCACTGATCAGATCTGGTGTTGGTTTTACTGAAAGACGGCCATGCCCACTCATTACACACAGTCCGTGGCAGCCTCCTACACCTGCAGGTTGCAGCCGGGGTCGGGGGGACCTCGTGGTCCCCAAGCTCATAGCACTGACTCTCTGGGTCCTTACAGAAGAGTCCGACTCCAGACCTAACCCTGTTTGGGCTCTGCACGCTCCCTTCCTCGCCTGGCTCAGCCCCTGTCACTCTCTTACTTGGCTTTCGAATGTCCTCTATCGTGTTAGTGCACCGTTAAGGCATCGGATCTTCTTCCCTTCAGGCCATCACGCCCATTTGTCTAGTTAGTTTTTACATTCCACTCCTCTCCTCCACTCGACTTTGGCCACAGTGTATGTGCGCACTGCGTCTGAGTCGCCCAGATGCATGAGGAGCCGGTCACGTGGCTATTTTCTGTCTGGAAGTGAAGGCCTTTGGAACCCTCAAAGCCCGGTGAGCAGCTCTCTGGGCATTTCTCTTTCTCTCCTTCCTCGTAAATATTATGCTGGTCTGTGTGGCCAGGCATTTCCATCACAAAAGACTCTCCAACCCAGGATTACCTCACCCCAACAGAAACAAAGGGGGCGGGGGGCGGGGCGAGGGCATTAGGCTGAAGGGAGAGCTAAAGCAAAAGCATTCTCTGTGATATCAAAGGGCGTTAGAAATAAAGTGTATTCCTTTCGAATAAATGTCCCCTCCTTTCAAAAGGCATTGTGGCACAGAACACTATCTTTGGAGTCCTAAACATTGCCATTAGATGCAAAGGAAGATTTAAAAAGAGATCATTAATATTAAAAAGCAATTAGAGAAATTCTAAAATTTAAAATAGTTGCCTAAATCAAATTAAATAACATAGCTACTTAAGAAGTGCATATAGAATTGGAAGATGCTCTTGCCTCCTAGTTAAACACCAGTTCGTTAATCACTGTTTTCCAACTGACGTAACCAGGATGGACTTGCGTGTACTATTTACAAGACCAAATACATGCTTAACAGAAAGGCGCAGTTTAGAACACCATCTTTTAATGTTTTTGTTATGCAAGTGGACCCAGATTTGTGATTAAAACTCGCCAGAGCAGCTTGTGGAAAGGGGTGTGAATCATGACTGATTTCCTGCCTTGCTTCTTTCCAAAGAAACACATCCTCCTCTCCAACCCAAACCACATAAAACACTGACAGTTATAAAACCATGTAGAAAGAAAGCAATTTATTAAAAGAGAGAGAGAGAGAGAGAGAGAGAGAGAGAGAGAAACTTACATCTCTAGTACAAAGCCTTCTTACTTAATTCCTCATGTCACTGAAGTGCTTCCTGGAAGTACAATCGTGACTCACAGTTTAACACACTCGGCGATAAGTTTAGAAAGAACCCCCTTTGTCTCAACGAATGTGAGACCTTTGGCCAACCCTTGGAAGCCACTCGCATGACTGTCATGTTCACTTGTCAAAGGTGAGACTGTCCTTAGGGGCTTTACTGAGGATCTTGCACGGGGGAACCCGCCTCCGGACCTCCGGAGACTCTGCCTCTATCGCTGTCATCCTGCTCTTGGACAAAATCCAAGGGCTGCCCAAGTGAAAATCAGTTTTCAAAACTTCACACAGTGTGGAAAGATCCACTTCCAAGTTTGCATCTTCAGGAGCCCTTCCCAGTCTAACATCCTCTTCGCCTGTTTTGCTTTCTTCCGTGTACATTGGGAGTTGGGCTTCGAATTCCTTTCTTCCCTCTCCGCCATCACCACTTCCAATCCATCTTGAGCTGCCCTTTTCAAAGTGTAAGAAAGGGTCAGTCTTTGACCTCAGTGACCTTCCCTCTCAGTATTTCCTCTCTTAACTTCCCTCTTTTCTTCCAAGAATCCAACTTCCTGTGCTGGGCCCTGTGTTATTTATCTATTGCTGTTAAACAAATTACCCCCCAAAAGTCGTGGTAGCTTAAAACAATAGGTATTTACGACCGCCCACAGTTTCTGTGGGCCAGGAATGCAAATGTGGATTGTCTGGGCAGAACTGCATCCAGGTATGTCATGACCTTGGGGTCAAGGTGACAGCTGGGAATCACGGTCTTCTGAAGGCTTCCCTGGGGCTGGAGACTCCATGTCCATGACTCACGCAGGTACCTGGCTAACCAACACTGAGTGTTGGCCGAGGCCCCAGGCCTCGCCGCTGCTGCTCGAGTGTCCTCACAACATGGTGGTCGGCTTTCCCCGGAATGGCTGATTCCAGAGTAAGGCAGCAACCTCACTGTCTCTTGTGACCTAACTTTGGGAGGCATTTCCACAAAGTCCGATTGTTACAAAGGGGTAGAGACAACACAACAGTACCGCTGGCAGAGAGCGGGAATCATAGGGGCCATCTGGGAGGTCACCCCAGACCCTAACAGCCAACGCCCTCCACCCTGGCCTCTCCTCTTGTCCTGGGTCCTGTCCAGACGGCCTCCCCAACCAAGCAAACCCTCAGAGCACGTGCCCTCCTGACTTCCTCTCCTTCACTCTGTGCAGCTTCACTGATCCAATGAGTGAATTCCCGTTAATGTGTTCAGATCATGCTACAGGGGAGAGTATTACTCTAGCTCACACTCTCCTTCATCAGGGAACAAAAGAGCAAAGGTCTCGACGAAGCACTAACCCTCCTGTAGGGCACATGGGAATACCGCTGGCAGATGACCGACGAGGGAAAAGTCCTTGTACTGAGTCCTGGAAGTCTCACCACTTAGGCCAGTGATGGCTAACCTCTGACACGCGTGACACTCGAACTCATTTTTTCGGTTGATTTTTCTTTGTTAAATGGCATTTAAATATATAAAATCAATATCAAAAACATAAGTCTTTGTTTTACTATGGTTGCAAAGATCAAAAAATTTCTATATGTGACACGGCACCAGAGTTAAGTTAGGGTTTTTCAAAATGCTGACACGCCGAGCTCAAAAGGTTAGCCATCACTGACTTAGGCACACACCTGCTTCCACACGCCTAAGTCCAAGTGTGTGGGGACAATGTGGACAATAGAATCACTCCGGTCACGGGTTTTTACTCCAGCTTCCTGACTATTGGCTGCCACGCACGTGGCCAGGCTCTGTCCTGCGCACGCTTGTCTCCTCAGAGCCTGGCCGCGAGTGAGCAGCCAACAGATACTCGCTCAAGGGAAGGAGGAAGATCCAGACGGACTTCATTCCTGAGTAGATGCTACAACTGACCAAGTCACCCTCCTGCTTGCCTTTCTTTTCTTTTTTTAAATGTATTTTCATTGCCAAAACCGGTTTGGCTCGGTGGATAGAGCGTCGGCCTGCGGACTGAAGGATCCCAGGTTCGATTCCGGTCAAGGGCATGTACCTGGGTTGCGGGCACATCCCCAGTACGGGATGTGCAGGAGGCAGCTGATCCATGTTTCTCTCTCATCGATGTTTCTAACTCTCTATCTCTCTCCCTTCCTCTCTGTAAAAAATCAATAAAATATATTTTAAAAAAATGTATCTTCATTGATCTGGGAGAGAGGAAGGGAGAGGGAGAAACATGGTGAGAGAGAATCATGGATCAGCGGCCTCCTGTGCAGCCCCTACCGGGGATTGCATCTGCAACCTGGCCCTGTGCCCTGACCAGGAATCAACCCGTGACCTCCTGGTTCATGGGTTGATGCTCAGCCCACTGAGCCACACAGCTGGGCCCCACCTGCTTTCTAGAAACTCAAGAGGTACAGCTTCAATTAGGAAGAGGCAAGGAAAATCAAACAGAAAATTGTTCCACACACTAAATCACCGCACCACGTTACTGTTGGAGGAGGAGGAGAAGCCCAGCTCTCTGGAATGTAAAGTCAGACAGGGATGACTTCATCTGAGTTATGTCTTTGGGATCAAAAATAAAAGGATTACAGACAGCAAGTATCAGAGACCAGCAGTAATAACGCCACTTGCTGAGCCTCCAACAGGGCCCCGCGGTTCTCACACATCAGCCGCAGGCCTCTTTCAACAGCCCTGCAGGGCAGCGAGCAGGCGCTGGGCTCCGGCAGGAAAACAGATCGCAGGCCAGATGGCTGTTTAAAAGGGGGCGGGGCTCCGACTCCAGGCCCCTCTGACACCAGAGCACCGACTGGCCCCCAGAGTTATGCCGACAGATGCGTTACTGCCGCTCATCAAACTTGGGCCCAGGTGGCTGCCAATGGGAACGAAGGGGGACCCACTCCCCTGTCTTCTGCCTGGGCTGTCGGACTGGCTCGGGGCAGTGGGCGGCCGAGAGGCAGGCCTGCCAGACCTGGGGCCTTTAGAGGGTTCATGGCCAACCGGGTAACTTTCTTGGGGAATACAGACAAACATAGGACCAGGTTAAAGCTTGCCTCAGCAGCTAAGCCTGTAAAGTTTCCAGCGGTTCTCAACCTGTGGGTCGCGACCCCTGAAAATACATCCTGCATATCAGATATTTACATTACGATTCATAACAGTAGCAAAATTACAGTCATGAAGTAGCAACGAAAATAATTTTATGGTTGGGGGTCACCACAACATGAGGAACTGTATTAAAGGGTCGTGGCCTTAGGAAGGTTGAGAACCACTGCCGGAACTGTGGTGATATGTAAAATCTGATTGAAGGAGGGTAAAGAAGAATGCAATAGTTACATGGCTTGCAAAACAATAATTTACATTTACTTCTCCCCTATTGGTATACAGATATATGCAAAGGGTTGACATTTCCGCATATCACTATTTTTTATCCTGGAGCAATATTCATCTCTGCATATTAAGGAAATTACATAAAAGGAAATTATTGTCCACGCTCACATATGGCCACCAAGCACACAACCTCCAAAGGAAAAATCACCTATAAAAATACAAATTTAGAGCTTCAAGGATGTTGGAAATATGTACTGAATTCTATCATACGATTTATCAGTGTTCAACAACATTAAAATCCTTGACAAAGGAGAAAGAAAAAAATGAAGACATTCTCCCTAAGACAGTGGTCGGCAAACTGCGGCTCGTGAGCCACATGGGGCTCGAGAGCCACAGTTTGTCGACCACTGCCTTAAGAGGATTGTTAATAAACTTGCAACTATTTAGTCCCCCTTGGCAACTGTAAGAAACGGTGGCTTTCTATTTCTCAACATTTCATAGCAAACTTTGAAAGTGTTTCCATTCTCTTCTTTGCATGTCATTAAGAACTTGTCTTAAAATTCAAGTTACCTAGAATTTTTTAAAAATATTTTTTTTATTGATTTCAGAGAGGAAGAGAGAGAGAGAAACATCAATGATGACAGAGAATCATGGATCGGCTGCCTCCTGCACGCCCCACACTAGGGATGGAGCCCACAATTGGGCATGTGCCCTGACTGGGAATCGACCATGACCTCCTGGTTCACAGGTCGATGCTTAACCACTGAACCACATCGGCCAGGCACAGGGCTCCTTTTCACAGGGCGAGGCCGCACAGGAAGAGCAGGACAGAGGGGAGACGTGGGCTGGCCCAACGTGGGTTGAAAGAGTAGGAGCCGCTCTGAGGAGAGACTGTCCCCATCAGCAATGGCACCCGAGGCCAGCAGATGCAGGAAGCACGGACTGTGGACCCAGAGGTCCATGGGCTTTGGGGGCCAGTGGAGGGGTGGGGATGTGAGTGACAATCGGTGACAACCGAGTGAGAATTAAAAGGCCATGACACACACCTCCGATTGGAGCCCGAGGAGACCAGACAGAGGGAGACACCGGCTGACGGCAAGTGCGATGGTCCAGGTGCGGTGAGCGAGCTGAACGGGGAGAAGGCGATGGAATCAAGAGGAATGGGCCACGGAAAAGGTGGGGAAGGTCGTGGCTGGCCGAGCACCCAGACGGCCGCCCAGGGGAGAGCTGGGCCAGAGCCGCCGAGGCTGTGAGCTGCGCTAGGAGGACACGGAAACCCAGCCGCTCCCCCCCTTGGCCCACGCCCAGCCTTTCTGCTGACAACCCGCCTGAAGGTGCTGACTCTCGGGGAGGAAGGGAGGGCCGGCGCTGGCAAGTGTCAAGCGTTCCCCGATCGCGCGGGTCAGGGTTTCAGGCCTGAATCTCATTTGTGTCCAAACCCATTTAAACTCTTTAAAAAGTGATTTCCTGTTAGAATAGAGAAAAATATACATATTTTTAAAATTATTCAAAGGGCCTAAATACTTCTTAGACATCAAACAACTCTTAAGAAATAATATTTTGATGATTTAAGTAAAATTAATCAAAGCCATATGGATTGAATTTCCTTTCAAATCCACAGCATGTTTAAGAAGCGAGGGGCGGGCTGCTTCAGAAATGGGGTTCTCTTTCATCCCCCCAAGATGGCGGCGAGCTCCCCCTGTACAGGCCCATCCGGCGCATGCGGCCCGCCCTGCATTCTGCTAGTGAGTCAGGATTTCTCGGGCCATTCTGCTTTTGTGGTCCATGACCCATGACCCTGCTCTCCACAGGACACTCATTTGTGGGCTGTTTTGACCTGCACATCTGCCCAGCGAGGGGCTGCCCGGGAGCATCGAGGGGGGAGAGCTCCCACGCGTGTCCAGCAGTTCCTGCTGCCCTGACCTCTGATGGTCGTTTCATATTTGGCGGGAGAAACTATTCTCCCGAGTGAGCCCCACTCCCTCAGGAGCCACGGGGAAGCTGAACAGCTTGCTAGCTGTGGCCCCTCAGCACCCCATCCCCAACCTGCACACACTCACTCACACACTCACACACACACACTCACACACACACACTCACACACACACACACACTCTCACACACACACATACACACTCACACTCACACACTCACATACACACTCACACACTCACACACACACACTCACATACACATTCATACACACGCACTCACACACACTCACACTCACACTCACACTCACACACACACGCACATTCACACACACACTCACACACACACATTCACACTCAAACACATTCACACTCACACACACTCACACACACATTCACACTCACTCACACATACATTCACACTCACACACACATTCACACTCACACACACATTCACACTCACACACACACACATTCACACACACACTCACACTCACACACTCACACACACATTCACACTCCACACACACATTCACACTCACACACACATTCACACTCACACACACATTCACACACACACACTCACACACACATTCACACTCACACACACATTCACACACACACACTCACACACTCACACACACACTCACACACACATTCACACTCCACACATACACACGAGCAAAACCGTGTGGCCTCTGTGTCTTTCTTGCACAATATCCCTGTAGCACAAACTCCATTTCACATCTTGGACTTTGCACCCCAAACCCCATACTTATCTCCCACCCTCCTAACCAGCACCCTCTCCCTACATTGCATTCCTTCCCAGTCCGACTCCCTCCCTGAAAATACAGGTGGGAAAGGCCATTCATAGCGGAATCCGTAGCCTGTAGCCCGTCCTTTCTTCACTCGGAGGGTAGGACGCACCGTAGGGGGCATGTGGTTCGGCCCTGGAACAGCCGAGTGGCGAGACCCCTGGGAGCCAGCCCGCCGGTGGCCGCGCCTCCTGCTCCCGCTGCATCTTTCCCGCACCCGCCCCGCCCCGGGACACCTGCTTCCACAGGTCACTGCCCGGCCCCTCAACGACTGTCCTTTCCGTGACATCAGAAGGGACCCGTTTCCCCCGCTGAGGGCCCAGCCGTCTGCCCCCCGACCTTCCAGAAGCACCAGCGGCATGTCTGCGGCCGCCTTTCCGGAGGTGCTGCGCGAGCGGAGGCTGTGTTTGTCCAAAGAGCAGCCCTAGGTGCTCGCAGCACATCCATCCTGCCCCCTGCTGACCTCAGCGGACCCCAAGCGGGTCTGTTCCCACCACCTCACTTCAGGGCAACAATCCCGGGGGAGGGATTCCCCCCCTGCCCCCCAGGGGACATTTGTCAATATCTGAAGACATTGTTGGTTTTCACAACTGGGGGTGCTGCCAGCACTGTGGGTGGAGGTGTGGACGCTGCTAACCCTCCTACAGCGCACAGCACAGCGCCCACGGGAACCCCAGCCCCCGTGGCAGCAGAGCAGAGGGGGCCATGGTGGGGGATGGTCCATGGCAGCAGAGCAGAGGGGGGCTATGGTTTAGGGGGGCCTGGTGCCGACCTCCACACAGGCATTTCCCACTCCTCCAGGCGGCAGGGACGCCCCCCACAGCCCCCCAGGCCCTGCCCAGACACCCAGACCCTGTTCAGGAAGCTCAGGGCTCGGCCGCAGCGGTCCCCTGTGGGAAACTGTTCCTGAGGGGCTCTCTCTCCTGGGCCCCTGAGACCGGGACACCCCTCTACCCGGATCCCCACTGCCAGGGCCTCCCAAAGCCAGGACCCCTGAGATCAGGACCCCTCTCCATCTGACCTGGTCGTGGGGTTCCCTCCAAAGATGGCGGTCAGAGTTGCCTCTGCTTCAGTGTCTGTCTTGACAAAGTACTTGGGAAGGTCGGGGGCAGGGCTGTCCCTGAGGGTACGGGTGCTGTAGGCGGAGTCTTTCCTGCCAGCCCCAGGCAGCCGGGACCGAGGCCCGGCCCCTCCAGCCAGGCAGCACCCTAGACCGTCCGGTGCCCGACACGCGGCACCTGGGTGGGGTTCATTTTTTACAGGAAATAATGCCACTGGGACTTAAGTCTCACCACTTACGAGCTGTTGCCATCGTGTCCTGGGTCGCAGGTTACCAGTCCTGACACTCCCCCTCTCCCCGGGGTCCTACCCAGCACAGCACAGGGGGTGGGACCCTCACTGCTCCACACCGCCTGGCCCACAGTCCCGCTCGCCCCTGGCTCCTTTCGGGCCTGGCTCACAGGGACTGAGCTTAAAAAGAAAGCAGACTGTCCGGCCCGCGTGGCTCAGTGTTGAGCGTCGATCTAGGAACCAGGAGGTCAGGGTTCGATTCCCGGTCAGGGCACAGGCCCAGGTTGCGGGCTCGATCCCCAGTGTGGGGCGTGCAGGAGGCAGCCGATCCATGGTTCTCCCTCATCATTGATGTTCCTATCTCTCTGCCTCGCCCTTCCTCTCTGACATCAGTAAAAACATATTTAAAAAAGAAAGGCCACCCCTCTTCTGCCAGCCCCAGCTCCACGGGCGCTCGCTCTTGGAGAACCTGCACCTCCACTTTCCCCTGAAGAAGAGATCGATACAAATGAGAGGAGCTTCGTAATCTTCCACAAAGACACACAAACACAAGCCTCTCCCTGGACACGGGCCCACACGCGGCCTCCAGGGCCAGGGCCGCGGCTCTGAGCTCCAAGCAGCTTCAGTGGGGCAGGCAGAGCTCTCATCACCAGCCGGGGTCCTCACCGTGTCACCTAAGAACATTCGGTCACCAGCACCCCGTCCAGTCCCTTCTCCTACCACCACCCGGCTCAGCTGTGTCCGTGGGGCCGCGTGTATGAGTGACGGCCATGTGTCCGCCCGCTCAGGTGTCTGCCACGGGGCTCACAGAAGCGGCCAATGGGCTCTGGCCATTGAGCGACACCGTCACTGTGACCCAGACACAGGGAGAGACGCTGTCCTGACACTGCGCTCCCTTGAGGAGCCTCTCTGCGCGGTTCTGGGGCCTTCCCAGCTGGTGGCATAAGCAAGCATCACGGACTCAAATGTGTAAAAGTCACATTTAAAGATAGAGCCGGGAGCTAAAAAAATAGTAGCAACTTTCAATATGCGGTGGATTTGCTCCTAGAGAGAGAATGTTATGCCATTTCCAATCTGTCTCCGCTCCGAAGACTGAGAAGC
Organism: Myotis vivesi; assembly: GCA_035771395.1. Classification (NCBI taxonomy): domain Eukaryota; kingdom Metazoa; phylum Chordata; class Mammalia; order Chiroptera; family Vespertilionidae; genus Myotis; species Myotis vivesi. The sequence goes on along the minus strand of JAWPEG010000005.1, from coordinate 1,763,245 downwards.
CACTGCCGAACAACCCGGCGTTCCTGGGACAGGGACTGCCTTTACTTCCTCCCTCCCGCGGGCCCCGCACGTGGGAGCGCTGGCGTGTGGGTGGTGTTCTCTGAAACCTAGCACCTGGCATCCCACCGACACAACGCCCGCGGCTGATAAATGCTTGCTGCCTAGATCAAACAAATGACTAATTAAAAAATAAAAGTTTATAAAAACGGCAAAAAATATGACCCCAAAAAACATATATCCACTAAACACATAAAAAAAAAAAGAGTCGCATCCACATTTTCGATCAGGGAACATGCAAACCAAAATAATGAAACCTTTTCCATCCATCCGACGACCTTATTCAGGTAATTACTGAAATACGAGGTCTTGACACCAGGTAACAAGCACCCTGAAACGTGTATAGTTGATTCAACTTGACAACATCTAGCCACGTGTAAAATGTGCTAATTCTTTCCAGCAATTCCACTCTGAGGACTCCACACGGGAGAAAAACTCAATCTGTGCACAAAACCTCAGTCTGAGTTGTAATGAAGCATGTTTTTTCCTGTTGAAAGTGGGGAGACCATTCTGATGTCCACTGCTGTCCGTTAATAGAGGAATGGTAAATGAACACCAGTCCACCTCCAAGAAGCCCGCGGCCACATCAAACCGATGAGCAGGTGTCTTACTCGAGTGGCAAGACTCCGAGTGTTGTTAGAAGCTAATTACAGAGCAAGAAGAAAGGCGGGTCCTGATTGGGTTTGTTTTTTTTTCTTTTGGTTCTTTCTTGGGTTTTTATTTTGGTTTGGTTTGGTTTGGGGAGCTCTGGGGTTTGGTGTTGCTGTATGTTTGTGAAGCAGACTTTATTGAACAGTGCCCGGGGCTGACACAGAGGAAGGGCACACAAGAGCAAACCTAACCATCCGAGCTGAGCTGTTACGCCTCTCCCTCGCAGCCGGCCCCGCCCTGCCCTCTTGGGGCTTCCTCCTCCTCCATCTGTGCCAGCCAGGGGGTGGCGTGCACATGGAGCAAGGAGGCCCGGCGCTGGGAAAGGCACCGCAACCTGGACGGTGGCCTCCTCCGGAGGGAACGGAAGCAGGCGAAAGAATTTTCCATCCTTTATTCTTACTTTCTTAAACATCTGGATGGCTTGAGTCTAAGACAAGAAGGCAGCCATGTATTTCTTGAGTAATAAAAGGAAACGATAATGGAGTGAGCGTGGTGGGTTCTGAATGGGGTTTTTGGCATGGTTTGCTGTGGGTGGCAGGAATTTACTTTCTTTTATATGTCTTCCTGAATTGGTCAATAACAGCTTTTCTTTTAAGATACTGGAAAGACTCAGTTTCCCTAAATATCCCTTCACATCCATTCCAGCAACAGGGATCTGTCATCTAATCAATAAATATTTTACTGAGGTAGCATTGAAACAACAACAACAAACTCTGGGCTAAAAGTCACTTCTTTCTCTCTTAGTTCCTTATTAAAATGTACATCTCTCCCTCCCCGGCCCCTGTGGCTTAGATATAAAACCTACTTTCAACTAAGACCTTGGGAGATTCTGGTAGCGAAGAAAAAGGGGGCGGGGTTGTTCATTTCATTCATTCATCCATTCATCCATTCATTCGCTCAACCATTACTGAGAATTTCCAGTCCCCATAACAAGTTGGCCTTTACTCTAATGAGCAAGGCAAGCAACAATATATGAAAGCCAATGAAGGAAAGGAGTAATAAATGTAATCAAGAAGGCAGGGAGAGTGCCCTGACCGGTTTGGCTCAGTGGACAGAGAGTCAGCCTGCGGACTCAAGGGTCCCAGGTTCGATTCCAGTCAAGGGCATGTATCTGGGTTTCGGGCACATCCCCAGTGGGAGATGTGCAGGAGGCAGCTGATCGATGTTTCTCTCTCATCGATGTTTCTGACTCTCTATCTCTCTCCCTTCTTCTCTGTAAAAAATCAATAAAATATATTTAAAAAAAAAAAAAGAAGGCAGGGTGAGGAGGGAGGAGGGAGGAAGGAGGGGGGAACAGACTATGTAAGTGCCATGTCAGACGGTACAGAGAGGTACAAATGCCGGTAAGATTTCTGCGGGAAGATGGCCCTAAGAAAGTGACTATGCAGAGATCCAAGGTTGGCACCGTGTTCCCAGGAGACGGGCGTCGGGTCTGGGGCGATTTGACAAACTCGTAGCAACTGGAATTCACACTTACAAGGGACCATCACAGGGTCTCCCACGACCCTCTTGGGAAGTTGGGTCTGGCTACCTTCATCCGGGCCTTTCACGTGTTTACGCACAACACTTCCTGGTGGCAGGGACTCGGGAGAGCGGGATGGGACCTGAGGCTGAAGGAGGCCTGGCGCTGGCATGGGGGGGGGGGGGGGGCGGGGGCGGGGGCGGGGGAAGCAGAGGCGGGAGGTTTGGGAAGAAGGGGGAGCGCGACAAGCAANCCCCCCCCCCCCCCCCCCCCCCCCCCCCCCCCCCCCCCCCCCCCCCCGGGGGAAGCAGAGGCGGGAGGTTTGGGAAGAAGGGGGAGCGCGACAAGCAAGGTGGCCAGCAGCCAGGAAAAGCACATGGTTGCGAGGAGCGGAGACAGGAAAGTAGACAAACTCGAGGCCCTTGGCCATAAGAGAGGATCTGGGGGAGTCGCGTGGGGAACGCAGTGTCCAGGACGAAGCTAGTGGCAGGTTCGCAGAAGCACAGAGATGGTGGCAACCCTCCTGGGCCAAGGAACCCAGAGGATGGGCTGGAGCTCCTGAGGCTTCCAGCCGGCCAAGCCATCCCCACAGCAGCCCGCAGGACACACCGCGGAAGAGCCCAGAAAGGCAGCCCAGGCTAGGATGCCAGCGTGAGAACCACTGACACACAGGTGTGGAGGCCAGAGCAAGGCGCACTGAGATGAGGGCCAATGCCCTCTGGTGGGGACTGAGCCACCCTAGCAGCTGCGCCAGGAGCCCGGGGCCGGCTGCCCTGGCTCTAGGCCTCCCGGTGGCTCTCCAGGCAAAGCATAGCCACTTCCCTCCCCCGACAGGCTCCCCACCTCCCTCCCCCCACAGGCTCCCCACCTGCCTCCTCCCACAGGCTCCCCACCATTTTATTGTTTTCAGAGAGGAAGGGAGAGGGGAAGAGAGATAGAAAGATCAATGATGAGAGAGAATTAATAATGGATCGGCTGCCTCCTGCACGCCCCACACTGGGGATCGAGCCCGCAACCCAGGCACGTGCCCTGACTGGGAATCAAACCGTGGCCTCCTGGTTCATAGGTTGACACTCAACCACTGAGCCACACCGGCCGGGCAAGAATGAGCATTTCCCACTAACATCACGCCAAATGGGAAAAAACCTCTGTGCTCTGCAAGGCCTCTCCTGACATGGAAAATCTACGATCACCTCATTCCTGCGCTCGTCCGATAGGTGCGCGGCCCAGGGCCAGGAACAAGTCAGGGCAGAAATATTGTCAAAATGTTTTATTTTATCTCATGTGCACGAAAAACAGATCCATTCAAAATGCAACATCCTCCCCCCTAAAGCAGCACCTGACATTCATTTAGAACGGAGACTTTTACTTGATGTCCATTCATTCATTCAGCATATACAGCTGAGCCCTGGGCACTGCAGAATCGGGGCGCCGAGCCCACACAGTGGAAAGTCTAAGTATAACCTTTGACTCCGACAATTGACTGCTGGTGGCCTCGTGTGGCCTGGGAGCCTTGCCGATAACAAAAAACGGCCAACTAACACATATTTCCTTTGATACATGTATTATATACAGCATTCCTACCATAAAGGAAGCTAGAGAGAAGAAGGTGTCATGCTAGAGAAAATCATAAAGAAGAGAAAATACACAGACAGTATTTATTGGCCACATCTGCACGTACATGGACTCACCCAGCCTCACCCATGCTGCTCCCGGGTCACCTGTAGCTATTGTGTGGCTACTAGGCACTAGGCGGTATCCTAGCCATGTGGACAGGACAAAGTTCTCCTAATTCAGGAGGAGGGCAGAGAAGCAGAGAAAATTATTGCAGACGACAGAAATATGACTGAGGGAGAGTCTGTGCGTCAACAATAACAGTAAAAGGAGAACTTGCCTGCGGGCCCTCGGCCATCATTTCTGTCCAACAGGACGGCCCTCTACCTGCCCACTGCCCGGCCCGCCGGAGGCCCAGGCCCCCTCAGTGATGAGGCCTGGGGGCCGGTGGGCAGGGAGGTGAGCCCAGCAGGAGAGGACCGAGCCAGAGCCCCCGAAGGAGGACGACACCGCAAAGGCCCAGAGACGCCAGAGAGGAGGGTTTGGGAAATGACTGTGACGCCCAAGCCAATCACACCAGAATCCAAGTCTAGCTGCGTCTTAGGCCTCTTCCTGCGGGGGTGGGGGTACACTCCTTCACAGGGGGGTGTGTGTCATGGCCGTGCTCAGGGCTGCCTCACAGGGAGCGTGTGACGAGGGTCTGCTCCTGAAACACGGGCAGGGTCCTCGAGAGCAGCGTGCCCGGCCTCACAGGGCCTTGCTCCTGCCGGGGCCTCGGCACTGGGTGAGGCCCCAGGGGGCCAGAGAGCCATTTCCACAGCCTCTGAGTTTCCCACAAACAGACAGGGCCACAGCAGGGGTCACCGGAGTCCACAGACACGTTGTGTGAAGTCTGGTCGTGCGTACGGTATAGGGATGGTAGGAGCGAGGGGTGCTACAGTTCTGTAGGCTTTTGGCTCCCGAGGGGCTGAGACGGGCCAAAAACGCTGGTAAACAAAATACCAGCTGTAAACTCCTCTGTAAGAATGCTCTGGAGCAGCGCACCTGGATTTGGGCTCCCGCCATCACAAACAGGGCGCGTGGGCTCGCTGGCCTAGCAGCAAGAACACCCGTGGGAGAGAGGAGGAGCGTCGGCCGCTCGGGGGCCCAATAATGGGCTATGTTTTGCCTCTTATCTTCTGGCTCCGATTCAGCCCAGATGGAACGTAACAACAAACGGCCACTCAGGGCCTGGTAAGCAGGCACCCACCTCCCTCAGCCAGAGGCCCAGAGAGAGCAACTCAGAGCAAATGTCTACCAGATCCTGCAAGCGCTCCAGGGGCCGTAAGAGAGAAAGATGATCATAAGAGAGCAAGGAAAGAGAAAGCGGGGGGCATGGAACCCCTCTTCTGACCGGGCGCTTAGCCCCCCGCACAAGGCTATTTTTTATAAATATATTTTTATTGATTTCAGAGCAGAAGGGAGAGAGAGAGGGAACATCAATGATGAGAGAGAATCATGGATCAGCTGCCTCCTGCAGGGCCCACACTGGGGATGGAACCCTCAACCTGGGCATGTGCCCTTGACCAGAATTGAACGCAGGGCCCTTCAGTCCGCAGGCTGACTCTCTATCCAAGGAGCCAAGCCAGCCAGGGAGGCACAAAGCTGTTGTCCTTGAGTGAAGCTGGCTGGGGTCTCGAAGTGGGGTGCGGCAGCTAAAGTGAAATGAACTAACACCTAACACAGAGGCGCTCGGGCTCTGTTCCAACCGTCACAATAATGCGAGCCATCATCTTTCCGAGGGTAGAGGGTCTCACCTTCAGTTTGTAAAAAACACACCTGTGCCCTGGCCGCTGGCTCAATGGTTAGAGTATCAGCCTGCCCACCGGAGGGTCGATGGTTCAATTCCCTATCAAGGGCACGTACCTGGGCTGCAAATCCGATCCCCCACCCCCCAATTGAGGCACATGTGGGAGGCAGCCAATCAATGTGTCTCTGTCACATCAATATTTCTCTCTTTCCTCTCTCTCTCTCTCTCTCCTCTCTTTCTCCCCTCGTCTCCTCTCTTCCATGCTCTCTAAAAAAAAAAAGAAAATCAATGGAAAAATATCCTCACTCCCTGGTAAGTATATAAAAAACAAAACACAACTCCTCTGAGGTGTGACAAAGCAGCGCACAATGACACAGGACACCTCACCTGAGTGTCTGAAGCCTCTTCATCATCTTCCCTGTATGCCCGTCCTTCGTGGCCAGCTTTTGAGCGGCACCGTGCTTCCAGCCGAGGGCTCTCGGCCTCAGCGCCGCTGCCATCTGCAGCTGGAGCGCGCTCTGTGGCTGTGTGTGCCCTCTGAGCAGAGACCAGGGGCAGCACCCACTTCTCCCCCAGCTGCGAGACCCAAAATGTCTTCAGACATTGCTGAATGTTCAGATGTTGCCGAATGTTCCGTGGGGCCAGCTGTCCTCGGTGAAGACCTGCTGCCCTCAGACAAGGACCAAACGGAGCAGTAGAGGGACCAGGCGCGGAGCCGGCAGCCCAGGGGTGGGTCTGACACACGCCCTGTCGGTGGCCCTGGGCGGGTGCCTGACACTGAGCCTCACACCTTCCGGGGCCGTGCCTGCCCGCTGGGTACGGGGAAGGTGACGTCGGATCTCGCTTGGCACCTGGCGGGTATTCAACTGTCCGTTTCCTTTCCTCCTGGCTTCCTAAGGCCCTTTCGGCACAGAGGCCGTCCTGAGCCCCGCACGCCCGCACTTCAGCACGATCCCTCCCTCTCTCTGCAGGCACTGCGCTGAGGTGGAAGGGCCAGGGAGTCGGCCTCTGCTTCACTGGCTGGGTGGCCGTGGACGCGCTATTCGCCGTCTCTTGGGTTCTCCGCTACCAAGTCGGTAGCAGCATCTTGGTCCCTGCACAGCTGCACCAGGTGTGGCCTGGCCCCCACTGCCGGTGAGTCAGGGAGAACGTGGACGGCGGCGCCCTTTACTCGGCCGAGCTCACGTCTTATCAGAGTGGTTCTCAAACATGTCCGTGCATTGGGACATCTTGTGAAGATGTTCAAACAAAGCACCGAGGCCGGAGGCACCGCCCCCAGAGTCTGATTTCACGGGTCCCAGGTGGGATGCCAGCAGCCAGCATGTTTTTAAACTTCTCAGGTGATGCTGACATGGGGCCAGGATTGAGCCTTACAGTCCTGGACGCAGCCTCGCCAACCTCGTTAAATGCACCTGCTTGCCACCCCAACGCGTGACTCACCCCCTCCCGCCTCCACGCTGTGCACACACCGCGGCCGCCCGGATGGCTTCCCCGGGTTTCCCAGCCAGTCCCCGGCTTCCCTTCTGTCCCGACGAACTCCCTGTCAAAAGACTCCCCGTTTGTCTCTTGAACTGGACTTGCTCGCCCAGGAACACCTTTAGCACATGCCCAACACGCGATGCTTAGAAAACGAGGTTTATCTGCAAACAAATGTCAGTGTTTTACAGTATTTTCAGAGGAGAGACCTGGAGACGCGCCCACAGGGAGCAGTGCTCATCAGAACACTCGTCTGGCCCCTCCTGGCTCATGGGCGGGCAGACGGTCTGCGAGCCACACCAGAGGACAGTGCGTTGTCAGGTTACAGACACTCTGCACTGGGTCTCCATCAACACGCCTTGCTTGCCAGACTTGACTCAGAGTACCTCTCAGGGCTCTGTACATAGCAGACAGGATGGGGTGTCATGCCGGGGACGTTGAAAAATCATGCGACAAGTCCTGGCTGCTGTGGCTCAGCTGGTGGAGACAGTCCCAAGCATCAAACGTCACTGGTTCCATTCCAGTCAGAGCACACGCCCGGGTTGTGGCCTCGATCCCCAGCAGGGGGCGTGCAAGAGGTAGCTGATAGATGTCTCTCTCTCACACAGATGTTTCTCTCTCCCTTCCCCTCTCTCTAAAATCCATAAAAAGACACATTTAAAAAAAAAGATACCACAAGATCTGAAGACAATTTTTTAACAGCAGAGTGGTTGGAGTGAGAGTGTAGTCTCCACACTTGTGACTTGGATAGGAACACTCATTTGAATAAATGAGTTATGATGTCTTGGTTTTGAAAAAAGTTGTCATTATCAATCAAAACACCTTATTGCTTTAAGCTGTGTCACTATTACTAGCCTGAAAGCTGTTTGCTGACAGTGGTGACTCTCAACAAGGGGGCATCGGGCAATGCCCACAGATATTTTTATTGTCATCGTGGGGGATGGGGGGAGAGTTACGCTCAGTAGTGCCATGGTTGGAAACACGGAATGAAATGTGTTCATGGCTGCGGCATATTTTCTTATATATTCTGACCTGTTCGTTCTCTCTTCAGAAGAAGTTTCATTGTACCACTCAGTGCAGAGCTGGATAGTGAAGGCAATGGGGGAACCGCTATGTGACTGGCCAGTAGTTTTTGTCTGGTACCTGGAAATCCCCATGAATCAGGAGTCACTGTCCCAAGAAGGTGAGAGAGACAAGAGCACAGTGTCGTCACTGGGAGGGTGACTCTGGGTCCGCTTGCCTGGGTGTAAACCTCAGCTCTGTTTCTTACTAGTTCTGTGACTTTAGGCGATTTACTTAACCTCCCTGCGCCCAAACGCCTTCATCTTTAAAATGGGAATAATGCTATTTCTTAACTCTTGATTATTACTGTTTTTAATCCTCAGCCAAAGACATGCTTGGAGAGAAGAAGGGAGAAGAGGAGGGAGAGAGGGAGGGAGGGATGAAGAGAGAGAGAGACATCAATATGAGAGAGAACCACAATCGGTTGCCTTTTGTACATGCTACAGCCGGTATGTGCCCTGACCAGGAATCAAACCAGCACCCTTTCGGTGCGCAGGATAACGCTCAACCAACTGAGCCATTCTGGCTGGGCTCCCTTATTATTTTTGTGAAAGTAAAATCAGTTGTAGAGTGTGTATTGCCTGGCATATAAGAAGTGCTCAATAACTGATCATTATCATCATCATCATTTTAAGTAAACATCGTTGCAAAGACTACAGTGCTCTTCCTTTGCAGAGAGTGGGAAGTCAAGCGCACTCATGCTTTGGGAATTGATGGGGACTTGAGCGGGAGCCCTCAGCCTTGGCTGGGTACCAGAATCACCCAAGGAGCTTCGTATAAAACCCAGACTCCAGGCCATCCTGCAGACCAAGTGAATCAGAATTCCCGGGGACAGGACCCGCTGTCAGCACTTCCTTGAGCACACTGTGCTACCCCAACGTGTAGCTAAGGGTTACGATCCCTTCATCGAAATCATGAGCAAAGTCTCTCTCTCAGTGGGATGACAACAGGAGAGCATATTATAAAAAGGGAAATGAAGGCTGTGAAAGCAGGGTTGGGTGGGGGAGAACCTGTGAGGGAATAAACGCATTCAGATCCGTAGAGACAGAGAGATGAGTACGCCACGGTGCCTACCCTTTGAAGAATGTACAATCCCTTCTCCAGTCAAATATACATGGTTCCACAGGAGTGGGAAGGGAGAGCATGAGACACAGCCACGTGGGAACGTGACTGTGACGCCACGAAGGGGAGCTGCGTGAGGAGGAAGAGCTCTGAGGCAGTTGGGGAAGTAAGAGCCCCCCAGACAGAGAGGGCAACCCTGGCGATGCGTCACTCCCACAGGGCACAGTTCGGTAAGGAGTTCTGAGGAACCAAGGAAAAGCCATTTGTTGTTGACATTTTCTTCATGTTTCGTTTCTCAGAAATAAGAACCTTATGTCCACATCCCAGAAAGCACAGCCGACCCACCGCACAACCTTAACACGGGTCTGCCCCCCTGGCCCCGGCTTCACGGTACGGTGCCCGCCGTGTGCCTGTACCCCCAAGGAACCACCTACCCGTGGAGAAGCAGACCACCGGGGACCCACGCATGACCCAGTGAGTCCACTGGTGAGACCTACTCCCAGAGCCCAATGCAGCGGGTAACAGTTCGTGTTCAAACAACTTACCAACATTCCCCTTTTAAGTAGAATAACACCCCAAAACCCACCAACAGAACCTCTGGGCTTTGGGCCCAGGTGTCAGTCTCTGGAAGCCTGGCTTTTGTTTTATTCTTGCACTTGCCTTCCTCTTTAACTTCAAGTCAAATCCCGAGCAGAGCGCCCTTCACTGGGTGAGCAGGACAGGGCGGTCCCCTATTCCGTAGAACTGAAGAAGTGTTCCCATGTGCCCGTCCGAGGCCCACTCAACAGGTCAGCGCTAACCCTGGAAGCGGGACCCGGCACACCGCTCTGCACCTCTACTGGGGGCTGTGTGACCAGCGAGACCACCCCACGGCAGGGGGGGCGGGGGCGGAACAGCTGTGGGCGCAGGCGGGAGCCCACGCGGTGCGCTGTGACCCTCTCCACGCCCCGGGAGCACAAGCAGAGCGACACCTGTGCGGAGCTAGGTCGCCTCTGATCCCCTGGAAAGCCCTCCGTGTCCTGCAGGCCCAAACTGTGTTTGTTGTTCTTAAGCCAGCTCCCTGCCTCGGAATTTAGACGATCATCCAACTGCTCGGTTTCATGCCTCTGAGAATGCAGCACCGAGAATTTCCGGGCGATATGTCAGGGCGGCAGTTCATTCCTGCCTCACCCGACCCCTCTCTATGCGAATCCCTGGGCAAGAGAATGTCCACAGGGATGAGAAAGGACATCCGTGGTCTGGGACACACGGGGCTTCTCATGGAGGGCAAGTGGCCGCAGCCCCGATGGCATAGGGGGAGGAGGGCAGGAGGCGGCCCCTCCACTCCTGCAGGGCCCACTCCCCACGCGCGAGGCCCTCTCGCCAGCCCCGGAGGAAATGGCTCCCCAGCCCGGGCGATCATTTACACTGAACATTTCTGCGGTTTCTGCTCCACAGGAGTCAGCAGAACGCCGTTCCCGGACAGACCTGAAAACGTGATTAAGAAAACTCCGCGGAGGCCGGCGAGGGGGACGGGAATGTCCGAACACAACGCGGGCTCCATCCTTCATCTCCGGAGTCGGGGCGGGAGATGGGCTGCCTGTGGGAGCCGAGAAGCACCGCGTTCAGCAGTTATGCGAGCCCTGCAGCCTTGGCTCCCGGAACCGGGGCTGTTGGTCTTGGAATGCTCCCCGGACTCGATAGCCAACAGAGTTTTATTATTATTATTAACAACACGGGCCCCAAGGAAGGCCTGTGCGCGGAGCGAGTGAGGAGACGGGCTCTGCTCCACGTCTCCGATCCTCCTCTGGACCAGCGGTGGCTGATGTTCTCCTCACACCGTGCTCCTGCGTCTTCTCTAGTCACTAAAGTGCGTTATTCAATTCGGGATGAATTCAAAGTCAAGATGTCAGGCCTTTAAGAAGCCTCACAAAGACCTCTGCGCGGAGGAGGAGCAGCGAAGCTCCCAGTGGGTACCCACTGCTCTCCCGTCCCGCCGGCCTCGGGAGCGCACCCACCGGACAGCTCGCTGCCGTTGGCGTCGACCACAAACAGCCACACACACGGGCGTCTCCGGGGACGCACACGAGGGCCCTGGCTCTGTCCTCGTTGCTCAGTGCGGTCAAGCGGACGGAAATGTGTGAAGCGGTAAACACAACAGCCGAGCAAGGCTGGCCCCGCCCTCCAGTGGCTTCTGTGTGTCATCAGTGACCGCACTGACGTGGCCAGCCATCCACGTGCCGGACGGAACGCGTGCGCTCAGCACTGTGCTGGGCCCTGCAGGGTCACCCCGAGGAGGGTGCCGGGGAGTCGGGGACACAGGAGGGACTCGGGCCAGGAGACCCACGAGCAGCCGGGGGCCGGAGAGCTGTCCAGGAGGCGGTCCCTCAGCCTGAAGGACCGGAGGGGGGGGGGGGTCTGGGGGGAAGGAAGGCGGGTAGGCAGGAGGCGAAGGTGAACAGACGTGGAGGCAGAAATGAGGACGGCAGGTCACACGGACTCTCGGGGTGCCCCACCCTTCCCTTCTGGTCTTATCGGGTCCATCTGATGGGACAGGTGAGACTCTGTGAGAACCTGCTTCCTCTGCATGGACTCCTGTGCCACGGAGCGACGAGGAAGCCTCCGAATGAGGAGCAGTGAGGGCTCCGCGGGTGGGAAATGTCTGCGTCTGGAAAAATAGGAGTCGGGAAGACTGACAGCACCACGCGTCCAGTGCTGCCGTGGGAACACGCAGTCCTGGGGGAGCAAGGCCCCTGGAAGACGCGACTCCTCCTTCCACTCATCCCGGTGACCACACACAACCATCACACACACACACACACACACACACCCATCTCACATACACACCCATCACACACACACACCCATCACACACACACACACCCATCACACACACACCTATCACACACACACACACCACATACACACCCCCATCACACACAGACACCTGGCTGCCAATCAGAGGAGCTGTGAGAATCCGACGCTCCAGGTGATGTCCACGTTTCCCAGCCTCCTCTCTGCCTTCATGCACTGCCATCCATGAGCCACCATGACTCCACACGGAGCCACCTCTTTGGCTTCCACCAACAGTCCACTCACACTCAAGCATTCTTGAACTGACCATGTTGATTGCAGATGCGGACAGGGGTGAAGAGGACTGAGTGTGGAGCACGTGACCTTCCGCCACGCAGGTGGGCCCACAGCACGTCCCCCCTCCCCAGAAGGAAGCTCTTCGCTTGTCTAGCTCCAAAGAGCCCCTCCACATCCTTAGGTCTCATCTGCACCCCAAGCACTTCCCCAGCAGGGCAGTGCCACCCAAGCTAATGCCAGTGAACACAGTCTTCTCCACCTTACTAAACGGCCCCTAAGGGAAGGCGGGACGGGAAACGGTGGCCGTTGACCAATGTCTCCCTTGATGAAAAAGGCAAAATGACAAAGCGCAGTGATCACTTGGCACTGGGCTCCCTCCCACCCCTGACCCCCTTCACTCCACGGCCCTAACTGGGCACCCCCTTCTCCTGTGGCCTTTGGGAAATCCCGGCCCCGAAGGCCCTTCTGGAACCCTCTCCTGGAGTGGCCGCTTCGTGTATGTGAGGGGTCCGTCCCCCTCCCCACGCAGAGGTCTCTAAGCAGTGTTATGAATACAGTCAGCAGCGCTGGGCTTCAGGGAGCCCCAAGAAGGGGGTGAAACTCCCCATCTCAGCCTCGGGCCACATTCCCTGCACCCTCCGAGTCAGAGCCCACCAGGAAGAGATACTGTTCATGGACACCCTGCCCCTGCAGCCCCCTCGGGCCTCACCCACACACACCAGAACGCAGGGTGTTTATGTGAGCGCGCTCGCTCGCCGTGCTGGGCTGGCTTCTTTCCCATTTCCTGGCCTTCATTTCTGGAAAAGCAATGATTTTTCCTGCTGGTAGGAGCTTGCCACAAAAACATCTCTCCTCTCCACTAACAAACCCACATGGCCCACCACAAGCCCTCAACGCGCTCGCCCGCCTCCCGCGTGGCGTTACCACCCATCTCGTCTCGCTCAGCGCACACCTGGCTTCCTGCTGACACGCCAACAGCACACAGTGCATTTCCCCACACGCTCTGCTGTCAGTCTCAGCACAGTTTCCCCAACTTTACTCTCAATTTAAACGGGATTTTCAGAATCATCAAGACTTCCCGTCCATCCAACACGTCCCTGACGTCCCTGCGCGATGCACCCCACAGCTGGAAATCAACAGGAGGCTGTCCTCCTGGTTCCGCTCCACGTCTTCATGCAAACGATACTGGACAGGACCCCGAAATGCAACACAGATGTCAGCCAGGGGACTCAGGGGTGTGTTTAAACGTGGGCAAACCCACATCTACAGGGTCCTCCGCGGGCCCCTGCCTCTCCGCTCCCCCACCCAGGAAGGCAGGGCGCCCAGCCTGTGCCCTGGTTCCTGCAAAACAATCCTCACACCCAAGCCGCCCTTTTAGTTCAGGGTCTTTAGGAGGCTTTGGGAACAGTTTCATGGGAAGGGTCACACCCCATTGTTCTCCATTTTTCTCTCTCTTCCCTCCTCCTCCTCCTTCCCTCCTCCCTCACCTTTCTCCTCTCTCCACTCTCCTCTCTCTCCAGAAACAACAGGAGAAAGGGAAAAGATTATAAAGGCAGAGAACCTGGGCCCTTGAAGAAGAAACAGGGGCATCTGGCAATTCAGTGAGGGGAAGACGAGTCCTCCAGAGGAAGGGCGGGGGGAACGATTCCTGGCCCATATATTTTTAGCGAAGGGAAGTAAATGGTGGGTGAATGACCTTACTAGTAAATCTATTAGGTTGGCCCATGTGACAATACTAATATTCAGTGGTTCTCTCCTGGGGAAATAACGATGCCAAACCCAAGAACCCGGGCAATTCAATAGGTGATTTCTCAACCAGAGGAGGGGACGGGGGGGCTGGGGGGAGACAATGCTTTCATACACGACTCGTTTCTCTATTTTTTGCCTCGTAGCTTTAAGGTGATGAAAACACAAGCCGAGATTAGGGTTACCACTAAAATAGGACAAAGTCCACTGTTTGCATGGATTTCTTTACATCCTCAGTATTTTATGCATCTATTCAAGCGGGAACGTTGTACTGAATGTGTGTGCACATTTCACTGTGAGAGCTGATGGGCACTAGGACAGCCATCGATAACCGAGCCAGAGGCAGGGCCTGTTTCATTCCCAGCCATGTATCCAACAGCAGCTGCCAGGTCTGTGGGAGGAGAGAGACGAGGACATCATCACTGCCACTCGGCCCAGGCCAGGGATGAAAGGACCCCGAGTCCTGTCAGATCTTTTCCCTTTTTGCCCGAAAATGGAAATGGCGCCGTGGTGGGAGATGCTCAACTTGGGTGTCGGAAAACCGGGGACAGAGTCTGTGATCGGGAGGAAACACAGCTCTTCCCAGAGGCGAATGCTGCCGGAGGCGACCCTGGTCCCAGCTCAGCTCCCGGGGCGGCCCCGCACCAGCGAGGAGAGCGGCGTTGTACCATGTCTTGCAGCTCTCCTTGCTCCAAGAAATGACAAATTGAAGTTTAACAAATACAATAATTTTGAGTCTTCGCTCATTTCTTCTTAAAAGAACAAGAGCACAGGAACTCCCAGTTGGGAGACGGGGCCTGCGGAGGTGGGTTTACTGCGAGCTGAGCTGAGTGTCTGGGGGCGCTGTCAGGGCCGCATTCGCCCACCAACATCAAACCTCCAGCAAAGCTCTTCCAGCTGCAGCCTTTATGGCTCCAGGTTCTGTTTCAGAAAGTGAGGCCTGGGTCCCAGCGTCCGATCTCATCCCCCTCCCCCTTCCCCTGCCGCACCATCACCGTCACCATCACTGGGGCTGCTCTTCCCACGACCATGGCAACACCTGCCTCCACGCTCACTTGTCATCGGCTCACACCGATGGCTGCACGCCAGCCACGCTCTCGCTTATTCTCCAAGGACCCTGCCACAAAGCGGAGAGGCACGTTTACAACGTCTGTGGCTTCTCTCTCTGCCCCCAGGACGCAGTGTTGGCTCCCACACATCTCACTTGATGTCCCACTTCTTAAGATGTTGCTAATATGTAAAGGTATGTGATATGCTGAAGCACATGTGAAGCTTTTCCCCGGCTCGTTCAAAGCATATCCCAGCACAGATATTGCACACGACACATGCTGTTCTGAGTCTGGGTCCCAGTTGCCTTTTTATGGGGCCAGAACGAGCCCGCAGTAAAGCGCCTCGGCAGTTGCTTTAACAAAGCAGGAAATCTGAGTGCGCCCTCCAACTCACCAACTTCAAATAAGAATGATTCACTTCTGTAAAAATATTTATTTCCCCTTAGATTTTTATGGTAAGGGAGAGGGGGAAACTGTTTAACACGTTCCAGATGACCCTATGGAAGAAGGATTATGAAAATCAATTTAACTACTGTTTCCCTGACTTTGCTTTGTTCTATTTATCAATTATAGGGGCACAGCACTTTATAACTAAAACAATATTTAAGCTATTTTATTATGCGGAGACTGGTGTTGGGTTGATATATGTTAATTTTTAAATATTTTGTGAAAGTAAGCATTCCTTTCTCACAACAGAGAAATACAGAACCGAATCAATTTTACTAACAAAAATACCTAGTCTGATTAAAAAACAACAACAACAACAAAAAAACAGGCAACTAAATTCAATGACACCATCTTGTCTTCAAACATCTGCCATTATTAGTTCTATGTTGGTAATAATTTGCTTATTATCCCTAGAAAAAGCAAGACTGAAAAATGGTCACATGGAAAAGCACTTACTCCTTTTCTAGTCCTGAACTTCAGAGAAAATAGAGCAGAGGGGAAGGGAGAATGGCCGGATGTGCTCCTAGAGGAGAACCTGGGCCTAGGCTTACAGGCAGGGTGTCCGGCCTGGGCTCCCAGCTGGGCTGCGCCGGAACCCATGAGCACCCAAACTAAAGGCGGTCCCAGCCAGGTGGCTCCACGGGCTCCGTTAGAGCACCGGCCCAATGCGCGCCAAGGTTGCGGGTTCGATCCCTGGTCTGGGCACATGCAAGCGTCAACCAGTGAATGCCTAGATCAGTGGTCGGCAAACTGCAGCTCACAAACCACATGCGGCTCTTTGGCCCCTTGAGTGTGGCTCTTCCACAAAATACCAACTTCTGCGCGTGGGCCACGAAGTTTCAATCGCACTGTACGTGCGCGCCCGCACACGGTATTTTGTGGAAGAGCCACACTCAAGGGGCC
>JAWPEG010000005.1:1734545-1746911 GCA_035771395.1 Myotis vivesi | reverse complement strand
TGATGTACAGAATGAACTGGTGATTATAATAGAATCAGGGACATAGAAAGGGAATGGACTGACTATTCTTGGGGGGAAAAGGGGTGTGGGAGATGCGGGAAGAGACTGGACAAAAATCGTGCACCTATGGATGAACACAGTGGGTGGGGAGTGAGGGCGGAGGGTGGGGTGGGAGCTGGAAGGAGGGGAGTTATGGGGAGAAAAAAGAGGAACAAATGTAATAATCTGAACAATAAAGATTTAATTAAAAAAAAAGAAAAAATACTTTCAGTCTCTTAAGAATTTCATGCAGCACTATTAAAAGATGAGAAACCTTTGTTGCAAATCGCTGCCATCATCTGTGATTATTTTAATTCCCCGCAAGTTCGTGACTAGGACAAAGAGGTAGCAAGTCATTTTTAAGTGAGTATCTTAGGGGCTTTTGGCCAACATTCAATGTCATTCATTTTTCTTCCTATTAAATTTCCATACAACCGATTGTATGCTGATTTTACAAGAGATTATTAATATTTAAGTTTCCGTAATGTGAGATGCAGGTCGAAACCATGTTAAGTCTCCGAGCTGTGCTGGTGTTTCATTGCTGTCGCTTGAAATGCCAGCCTGCAAGTGCACACAGGACCCCTCCTCCATCCCCGGCTCAGACCCCGCCCGGAGTCCTCCCGCACGCCTGCTCCGTGCCCCGTCCTCCTCACCTTCTAAATTACAGTGACGAGGTCCTAAGGCACAGGATCAACAGGCACCTGAGGGCCTTGCCCTTAGAGGGAAGGGTTAGACACGTGGCCTCGGAAATGACGAGAAGCCGCTGCCTCATTGGGAAGCCGTGCCTCCAGACCACAGTGTGAGTCACCTGTTTGTTTACTTCTTGTCTCATCTGCCAACGGGTTGTTCCCCTCGGAAGTCTCCCTGCCCACAGATCAGCGCACCTCCGCAGCGGGGCCTAGGACCGAGGGACGTGCAGTGGCAGCTCATGGCGGGAGGGGGGCAGGGGGGTCAGATGTGAAATATAGGCTTCGCTTCGACAAGGTCCTTAGGACTCAAGAGGGACTCATTCCTCCGGGCACCGCCATGGACATGGTTCATGTTGGTGTTAAGAGGAAAATGAATGTGACTTGGGTTGTCCATTCCTGAATTTCACTTTGGTTGCCAATGGCAACCAAGTGTCCGTTGCCTCTCCATCAGCAACCTTCCAGATCTTTGCAGAAATCATCTCAGGATGTTCCGAGAGCCTGAGTAAGGGAAGACGCCTCTGATGATACCTTGGAGCTATCAGCTCCCTCGGAGCAGTACAGTCATCCTGAGAAGAAGTTCCCGGCTCTTCCCTGCCTGCTCCTCTGGCCTGGGGCTCCTGCCTCTGACCCAGGAATTCTCCTAAACTGCGGGCAGCCTCCAGGGCTGACACCCCGGCCCTTGGCTGGCTTTTGTAAGAATCCTCCTGAGAGTGAAAGCCTCGTCTCTGCAGCGACGCCTGGCCTACATTTTCCGGAAAATAATGCCACTGATGCGCCCAAACCGCCTCCTCCCCGGACAGCCTGATCCTTCCCCAAATCCCACCGTGACCTTCACTGGCTCCACCTCGTCCGCCCCTCTCTGGGTCCTTTTATTTTATTTTGTTACCCTCACCCGAGGATATGTTCCCATTGGTTTTCAGAGAGAATGGAAGAGAGAGGGAAAGACAGAGAGAAATATCAATGGGAGAGAAACACATCGATTGGTTGCCTCCTCCAGGGCCTGGGCCTGGGAGGAGCCTGCAACCAAGTACATGCCCTTGACCAGAATCGAACCCGGGGCCTTTCGGTCCGCAGGCCAACGCTCTATCCAAACTGGCCAGGGCTTATTTTTCTTTAAATAACTTACCACCAACTACTATGCTACATGGTTTGCTTGTTTATACATTTAATGATCTGTTTCTCCTTTTCTTGAACGTAAGCTCCGTGATGTTGAGGAGTTTTCAGTGTTTTGTGCTCACTGTACCCCAGTATGGAGAACACAGTAGGTCCTCAATCAGTATTTCCTGAAGGAGGAAAAAGATAAATGGATAACTGAATGAATGAGGCCATGGTCTCCAAAACCTCTCGGCCAGAAATAAATTAGAATTGTCTCTGAATCTGGTCTCACATCTGCCCCGAACAGCTAACCAGTTACAGGCCCTACGACTCGTCCTGTCTACGTCTCTCCACCAAGCCCAAACCCTGACTGCCTCGCACGTGGACTAAACAGAAAGTCTCCAGGCTCCCTCCCTGCCAATCATCTCCCCCAGGTGAGCCCTTCTAACACTCGAGCTCCCAGCACCCTACGGACCACAGCTGTGTCCTCGGTAAATTAGACACAGCCTCCTCGGGGTGGCCTCCCAGGCCTACCAATCAGCCTCCACGTGACTGACACATCCGATTCCGCACTGCTACCCACCACTCTCCCTCCGCCGGAGGCTGGTCCCCTGGCTCACCCCTGAGATGCAGTGGGCATTCCCACCTCAGGCCTTTACGTGGGTACCTTTCCCCTGGCTAACATGTCTTCCTTCTCTCCAGCTATTCCAATCCTCTAGATCACGGGTTCTCAATCTGTGGGTCTCGACCCCTTTGGGGGTCAAATGACCCTTTCACAGGGGTCACCTAAGACCATCGGAAAACACATATATAATTACATATTGTTTTTGTGATTAACCACTATGCTTTAATGATGTTCAATTTGTAACAATGAAAATACATCCTGCATATCAGATATTTACATGACGCTTCATCACAGTAGCAAAATTACAGTTATGAAGTAGCAACGAAAATAATTTTATGGTTGGGGGTCACCACAACATGAGGAACTGTATTAAAGGGCTGCAGCAGTAGGAAGGTTGAGAACCACTGCTCTATATCTTTTGAGATCGGACTCCCAGCTCTGCTCCATTAGGCTCCTCAGACCTTCACCAACCACCACATCCCATACTGGTCCCTGCTTTGCCTCCGGAAACGCATATGGCCTGCACCTCGCCATCCGTCGAGCTGTGCGCCAGTGACTTCACGGCCTCTTCTGGGCTCTCCAGGAGGACGGTAACACAAGGCTGACTCACTCTCATGGCCGGCCTTAGGTCAGTGCTGTATCCAACAGTAACCCAAGTCCAAAACCAAATACACTGAAAATACCTGAAATTTCTACTGAGATTCTTCAAACAGATAGTAAATAGCCTGCAGACCCTCTTTTCCATTATTATCTCCGAAGTCTTCGTCATAGCTGCTCAGCAATTACTCTTCACTCTCCGCTCATCTGCATCCTCTATCCTTATGGCCCTGGGACAGACAGACTGCTGTTTACTTATCTCCATCTGTGCTTCCTGGGAGCTCTCGGCCCTGTCTCTCGGACATCACCGTAGACTTTCGGGGCTCCCTCCAACCGTCTATCCAGAACAAAACCCCAGTCCCCGAGGACTCGAAGCCACGCAGACGCTTCCTCCTTCCAAGGCAGACAAAGGGAAAGGCTCCCGGTGCTGACCGGGTTAGGTTCTGTCCCGGTCATCCTCCCCCTGGTCAGAGCCTGGTGGGTGTCTAGAATGAAGGGCTTCCTGCTTGTTCCCCAAGGGGCATTTCTCAGAAGATCCCCAACCTGCCCTGTGTCCCTTCTTCTCCGACAGGGTTGGAAGGTTGATCTCAATAGGAAGCATTAGTATCCTGTGAGCCACACAGTGGACTCTGTCACCTGGAGCGCCAGCCACGTTCCCTCCCAGCAGTTCAGCCCCGATGTCCATGGCTCCCGTCTTCCACCCACATGTTAGAGTGCAGCAGACGGGACCACCCACGTGTTACAGCCCAGCAGACAGGACCACCCACATGTTAGAGCCCAGTGGATGGGACCACCCACATGTTACAGCAGCAAACAGGACCACCCACGTGTTAGAGCCCAACAGACAGGACCACCCATGAGTTAGAGCCCAGCGGATGGGACCACCCACATGTTACAACAGCAAATGGGACCACCCACGTGTTAGAGCCCAGCAGACAGGACCACCCACATGTTACAACAGCAAACGGGACCACCCACGTGTTAGAGCCCAGCAGACAGGACCACCCACATGTTACAACAGCAAACGGGACCACCCACGTGTTAGAGCCCAGCGGACGGGACCACCCACATGTTACAACAGCAAACGGGACCACCGACGTGTTAGAGCCCAGCAGACGGGACCACCCACATGTTAGAGCCCAGCAGACAGGACCACCCACATGTTACAACAGCAGACGGGACCACCCACATGTTAGAGCCCAGCAGACGGGACCACCCATGTGTTTGAGTGCAACGGATGGAATCTATAGTCCAGCCCTACCCTTGGATGCCGTGTCCTCTCGCAGCTCCAGGACCTGCTGCATCTGAGGACAAAACAGGCCCTGATGTGACAGCAGAGCAGCCCCTACCGCCAAGAACTGCGCAGCCCCACCCGACAGGCACGGGCCGGCGGACACGTCCCGGCAGCAGAGCAGACGAGCAAAACAATAGCAGACGTGGTGTGGCCCATGGAAGGGCAGGGGCACGTGCAAAGGCTGCTTTCAGGGCAGGTTCCCCGACCCCCGAGGCGGCTTGGGAAGAGCAGGTCTGATGACAGACACGGCTCAACCTGGAGCTGGGAACACCCGTGATACTGTTGACGGCATTCCTGTCTGCGGCCTGAGCTCCGGCTGGAAAACAGCCTGCATGGAAAATGAGGCAAGCACGCCTTCCTCCCGGGCTTGGCAAGCCTTCCGAGGCATGGAAAGTGTGCGCACGGGCCTGGCAACAGTGGGAGCACCGTCACTAGCCCCCCGCCCACTGCCTCCAGCCCCGCAAGGACAGGCTGGCTTTTCCAAAAACGCACTCGCTCAGAAAACATCCCTCAAGCAGTTCTCAGGCACTGAAGACCCACGTGACCAGGACCGAAATCACGGCAGCTCCGGGAGAGCTGGGCACAGAGCAGCTGCCGACAAAGGTCTGCACATTGACCAGACGGGCCCTGGCTCCGGCCCCGCAGCTGAGCTGGTTAGAGCAGCGGTCGCCAATCTTTAGGACTTCACAGACCCAGACCGCCACTGGTCCACGGACCACAGGTTGGCGACTGCCGGGTTAGAGGGTCGTCCGGATACACCAAAGCTGCAGGTTCAATCCCGGGTCAGGGCACAAACAAGAATCAACCAATGAATGCATCAATAGGTGAAACAACACCTCTCTCTCTCTCTCTCTCTCTGTCTCCTCCCTCTTCTTTTCTTTCTATAAATAAATAAATAACAATAAAAAAGACAATCCCTAAGAGTCCCACCTCAAACAACCCCTGCCCGAGAGAGCTTAACCAGGGTCTGCTGTCACAGGAAGCAGTTAATGTTAAGTTTAAGTTTAACGATGACCAAGAGATAAAAATGAAAGTAGGCGTCCAGGGGGAAGCGAGGCTGAGAGACCCGGCCGGGGAGGGAATCACAGAGCTGTCTCCGCGCACCAGCAGGAAGGAAGTCCGGTGAGTTCCGGGAGGGATCGTCGCGACGGTCACCTCACCGGTCCACACCAAGTCCCTGCAAACCACAGCAGGGAAGAACCCAGTGACACTGTTTACTGCCGAAACTGGTCAGAGGCGCACGTACCTCATTCAAGGCAGACAACTGAATCCCCATCATTGATGAGGAACTTTAGAAGGCGTCAGTTTACACTTCGTTGCCAGTTAAACGAAGGATGTTGAATAAAATGGAGCCCTACATTTTAAAATCTATAACAAATTACTACCATAAATTATGATTTCTAAAGATCTTACTATCTGTTTGGCATAGAAGGACCAACTATATATGTTTATCTTCTTGGGTGTCACATTCCAATAAAACATTTTCTCAGTCAACAAATATTGCCCACTTACCACAGAACATGTGCCCCTCTAGTCTCTGGAAGGATGATGATGACTAAGACAAGTACCATGTGATATGGAGTTCATAGATTGGTGTGAAGAAAGATAAAGAAATATAAACAGTGTAACCCGTAGTCTGAGAGGAGATGAACAATGAAAGAAGAGGTCAGAGTGGCCCCCCAAAAAAGGGACCTTAAATTAAGTTGTGAAAAATATAGGAGCTTATGAAGTCGATGTGGGTAGAAGTGAGGAATAGATGGGGCATCTTAGTCACGGCAAAGAAATGAGTGTGTGGCAGGTTCTGGGATCCACCAGTAGTCGCTATGTATGGTTGTCGCAAGAGATGAATCTACTGTTGGACATTATTTTCAATAAGGGCCAAACAAGTACTACCTTATTTGCCATAATATTTCCAATATCTCTCACATATAGTAGGTGTTCAATAACTATTTATCTAATAGATAAGGTCTCAAAGGGTAGACAATCCCAAATGATGAAGGGTTCCAGATGCTATGCTAAGACTGGATCCGTTGTGAGCCACCCTAAAAAATGTCATGGCTGGAGAATGGTAGGGATAGGTTTGGGTTTTAGAAATGTCCCCCCAGCGGCTCTGCAGAAGATGGACTGAGGGGGGTGAGAAAGGAGACAGGGAGGCCAGGTTGGAAGGAACGACAAGAAATGATGAGACCTGAACCAGAGCAGGGGCAGGGGTTGGAGAGGAGGGCCCACTGGAAGAATCATTTGGGAAACAGAACCATCATGTCACATGACTGTTTAGACATGGGGGGGGGGGAGGCAAAGAGAGGAGCCTAGAATAGCTCCCAGATGTCTGACGTCCACCACTTGGAGGAGAGTACAGTAAACACGTCTACCTCAATGGAGAACGCAGTGATTGTCCAACAACGTAAGAAATGTGAACGAGGATCTTCTATGAAACTGTTGTTTAGAAACATATTCACATGCACGTGTCATAAAAGTCCTGGACTAACGATGAAGATACGTGCTGGGAAAGTCGGGGTTGTGTCCTGATGTATTCATTCATCCAGAGACTGTCTAACGCGTTCCTGCTCTGTGTCGGCTGCTAGGTAGTCACTGGGGCAACAATGGTGGGGAAAACAAATACAGCCCGTCCTCTCACTGTGCTGACAGCAAGCTGCAGGCAACAGGCTACCGATCATATTGAAAGGAGATAGGGGACGAGTTATGTGCGGCTGCAGAGCCAGGCTAACGAAGTGCTCCTCGCCTAAGAGCCACGGAGGCCTGTGGAAGGGTTTTAAGAAGTGAGGAGAGCCCTAACCGGTGTGGCTCAGTGGGTAGAGCGTTGGCCTGAGAACTCAAGGGTCCCGGGTTCGATTCCGGTCAAGGGCATGTACCTTGGTTGCGGGCACATCCCCAGTAGGGAGTGTGCAGGAGGCAGCTGATTGATGTTTCTCTCTCATCAATGTTTCTAACTCTCTATCCCTCTCCCTTTCTCTCTGTAAAAAAATCAATAAAATATATTTTTTTTAAAAAAGAAGTGAGGAGAGGCAGGAGGCTAGATCGGATTCACCCCACACATCACCTGGCTATTGTGCAGTGGATTGCGGGGCATCGAAGGGTCCCCTCAGGAGGCCCTTACAGGGTCCAGGCCAGGGGCCCGCGGGGCTTAGATTCCCAAAAGCAGGACTGACCAGGGTGATTCTTTTGGTTTATCCTGAGAGTCGGGGCTATGCCATGCTAGTGACCAAGCATCTGAACCTACCCCACAGTGAGGGGGACGGTGGTGACGATGGAAAGAGAAGGAAGGATTCCAGAAGTTTCTGGGAGGTAGACACGGTACCTTCCAGCCTGCCCGCAGGCTTTCCTGCTGCTCCCCTGCCTGTGGGCCCTGGAGGAGCAGCAGGTGGGGAGGCTGAGGAGAGAAAGGCCACCCACTCGGCAGCAGGGAGCGGCCCCTTTCTCACTTCTGTGCCCCCCACTGGCACTTGGTTATCTCCGTCTCCAAAGACAGCACCACTTGGCCTTTGGGTTAGAAACAAGGGAAACTGGGCCCTAGAAAGCGAGACGAGTTCACAAAGGGCAGGAGGCTTGCTTCCCCGCCTCGGAAGGTCACGCTCAGGTCGGCTCACCGAGGACGTGCTGAGCTGGTCCAGCTGCGACTGGACGTGAGGAAGCCCGGCTTCCACCGCAGTTCCTCCGGGGCTGCTGTGCCGCCAGCGCTCAGGCGAAGCCCTGGAGCCTGACCCTGAGAGAGACGTGCGCCTGAGCAGCCACGCACGGATGGCCTGCGGGTCACAGCGCTTCCTCCTTCCCGCTCACGTGTGTCTTTGCTCTTGGGTCATGTGGTTCAGGGCTGTATATCCTCGTCTCCCATTTCCCTTGGAACGCCAACCCCAGGAAAAGCTCCATCAGTCCAGAGTAGGAAAAGCATGGTGCGCTAGTCACGAGGAAAGCTTTCACACACAAATAACATGAGTCATACCAGCTACCAGGTAGTGAACATCTACTGCTACAGGTGCTGTGCCTGTCACAGCTCTATACCATCCAGTTAAGCTTGCACAACACTGTGACAGAATTACTGCTTTCAGCGCTACCAGTAACAGCCAGGAGTCCCATCACAGCCCGAAACCCACTCTCTAGGACAGTGATGGCGAACCTTTTGAGCTCGGCATGTCAGCATTTTGAAAAATCCTAACTTAACTCTGATGCTGTGTCACATATAGACATTTTTTGATATTTGTAACCATAGTAAAACAAAGACTTATATTTTTGATATTTATTTTATATACTTAAATGCCATTTAACAAAGAAAAATCAACCCAAAAAATGAGTTCGAGTGTCACCTCTGACACCCATGTCATAGGTTCGCCATCACTGCTCTAGGAGCTCTAGGGTTCAGCTCAGGCTGCTACTGAGGCTCTTGTTATGACCTGAAACAGAAAGAGAAGGAATGGCCAAGGTGACCAAGGGGTGAGCGCAAGGCAGGTCTAGACGAAGTGAAAACACAGAAGAGCTGAGGCTCCAAGGTCAACGGGAGTTTCTGAGCTCCCACAGCACAGAGGGCAGGACAGCAAGGGGACCACGTGGATGCCCGGCGGGCTTTGGGAAGACAGGGACGAATGGGAACATCGTCAAGGGAGATAGGAACACAAAGAGGAGCTGGTGAGTGTCCCAGGGCCGGGTTCCAACATGACAGGCATACTTGGCTTGACAAACCGGAAAGTGCTTGAAAGAAGAAAGCCTGGATGGAGATGAAAGGAAAGCCGCACACACCCACCTGCTGGAAAACAGAGAGGGACCTCCAGCCACAGCAGCTGATGCCCGGCCTTCCAGCGGCTGAGCTCTCCCACAAAGGAGTGACAGATTGTCAGCAACTGTTTCCCAAAGAAGGCTGTGATCACAAGGCCCAGGACAGAGCTGATCCTCACCACATGTCCCCGGGGCCAGCACCAGCCAGAAGCCTGGCCCTGAGGCTCCGCCGGACGAAGGGAGGGGCCTCAGAGAATTCTTTGTTTTCCGTGCATTCCTGCGGGCTGGCTCTGCCATTTCCGAGCGGTTGTCATGTCTCCGCTCTCCTGACCGGGAGATTAGTCATGGAACCAGTGGCCAGAGCAGCACCACCACGTCTAAGGCCTGGTCCGGGCAAAACCGTGAGGAGGCCAGAGCGCAGCTGCGCTGTCTCCCGTTCGCCCCATCTCTGCTCTCTCCTTCATCCGGCAAATGCTTCCCTCTCCCTCCAATGCCTGCCCTGGACTCTGAAGCATTTTCTTCTCAGAGGGCTCTCAGCTGACTCAGTGATTCTACCACTTCCCTGGGTGTGGGTGTCGCCTGGCTCAGCCATCTCCGCACCCAGAGATTCTGCTCAAAGAGGTCTTGGGCAGGCTCCCGAAGTCAGTGTCTTTAACAGACCCTCCAGGGGATCGGGAGGTAGCCGGGGTATCAGTGGAGAGAGGCTGCATTAGGGTGTGCTGGTAATTAAAATAACCTGGGTAATGTTTTAGGTTCTAACACAGAACTGCTGGCTAGGAGTCTGTGGAGTTGAAGATATGCATCTCCCATGGTGGAATGTTGGCTGGAGAATGAATATTTAAAATGCAGATCATCTCTGGGGCTCCCTCATCCAACATCACTCATCTTGTCAACAGCATTCAAATCAACCCCGTAGGAGACAACTGTTCACCTACACACAAGGTGGGGATCTTTGAAGCTTCCCTCGCAGGGCGCCGGTACATATCTCTGCCTTGATTGTCAGGATCAATCCACAGAATCATCAGACTACTTCCCAGCTGTCCACACAGGAACATCGTGGTGCCGAAAACAGAATTTATGAAGTTGAAATGTAAAGATGTTGCCATTTTCCTCAAAGTCACAGTCAACGCCACGCACCAGATATAGACGACCAAGCCTGTTCCACCTTTTTATCAATTTTGTTTGGGGTCCTAACCTGTTCTTTACACATTTGTAACTACCTTGAAAACACAGGCCTTACTGACACGAGCCGATAGTCAGAAAGAATGAAAGGAGAAACGTTCATTCTGTAGCTCACATTCGACCTCTCCTCTGGCCACTTGAAACTGCCATTTGCATCACTGTTTTGCAGAAATTTGAGAAACAATGTGGAATTTCATCCAGCCCTTGACCCTCAGACGGAGCTGTACTGGAATCCTCCAGGCCTACATTTCAATAAATGCCAGGAAAGGGAAGTTCTCCAGGTGCCTGAAGGTCAGATGTAATCCACCAGGACTATTTCCAATTGGCCAGTTTTCCTTTTTTTAAACATATCCTCTCACTGGGGGAAGGGGCCCTACTTCCAAAGGACGTATTTTCAGTCCGACCTGAAAAATGGCCCCCCAAACCTCTAAAGATCAAGTATTGAACACGTGTCACAGTCTTCTCTGAAGCAGAATGCACTTCAAAAAAACGTCATTACTTTATAAAACCAATCATGAATCACTTAATGGTTGCCCCATGTGAACCTGGTTCATTAATACAAGGTACAGCTGCTAATTATCATTTTAAAATAATCTGTCAATAGAGTTCATGTCAAATGAATAAACTTGATATTGGAAGGTCACTGTAGACCTTTACTTTTTAGAAAAGTTGTAAACATTGATAGAACATTCTGAGAATGTTTTCTACAAATTCAGACACCAAGTGCTCTGCTCTGTTTGTGGCAGCTGGCGGGAGGAGCAACGGGCAAAGACTGACCTTCTCTGCTCCTCCTCTTCGCAGACCCCAGGGAGACTGAGCAGGCACAAGCCTTTTTCCACCTGAGAAGGAAAACCCTGTGTCGTCTCCACCACCAACAATATCACCAAGAAATCTTTAACATCTTTTCAAACTGAATTAGGTTCATTCATTCACCATTTCAACAAATATCTATTCATTCCTTTTTAGGTGCCAGGATGGTGTAAAAGAATCAACAACTCATTCATCAAACAAAATTGACCTCGTCCTCATCTTCAATTGGCTGGGGAAGAGTTTGGAAAGTTGATGAAGCTAATACTGAGACTAGAACGTTGAAACGTTCACAGGTTTAAAAGCATTATATCTTAAAACTGCTGTGTCCTCTTGAAAGTAAAGTGAAATCCTATAGCATGGCTCTGCTTAGACCAGTGATGGCGAACCTTTTGAGCTCGGCGTGTCAGCATTTTGAAAAACCCTAACTTAACTCTGGTGCCGTGTCACATATAGAAATTTTTTTATATTTGTAACCATAGTAAAACAAAGATTTATATTTTTGATATTTATTTTATATATTTAAATGCCATTTAACAAAGAAAAATCAACCAAAAAAAATGAGTTCGCGTGTCATAGGTTCGCCATCACTGGCTTAGACCTTGAAAGTTCATTAAACCATGACCCAAAACTTCTTGTCCTCAAGCCATTGGCTAGAGGGCAAAGCTATCACCTGTCCCCAGAGATGTTATCAAAATGAAGCTGGACAAGGATTGTAACATGTTTGAAGAGAACTATAAAGTATTGTACACTTATTCCTCCAAATTCTCAGGGCATAGCTCACAGTTACCGCTCATTGTTGAAATCTGACACAAGTGTCACGAGCAGCCTACAAGCCGGACATGAGCTTCCCCTTTGGGGGCCCTGCAGTCCCTGCCACG
This sequence comes from Myotis vivesi, assembly GCA_035771395.1. Classification (NCBI taxonomy): domain Eukaryota; kingdom Metazoa; phylum Chordata; class Mammalia; order Chiroptera; family Vespertilionidae; genus Myotis; species Myotis vivesi. Next base: position 1,734,974 of record JAWPEG010000005.1, on the reverse strand, counting down.
CGCTGCTCCGGGTCCTGGCCCAGGTGTGCAGCTGGACACTCGCTTACCTTCCACTGAGGACCCCACACATTGGAAGCAGCGCTGTGAGGGGGGCGCTGGCCCAGACTTCCAGAGTTGACTCCCACTTCTGCGTGACCTTGGCCTCCGTCTTCTCATCTATTAAAAAAAATGACAACAGTCTTATCACATGGAATTCCTGTGATGATTTAAGAACGCTACTATGAACGGTCACAGCCAGGAGGAGCCCAAGGAATGTGACGACGAAAGGCGGTATGGCATCCTGGGCAGATTCTGGAACAGAAAAAAGAAACGGGGTAAAGCAAAGAACATTCCAAATAAAATCACATTGAGATGGCAAAGGAAGGAAGGAAGGAAGGAAGAAAGGAAGGGAGGGGAGGGGAGGGGAGGGGAGGGGAGGGGAGGGGAGGG
>JAWPEG010000005.1:1716024-1731651 GCA_035771395.1 Myotis vivesi | reverse complement strand
GGCCACAGTCCCCGCCACCCCCTATCGCCTTGCTCCCCACCGGCCATGCACTCCGCGCGCCCAGGCCTGCAGGGGGGGAGCCTGACAGCCCCGCGCCCCGGAGTCCACGCGACAGTGGCATCGGGCACACAGCCCCTCCGCATCTCAGAACCTGTCCCCTCCGCTGCCCTGGCTCTGGCTGCGGGGGAGGAGGGGTGGGGGGAAGCGGGATTGGGGGGGGGGGGAGGGCCCTGCCAGGTACAGTCGAGGGACAAGGGAGAGGGGGCAAAGCTGCACCATCTCAATTCCCTGGAAGACGCTTTGCAAGTGGCGGTGGCCAGCCCTTTCCCCCGCCCCCCGCCCTCAGGGCCCACGGCCTCGCTGCGGGAGCAGAGGGCCCACAGGCACCGCTGCCTCCACACACCCACCAGGGGCCCCCCACCCCCGAGGGTGACCTCACCTCACGGCCGACCTGGGTGCTGATGGCGGGAGGCCCAGGTGAAGGCATCCGGGCGCACCCGGAGGCCGCAGGCGCCTGCGCGGACCGGCTGGGGTTTGAGACGGTGAGTCCGCGTTTTCGCATGTATTTCCTGCAGCAGCTGCGGACCCAGCTGTGTTTCACGGCCCTGAACAGCCCACGTCGCTGCAGAAGCGAGGCCGACCTCTCCACGCGCCGCCCAGGACCCCTGGCGCCCGCAGCCACCTGCCACCGCCGGAGCACCTGCCTTCGTGCTGGCCCCTCCTCCCTGCAGGAGCTAGTGCTCATCTTTCAGGGGTTCCCCACTTCTCCGACATCCTCGGAGAGTCAGCTGCTGCTTCCTCCTTCCTCCCACGGTATCTATGGATAAAGATGATAAAAATTATACTCTTCTGAATAACGCTAAGTGCGATTCGCTTGTCTTTATACGTGTTGTTTGAATTGAATTTGTTGATTTCAAGTGATCCTTTCTTGGAAACAGGATAGCAGATCAACGTGGACTCCTTTCCTCCCTCAGATTCCTTTAGAAATGTCAGCCCCGGGGCCACACTGTCGCCCACTGGCTTCAGGCGGCCCTGGGATTAGGCCATTGCTGTTCAGGGCGTCACTCTCCACCTTGGTGAGGCCTAAAGATGAGAGCACGGCCGTCTTCTCTTCTCTTGTGACTCAAAAGCACCGGGCGAGGCAGCTGTATGTGATAAAGCCAATAGCTGCGTATCTATGGCTGTGGCAGCCTCATTCTCTATTCCCATGGTCGGCAAACTGCGGCTCTTTGGCCCCTTGAGTGTGGCTCTTCCACAAAATACCACGTGCGGGCACACATACAGTGTGATTGAAACTTCGTGGCCCATGTGCAGAAGTCGGTTTTTGGCCTGGGTGAGTCTATTCGGAAGAGGTACAGTGGGGCCTTGACTTACAAGCGTCCTGATTAACGAGTTTTTTGAGATACCAGCTGTCTCTCCGCCAATTTTTTGCATTGAGTTGATAGAGTAATTTGAGTTAACGAGCTCCTTAATGAGCTTGGTCTTAGAACGAATTAAACTTGTAAGTCAAGGCCCCACTGTAGTTGATATTTGGCTCTGTTGACTAATGAGTTTGCCGGCCACTGCACACTTTAACTCTTACTGTTCATTCTCTTCGGTTGTACCTCTGAGGCTTGCCCAGCCCACACTCAGGGCGCTCTCCTCTGGCCACGGGTCTGCCTGAATTTATCTCTCACCCTTAGGCACCTGAGCAACCACGAAAAATGCTGATTCACTTTCTAAGGAGCCGGGGTTTCCTGAGAGATGGCCGAGATAGACCCATCGACATGTGTATGTTTTTCTTTGTTAACCCATTGACTACAAAGATTCAAATAATACCTAACCGTAGACAGGCCAGTCCCTCCTTATTCCCCCAATATGGCCATTTGTTTCATCACGTTTCAGACATGTCATTTCTGTAGACACTGTGCCATGTATTGAGTGCATACTTTCTCCAACTTTTACACCCATGAAGCCTAGGATGCCACCCACTCCACTGAATCAAGAGTAGGACTGTTCCTGTATGGGGGCTCCATCTCTTTGGTTTTCATTTGACCAGGCCACATACACTTACTTGGAAACGCGTGGCTTGGCTAAGAAGGAGAAGGTGGAACATGTGGGGAAAGCGGGCACCCAGGTATCACCTGTCTCACGACAAGCCTTTTCCCTCCATGGGGCGAAAAAGCCTGCTTCTGTGGCATCAGAGAAAATCGTAAAAAAAAAAAAAAAAAGCACCGAATGTCATTCTTCAAATTAAACGTCATCCCGGCCCTTTATTTTCACATCTTTAGTCCTATCGGGTCAATGTGTGCTGTTGGCTAACTCGGACTCTAACACCAGACTGAACAAGGAGGCGTCTTGGTGAGAAAAATGTCCCTAAATTCGGAAAATGAGGCGGAGCCCCGCACGCTGGGTTTGGTGGCAGACTTGCCTGGAGCTCTGGAATCTGCTCTCGGCCACCGGCTGCCTGTGGGAACAGCTGTCTGTGCCGGCGCTGGACAAACCTGCTGGAGCCAGGAGCAGCCAGGGCCGGGCGTCGGCGAAGGGGGCCGCCCAGACGGCGCTGTGCGCACCATCGGAGCAGCCCCGGGCCATGTGCACGTGCGTCAACCGCACCTTTAAACCCGCCGCTCGAGGGGATATGTGTGACTCCGTGGAATTCTCCTGGGCGAGGCCAAGTCGCACCCATGCAAAGATGGCCCCCAAGGCCCGAGCTGGTGTTGCCATCCTCACAGAAGAAACTTCCAGAAACCCACTGGGGAGAACCAAGTGCAAATTCCACCTCTTGAGCCCCTTGTTGTTCAGAGCTGCCTGGGCAGCCAGAAGCAAAAAACAAAACAGGGCCCCTGTTCACAAGAGGCGCCTCTTGGCGGGCATCGCCCCAAAAGCACTCACACACGGCACCGAGCAGCCCCCAGGCAAACCTGTGCGCCGGGCCTCTCTCCACAGCGCTGGGAGCCCAACCTGCTCCCTCCGGCGCCTCCTGCATCGCCCACCCGCCCGCCCGTGGCCATAATTAACATCAGTGGAAACACAAGATGCCAGAGCAAAGGCCAGAGCGAGTCACTCCATGAGCATCTCAGCTCTGCTCACTGGTCCTGCCCCCGGACACGGACGCGTGCGCTAAACCGCAGCAGCTGCGGCCGGAGCCAACGCGCCGGGCCCAGAAGCCGGTCAGCAACAGAGGGGCAAGCGGGAAGAACCGTGCGTGGAGCCAGCCAGCAGGGTGTCCCCTGAACCCCGGGACGTAGGGGACATAGCCATCCGCATCTCAGCCTGCTCGCTGCCTACCAGGAGGGGCCGTCTGACCTGGGATTTCAGAGCCAGAGACGAAGAGGGAGGCCACAGCCACAGCTGGACCAGCTTGGGCTGTGCGTGTCATGTCCATCAGGCGCTGCGAGCCGCGCTCACACACAAATAGGAATGCCGTCGGCAGCACCATCTCCTCGAACTGGGGACGAAAGTAAATACTCAGCACGAAGGAGGGACACGCCACGACGCTGGGTGTGGAAGCCCCTCCGGGACTGGGGATGGCGGAGGTGCTGGTGCTGCGGCTCATGGGCCTGTTACCGCATCCCCATCACTTTTCCAGGACACACTTCTGGTCCCTCGGCTACTGCCGGCCTTCGCAATGCTCTTCCTCCCGAAAGCCTCGCTGGCCTCACTGGCCTCGCCGGCCTGGTCTCGGCCATGAGCTCCCGGCGGCCATGTGGCCTGGAGGCTCCATTGTTCGCTACCTGAGCGGGGCTTGTTGCCCCCCCCCCCCCCCCCCCCCCCCCCCCCAAGAAAGGTGGGGTGGGGGGNCCCCCCCCCCCCACCACCACCACCACCATAGACTGTGCTAGTCTGGAGATGCAAACAGCAGATGACACTCAGAATAGAGTCCTGGGAGGTGCACACAGGGGCCTCTGTTGCACAATCCGCACTTGTCCCTGGCGGAGTGGCGATCCGGCGGGCAGATAGGAGATCCAGACTGTGATGCGAGGCCAGACTGACTGCTGGCCCTTCACGTGGGCCTAAGAACGCTTATCTCCTCCTCCCCAGCTCCTTCTCGGGTTGCAGCGAGACCTGGGGAGACGTAAATATGTAAGGAAAACCCAAGGCCATACTCACAGGTTATCCTTTCAAAAGGCCAGCGCTGCTCGGCAGCCTGATCACAGGCTGATTCAACGTTTTATTCATAAAGAAAAGGCCGAGAGCCAGAAAAGGCAGCTCCCTGTGCCCGGAGATGGCGGGGGGCACCGCATAGACTGATCTTTTTGTTCTGATTCGCAGTGTGTGGGCTTGGGCTGTGGGCAGGGTTCCTCGGGCGCTCTCTCCCAGCCCCCAGGCCAGCCCTAACCCAGATTCCTGCTGAAGAAGCCCTTTCTGGGGCAGGCATGACACAGGAAACCTCAACAATGGCTGCTGGTGTTTAATGTGCATTGAACACCCACGACCAGACCAGGCTCTCCTCAGACGTCCAGCTGGCATCTTACTAGAACTTTCTGGGGGGAAGCACTGGCCAAACGCTCAATGCTTTCAGCTCTTGTGAGGATAACAAGCACACACACTCCTCACGTGTCTCCAATTGCTTCCCGGAAGGCAGTGCGACGTTCTGCTTCTTCCATTAAAAGCAGTCATCCGCCCTGACCTGTTTTGCTCAGTGGATAGAGCAGGGGTCCTCAAACTTTTTAAACAGGGGGCCAGTTCACTGTCCCTCAGACCGTTGGAGGGCCGGACTATGGTTTAAAAAAAAAACTATGAACAAATTCCTATGCACACTGCACATATCTTATTTTGAAGTAAAAAAACAAAACGGAAACAAATACAATATTTGTATTTGCATGTGGCCCACGGGCTGTAGTTTGAGGACCCCTGGGATAGAGCATCGGCCGGCAGACTGAAGGGTCCCGGGTTCAATTCTGGTCAAGGGTATGTACCTTGGTTGTGGGCTCGATCCCCAGTAAGAGGTGTGCAGAAGGCAGCTGATCAATGTTTCCCTCTCTTGGATGTTTCTAACTCTCTATCCCTCTCCCTTCCTCTCTGTAAAAAAATCAATAAAATATGTTTTAAAAAGTTATCAACATAAGACACCCTGAGAGCACATCTTTATGGGACTTCTTTAAACATTCAACTAAGCCACTGAGCTTGGGGAGGAGGGAGAGTCACCGTGTTAAAATATATTTTTGTGTTGTTTTTTGTTTGTGTGTGTGTTTCAGAAAATGTGTAATATCGTTAGAAATAAGACTCACTTTCAAACTGTACAATGTTAGTCCTGGTTTGGGTTGTCTCTTTCTCTTCCTCAGGACTCAAGGTTGGAGCCTCTGAGGGGGGAAGCCAAGCCTCCCCGGTCTCCTGCGGTGGTCCCACCAGGAAGAGGAGGAACGCAGGGCCATAAGCCTACCATTCAGCCAGAGCGTGGCTGAAAGCGCGCGTCCCGGACCCGGGGCCTTGCCTCCTGTCCTCCCCGCTCCTGACAACCAGACCTGCAGCCCAGCTCGGAGCCCAGCCAGAGGCTGGCCCTGGTCCTCCCACCAGCCTTCGTTCCCAGAGCTTGGCCCTGCGCGCTGGCAGGGATGCTGGGAAGGGAGGAGTATTTCCAGAATGCCTATATTTCTTGGCACCGTTCTGCCTGCCCTCCTGGACTGGTATTGGTGAGCCTCTGGATCATTGCTTTTCTACCTAGAAAAAGCCCCGCTTGGACGTACACCAAAGCATGAATAACCATTATCTCTGGGTGGTGAGGACACACATGAGTTCAATTTTCTCCTCGCCTCTCTTTCCCAAATGTTCTGCAGGAACACGTACGACTTCTGTGCTCAGGGAAGGACGAAGTGTGGGGTTTTGCTTAAAGCCCCCGCGGCATACCGTTACCGTCCCCCTAGCTCTGCTGCAGTAAAGTTCTCCCTTCTCTTTCCCAGGTGGAGGCTGGTGAAGAGGAGCCCTCCACCGCGAAGCAGGCCCAGCTCTAAAGAACAAATTCTAAGAGACGGCATTTTTAAAAGGTTTAAAAATCTTGTGTGACATTAAAAAAAAAAAGCTAGATTTTGAAACCCGATCCTTTATAACAGAAAGAGGAAGAGAAGTGGCTTATTAATGATGCAAAGCATCCCGATTCTCATGGCACCACGAATTGGAAAATAGAAATCGAAGCCACACAGATGGGAAGACAGGCCATGAGAAATTAGGCCCTAGCCCAAAACGGAATGACCGTCAGCTTGGGAGTCACCCCCCACCCTCCACCTTCCCCCTCCCCCACTCCAGGGCTTTCTGTAATTGGTGGGGAACTGCCTTCCTGGAGTCACAGTGTTCACTCTCCCGGGAAACGTGTTCCCCTCTGAGACGGCCATGTCTGGTGTGAGCAGGCTGTGAGCTGCTCTCCTCGCCGCACCCACCGGACCGATGCCACTGCGCGCCCTGGAACTTCTGTACAGGAAGCGTGCAGGCTGCTGTCATCTGTTCCCTCCTTACAGAATCTCTTTGTAGAACTTTAGCTTCAAGTAGAATTTTTTGCTTAAAAAAAATAACACAAGATACCACTTCATACCCATGAAGATAGCAAGATAGCTGTAATCAAAAAAGACAGTATCGAGTTTTGACAAGAATGGGGAGAAGTGGAAACACCCATAGATTGCTGGTGGAATATGAAATGAAATAAACAGTTTCCAAAATACTGTTGGGAGAGCAATTTGGTAGCATCTCAAAAAGTTAAACGTATACGTATCATATGTTCCAGGAAGTCTGCTCCTCGGTGTAAAGACTCAAGATAAATGAAAGCATCTGCCACACAAAAACTTGTATGTGTGTGTTCAAAGCTGTTATTCATAATAGCTAAAAAATGGGAGGAACCCAAATATCCATCAGCTGATACTAGGTAAGTGCAATGTGGTCTATCCATACAATTACATACTACTGAGCCATAAAAAGGAATGGAGTGCCAATACATGCTGCAACATGGACGAGCCTGGAAAACATTGTTCTAAGTAAAAGAATTCAGATACAGAAGGCTATACGTTGTATGATTCCTTTTATGTGACATGTCCAGAATGGCCAAATCCATAGGCAGTAGAATAATGGTTGCCAAGGGCTAAGGAAAAGGAGGCATGGGAGTGACTGCTAATTGGTACAGAGCATATATATATATATATATATTTGATTTCAGAGAGGAAGGGAGAGGGAGAGAGAGATAGAAACATCAATGATGAGAGAGAATCATGGATCGGCTGCCTCCTGCACGCCCCACACTGGTGATCGAGCCCACAATCAGGGCATGTGCCCTGACTGGGTATTGAATTGTGACCTCCTGGTTCTTAGGTCAACACTCAACCACTGAGCCAAGCTGGCCGGGCACAGGGCTTCTTTTTACAGTAATAAAAACATTCTGGAATTAGATCATGGTGATATTTGCACAATTCTGTGAATATTTTACAAACCACTAAATTGTACCCTTTCGAAGAAAGAATTTTATGATATGTGAATTTTACACCAATAAAGCTATATTTTAAAACTGAATTTGGAAGTATCAATATAAAATGATTGTTCTTAATGGTTATTTTCTAGTTCTGTTTGTTAAAATCCAGAGAGTTTCCACCGTTACTCCTCTAGCAATGAGCACCCTCCGCACCCAGACTTTAACCTCTAACACCATTCCCAGTTGCTTAGAAAACAGGCAGGGCCCTTGGAGAAAGGCTGGTTCTATGCCTGGCAGCACAGGTACAGGGTCAGACTGGGCCAAGCTGTGCCAGGAAGCAAACCACCCCCCAGGAAGAGCAGGATTGTGGGAAGAGGAAACAGGCAGGCCCCTTGAAGGGACTCCCACCGGTCAAAATTGTGCCGATGCAGAAATCCCTGACTCTATGAGTGCCCGTGAGTGCATAATGGTATCCTATGAGAACCGGCCTTTGAGAAAGAAAACAAAGCAAAAAATAAAAACATTTTTGTCAACATTACTTGAAATAGCCATTCAACCAACACCTTCCTTAGAAAATAGGTAAAGGGGAAAAATAAACATGTATTCTGCCATCAGTATAAGGTTTCAAAGTAATCATAGCCCAACTTATAAATACATATATATTTATCACATATTTTTATTATATATGATCTATCTTATATAAATTATATATATATGACAATTATATGTGATTAATTATAAAATATTTTAGCAGAGACATGAAGAGGGAGCAAGCCAAGGACATATCTAAAGTGAAAGCGTTTTTTTCTCTGTTTAATATATTTTATCTTTAAAATTACAGTTGACATATAATATTATATTAGTTTAAAGTGTACAACCCTGTAATTAGACATTTCTGTAACTTATGAAGCAAAACATGGGAACATAGTCAATAATACCGTAATCAGATGGGTGCTAGATGTATCGGGGTGATCACTTCGTAAGTTATATAAAGTACAAGCTTTTCAGGTTGAAAGAGCAAAAAGGCAGCGTGTGAGGCAGGAATGCGTTTGGAGACCCGTGAGGCCGCAGAGAAAGGGATGAGAATCATACGTGAGAAGGTCCAGGACTTGAGGGAAACGCCTAGGAGCATGCCCCAGGCCCATACACATGATTCTGTCCACGTCACCTGCACACAAGGCCCTTCCCCCCATTGGTGAATGCAATTACCTCCCCTCAGCCTCATCACCTTTGTCTCTCCATCTCAGGATGAAAAGTGGGGGTGGATGACAGCTCCATCTGCTACCCAAAACAGATATTGCTAATTATTCACAGCCTTACCGTCCTTTTCTCCTCTCCCTACATCAAATTTACCTGGTTTTCATTCCCATCCTATAATCATAGGAAGCACACCACAGCTGTGTCATCTTTGTCCTAAAAAGAAAGTCTTTGCTGTCTAGAAGAGACTAGATAACCTATGGCAGCGGTTCTCAACCTGTGGGTCGCGACCCCTTTGGCGGTCGAACGACCCTTTCACAGGGGTCGCCTAAGACCCTCCTGCATATCAGATATTTACATGACGATTCATCACAGTAGCAACATTACAGTTATGAAGTAGCAACGAAAATAATTTTATGGTTGGGTCACAACATGAGGAACTGTATTCTTGTGTTCTTGGTTGTAACTGGTCATGATTGGACTCTTTCCAGGGTCAAAAAGGAAGACCAACGTGTGTTACCCATAATAGTTTTATTCATAAAGATAACCCTGGCAATTTAGGGCATTCAAAAATTCCTTAAACACAAGTCCCAAACAGAAACCTGCCCGTCTTCCATATTGTTTATCTCAGAAAATGATACCACCACCTGCTAACTTATTCATACCAGAAACTCCAGACTCATCCTTGTCTCCTTTTCCCTTACCCCCCACATCCAATCAGCAGAACCTATCAATTCTGCCTCTTAATCATCTCTTTAAAAAAAAAAACACCTCTATTGATTTCAGAGAGGAAGGGAGAGGGAGAGAGATATAGAAACATCAATGATGAGAGAGAATCATTGATCAGCGGCCTCTTGCACGCCCCCTACTGGGGGTCAAGCCCACAATCCAGGCATGTGCCCTTGACTGGAATCAAACCTGGGACTCTTCAGTCTGCAGGCCAACACTCTATCCACTGAGCCAAACCAGCTAGGGCAGTCACCTCTTGATTTATCTGTCTCTTTAAGCCAAGTGTCTCTCCTGATAGAGCTCTGCTCCTGGGATGGCACCCCAGAAGGCAGCCTTTCCCCAGGGCTGTGCCTTCCCCGTCTATCTTAAGCACACAGAATGCTTCCAAGTAAAAAATGGCTCCTGCCACCCTCTACCTGAAGTATTCCTGTGGATTTCCTCTGGAAAACCAATGAACCTAAGGTTTTTACGAGAGCTTATAGCATCTGCGCCATCAACTTCTCCCATTTCCTTCCCTTCCACTCTTCCTCGCAAAGAGGTGCTTTGGTCATTACCAGACTCCTTTTGGTTCCTCAAGTGTTTCCTCTCTTGCCTCCTAGACTTCTGAAATCCTCTTGCACCTTCTCCCGTCACCACCTTCTCCTGGCTAACCCCTCCTCGAACGCAAGGTCTCAGCTAAATGTCACTGCGGTGGGAAGATCTTCCCTGGTCATCTTCATCACAATGCAGTGTAAGCACCTGTTTGATATCTGCCTTCTCTGTTATCCCAAAACTTCCAAGAAAGCTGCAGCAGGATTTGTCTTGTTTGCTTCTCTATCCCCATCACAGAGTCCGGAGAACGTAATAAACGTTGACTAAATGTCTGTAGAAATTATGTTGATAACTAAGTCGTGGAAAGACTATGGGCTATTTGCGCTGGCATATTCTGTGTGCCTCTACTGCAGATCTTGTGAATAAACAGTAGAAAAACATTGTCTGTGGAAGTATGTTGTTTAGAATAAAGTATAATTGCAGAGCTGTTTCTTTTACTAATCCTAAAGAACAATCCCTTCCCAAACACTGGGCTAGATAGTGTTCCTGGCTCAGCTTTGCCCTAGGTTTTGTAGAGTTAGTATCTAGAAAATGGTGATGATAATACCTATCTAGAAAGGTAGTTAAGAAAATAGAGGTGATATATTTCATGTCCCTGGTATAGAATAGGTACTCAATGCATGGCAGCTATTGTTAAATAACAAAATAATAGATAAATGCATATTGGGTGTGTGTGTGTGTACTCTTTCAAGACAATTGCTGTAATGGTGACACTGATTAACTTGGTAAGACACTCTAGGACAGGGGTGTGCAAACTTTTGTGAGTGCGTGCCAAAACCAGCAAAATCTCTGACTCAAAATTCTTCTGCGTGCCAACCCTAATTTTTTGAGAACATGTTACGCCTACTTGACATCTCTTAAGGTGTATGTATGTGAAGAACCTTGAGGAAATAATAAAATTCATTCGAGCGACAAAAACACAGTATATGATGATGAAAGATACATTTATTTTTTAATGTATACATGTACACTGATAGTCCGACAGAAAACTTTATGACTCCGTTTGATATTATCAGTGGGACTTTTGCTGCCGCATCACTGATGACAGATTTTACATCAGGTTTCTATTTCATGACCTTCAGAGATATGCACGAGCTACGACTTTCATCCGTCAGGCTACTCCTATTATGAGACTTAACAAAATTCATCACTGAGAACAAAGATTCACAAGCGTATGTGGATGAAACCAAGACACTGGTCGGATCTAGGAAGGCAGGAGAGTGAAGGCAGAGGCATAGAAATTGCTCTTCCCCTCTCTCGTCAATCCATGGCTATGGTCTTTAAGATAACTTGTTATGTAAAATTATTTATTTACCTAAGATGCACTTACACTGAATTTATCTGAAAAATAAAAAAGTCGATATTAAGAAAAAGATTGTAAATGGAAGATTATAAGAGAGGGTTTTGCGTGCCAGCAAAAGTTACTGGCGTGCCATGTTTGGCACGCGTGCCGGGGTTGCCCACCCCTGCCCTAGGATATAGAATTATTCCAGGGAGGACTCTCTGGCTGAGGTCCAAAAGGTTCTTGAGAAGCAAGAAGACCGACTGTGAAGCATGGGCAGAACCATCATCTACCTGGCAGTTGGATATTTCAAAATCAGGAGTCTTCATACGGGTCCACGGAACTCTGGAGTATTTCGAAATGGCTATGATTTCCTTGAAACTGAATGAAAAATTTTGAGTGGGTGTATATGTGTTTGTGTCTGTGCACTATTCTAGAGAAATGGTTCCTAGTTTTCAATAGCTTCACAGAGGAACTGCGAATAAGAAAAAGCTAGGGATCACCGCCGCAGCCTTCTTCGAGAAATCTGGTGCTCTGGCAAAAAAGAAGATGTTGGCAGCGTTCTGGCTGTGTCATCTGGCTGGCCAGAGCCATGCTTTCTGCTAAAGCAAAGATGAGAAATTTGGGGCCAAAATGATCTCAACTACATGGTTCCTCTCCACCATGCTTCCAGCTGCCCAGCATGTGGGCTGCTCACACGTGGTTGCTGCTGATCATTCTCATATCTTCACTTGCAAGGAAATTGCAGTGAAACCAGCTCAGAAAGGAATTGTTTAGCTAATGGATTGGATAACCAATAGACGAGCCCCTATATACACCAACAATTTTATATTGCTCAAGAGTGACTGTGTAAGGGACATTGAGCACACATTGAACAAGGCTGCATCTAAGTCACTCATCTGATAGTATTCATAATGTATATATATTCCTATCCTCATCCGAAAGCTAGCCAGGCTCGCCATGTGTTGAAACAATTTATTTCAACACTTTAATGCATCATCTCTCCTGTATTCCCACATGTTGTGTCACCACCAATTGACCTCAACCCATTGTTAAATATTTAATAGCACTGTTGGGTAAACAATACAAAGTATAGTTTACTTTTGAATGTAGCATTTACATGAAAAAAAAAGAAAATAACCCAGTACACGCTGCAGAAGGTACAATGTGAAGGTTAGATACTGATCCTTCTGGTGGACAGAAGAGGAGCTACAAAAGGAAAGGGAACTGTGGGAGGATGAATACGTCAGGGAGCGCAATGACGAATGGAAAGACCCCGTCACTCTCCCGTAAAGAGCAAAGGCAGAAAAGCAGCTGCCACCCAAACGTTGGCGCAATGGACCCTCCATGTTCCCGCCTCTGAGGACGTAAGCGGGATGATAAACTGCGTTGAGTGGGATTCTAGTCGCATGAAAATAATATTCAGCGAAACACTGATCAGCAGAGGATGGTTTTTAACATTCACTACATGTAAATCTCGTAGTGACAGAGGAGTGACTATGGTCTAAGAGAAACACCCCAAGAATGCACCCTGGAGACTCTGATGAGTTAGCACTCTGCTCCTGGAAGGTGTGCTCAGTACATTCTTTCTGACTGACCATAGACACTCGCCCTTGGGACTCATTGGGACGAGTAGAAGCCTGCGCTAGGAAACCTTTATGACCCACAGAGTTCCTTTGAGATAAAAAGCTGGAAACTGCGTTTATGATCCCACTCCTACATGTTTTCCAGGGTCACTCAAAATGTAAAATGGGTCCACAAGCCATAGTTAGAAGGAATTTTAGAAAACCTAAGTAAATGGAAAGATATACCATGTTCATGGTTTTGAAAGCTTAATGCTGTTAAAATTTCAATTCTCCCCAAATTGATCTATCCCTGCTATAATCTCATAAAGTTATTTGTTTTTTAGAATTCAAGAAATGGATTCGAAAATATGTATATATAAATACAACCAGAGTACCCAAAGCACACTTGAAAAAGGACAAAGTGGAGAAATTACATTACTTGAACTCATGGCTTACTGAAAAGTCACAGAAATGAGGATAATGTGGTACTGGAATTGAATCAACAAACAGATCAATGGGACAGAATGGGGAAGCCAGAAGCAGACCCACACTTACGAGGCCTTTTGATTCCTGACATGGGGCCAGAGGCAAAATGCGAACTGGATTTGGAATGAATTCCCCTTTGAGGAAAGATGACTAAAAGCCAATCAGAAGATGCAGTGCATCGTGTCTAACTGCCTTGGGACCTTGGGACCTACGTCAACCTAACATTTCATTTGGGGGACAAAACAGACAAAAGGCCCGAGATAGGATTTTGTCAAACGAGGAAATGCAGATGAAAATATGGATGATCGAACAGCCATTCTATCGACTACTGATGGCAATACTGAATAAGGCAAGCACTTAGCAAAGAACTAATTATTAATTGTGCAAACCACTGCTACTCTACGAAAGCTAAAATGAGGTAACTAAAGCGGAAATGTGAAAAGGCAACTACAGCATACCAACTCCCCCTCTGCCAGGACTGGCCCAGGGAGGCAGCTCTGACATTGTTGACCAACACGTTATTTCAGTCATGAAGCAGAGGAACACAACAGCCAGTACAGACTGGCTATGTCACCCTTTCACTGCAGTAGACAGTGTCACTGGAATTGGGGTTAAAAGGGCTCAAGGTCACATCCTGATAGTTATAACCAAATATATGAATCGTTTGGATTGTCAAAGTGACCTAAAATATAGTAAACCATTTAGATATTACCATGGATTCATGATAACATTCTTATCCCAGGGCATACTTTGAATTCCTTACTTTATGTGAATGAATGATGTTAAGCTTGAATATGCTGATACAGGTTTATGTGGATGAATGATGTTAAGCTTGAATATGCTGATACAGCTAGTGTGACATATCGTAGAGGACTCCTGGAAACCCAAAGTATTTCCAAGCTTGGAGGGGAAAGTAAGGCAATAGAAGTGTCACACAGAAACAAGTAGTATCAGAAAGAAAGTTCTGTTCCTGATTGACTGACTGCATAACATCAAGGCAGCCCTGACAACAGAAGCATTCCAGTAATCCATTCATTTTTCTCAGCGCTGTACAGAAAACATATATTCTCGTGGCTTTTTAAAAACACTTCATCCCCGGACGGTTTGGACAAAATAGATAAACATTGCTTTTACGCACTCACATTTCTTAACGTTTTTGTTCTGCAGCAATTCAGCCAGGACAGACGCTCCCGCCACCCCTCCTCACATCCTCAGTCTGGCCTGTGCAGTTGCACAATGCCAATGGCCATGACGCACTCAGTCGCTGTTTTTGTACCTAGAAGGACAAAATCTGATTTTTAAAAATGTCAGCCTATTTCTCAAGTGCTTAAATCCTGCTGTTTAATCAAGATTGAGTATTTGCATTTGAAAGTTTAATATTCACCTTGCAAAACACCTGACTTCAAAAAAGTTTGACATTCAATTTTTAAGGCAAAAAAATATAAGCTACTCGGTTCATGGCTTTCCAATTTTCCGTGTGTAACTTTTTCAGGACTGAAATTTAACCGGGTCAGTTGTGGTCTCAAGCAACCACTTGGTACGATCTCACACGTCTTTCTTGGGAGCTAGATTCAATCGTTGGCTAAACGCTAATATTTTAAATTTATAAACTTCAGAAGGAAG
Organism: Myotis vivesi; assembly: GCA_035771395.1. NCBI lineage: Eukaryota > Metazoa > Chordata > Mammalia > Chiroptera > Vespertilionidae > Myotis > Myotis vivesi. The sequence goes on along the minus strand of JAWPEG010000005.1, from coordinate 1,716,806 downwards.
ATAGCTTTTGAAGCTGACACACACACAAAAGCACCAATCCTAGAACAGCAGTCTTTTTGTGTGCTGCCCAGAAAATCAGTTACAAAGTGGTCTTATTGTGTTCTCATCATTTACATTTACTTTTTTGGCAGAGCAGAAAGGAAAAGAAGAAGTCAAACTCAGAGGCACACAACAGAAATGAAAGAAGGCATTTTTATGTTAAAATGTGCCCTTGACATTTAGACATCTACCAACCCAATATTGAGCATCGACAGGAGATGAAACGGCCCCAGAGACTGCAGCTGTTTTCTGTGACGTCACTGAGCAGGTGCCCTGCCGCCTCAGCCACTGAAACGGGGTGGGTCTCTTGCTGATGCCCACGGAGGCCCACATGGGGCCAGCGCTGACCTGCGACTCGGTTCCTCAGATCGGCCCCGAAATACCCCGGCGCCAACAAGAGTCCTGATGACGGATCTGTGCCAATTCACAGCAGACGTTCTCCCAAACAGATCAATACTATCCAAGGGGCAGCTGGAAAACAGGATGAGCCTGTCTCACTGAACAAACAGCAGGCTGCTTATTCGCAAGGGCAAGAGCCGCACCACACTGCGTTTTCCACAGTGTGTTTGCTGGAGACCTCGACCCTGACCCGCAGAGCCACGCTCCGGGGTGCGGAGTAGCCCAGCAGTGGGCCTACTCTGGTCCTGGCGCTTGCTCAGAGCAGAGGCATTTTTTTTTTTACATGCTTGCCTTACTTACACTGTCTTCATATTTTTTTATTCTTCTTTTTGCTCTTCTTTTTT
>JAWPEG010000005.1:1699450-1713507 GCA_035771395.1 Myotis vivesi | reverse complement strand
CCCCCCCCCCCCCCCCCGCGCCCGAGGTACTGAACATTCTTGTTCGCTCCTGACTCGTGGAGACCGAGGGCCGCGCCCGGGCCCCGCTCCGCCGGGATGCCAGGGGCCGCGCCCGGGGCTCTTGGCCACCGGTCTGGGCTGGCGGTGGCCGCCGAGCGAGGCGCGCACAGACCCAGACACAAAACCCCGCCGTCCCCGCGACCAGGCTGCGGGGGCCTGACCCCCGCGCGCCCCGACCCGAGCGCGGGCGGGTGGTGCAGCCGCGCGGGGCCCTCGGGCGCCTGCAAAGTCTCCCCGGAGCGGAGCGGAGCGGCGGTGCGCGCACCAACTCGGGTCCCCCCAGCGCCCCCGCCGCGCGCGCGCAGACACCACCGCGCGCACACACACTCACACACACACTCACACACACACACACACACACTCACACTCACTCTCTCACGCGCCGGCGCTGCCTGGGAGCGGCGTGCAGCCTGGAAGTGGGTGTTCTTCCCGCTCCCCACCCCCGACGCGTCCCCCACCCCCGCCCCGGTCGCCGCCCCCCTCCCTCGCGCTCCTACGCAATAAGAACTCGGCGATTCCCCTCCTGCTGCCGGGATCGCGGGCACCTCCAGCCGATCGCTGGGAAGGGTTTCCAGAAGGTGGGAAATGTCACCTGATTCACACTGAACTTTTAAAAGCTCCCCGCCCCCCAGGAGCCGCGCACACCGCGCCGCGGCCGCCCGCCCGCTGCCCTACACGCCGGGAGACCGCCCACCGCACACCGGAGACCCCGGCCGCATTTAAGCGCGCGGCGCCCGGCTCCCGACGTTCATTGAAGCGCGCGGCGGCCGGCGGCGAGCGCGGGGCTGCGCCACGATCGCTGCGCCCTCCGCCGCCCGCCTCTGCGCCCGCCCGGGCCCCCGCCGCTGCTCGCCCCGCGCCTGCCCCGAGATGGGCCGCTCCCGGCACCCGCCCGGCGGGCTCTGCCTGCTGCTGCTGCTGCTCTGCCAGTTCCTGGAGGACCGCAGCGCCCAGGGTAAGCGGCGCTGGGGGCGCGGGGGACGCGGGGGGCTGCGGCTCGCACTTCGCCGCCGTCCCCTCGGGTCTGCACGGAGCGATGCTGCTCTTGGATCCTCGGACCCACCTAGCGACTCGGGCATGGAGAGCCTGGGGGACCGGAGGAGGGACACGGGCAGCCGAGCGGGGAGCGCGGTGACCCTTAGAAAGGAAGGGAGCGCCCGGGTGCCTCTCGGGTTGGGGTTAGATGCTCCGATTCTGGGCAGAACCGGAGCGCGGAGGTCATCCGTGGGGCTGGGCTCGGGGAAGGGCAGCATCAGCAGCCTGCGGAGTCCAGCCCCGACCCCGTGCAGGTTCACTCTCCCCCCACATCCCAGTGGGAAATGACTGGGGTTGGGGGGCGGCAGGGGGGGGGGATACTGAAATGTCTTCGGTGGCTGGGACGTGGTTTCAGAAACTTTGCCCAAACTTGGAAATGTGGGCGCTGGGCATTGTGGAGGGAAGCCACTTTCCTGCTCCGTGAATTTCTTCCAACCCCGTCCCCCGAACCCTGAAAAAAACCCGACCCCGATCCTGACTCCACCGGGAGTGTTGTGCGCAGCTCACCGTCCCCCGCGGACCCCTCCTCTGCCGGTTAACTTCCCGGAGAGCAGGCGGAGCCGCCGCCGCCGCCGATTTACATTCAGATACGCTGAGCGCAAGCCTCTCAAGTTGGTTTAAAAAAAAAAAATAGGTTTGTTTCAGTTAGTCCGAGCAGACTTGTAAGGAAATCCGAATAGCAGCGTGCGGTCCGGTGACTGTTAACGGTGTCTGGATGCCTCGGGAGAAGTCCGCGGACCCGGGTCCCAGCGCTAAGTTGGGTGGGGGGGGGGCGGGGGGAGTACTCGTCGAGGTTTCGGTCGGGATGGGACGGCGTGCGCTCCCGGGACGGCGCCCCCCTCCCCCGGTCCCCGCATTTCCCTGAGCCCGAGGCGCGCGGGGCCCTGCTCTCCGCCACCGCGGAGGTGCCCTGGCCCCCGCCGCGCGCCCGCTCTTCGTGCCGCCTTCGGGGCGAGGCGCCGCCGGGCGCCGGGGACTGGACGTGGGCGCCGAGGAGAGCAGCCCGGGCCGATTTCGAAAGACCGCGGTGGCCGCGGGCGTCTCCTGGGCCCGGCGATTGCAACACGGCCCGTCGGGCGGGCTGCGCCCGGAGGTCGGGCCGGCACGGCCGCCTGTTTGCTTTCATTTTCCTGCGCCGGTGGCTGCGCTCGTCCCCGCGCCCGGCCGCCGCGCCCTCGCCCCTCCGCCTTCCCGGTCTCCCGGCTTAACCGTCACACCGCCCCGCTTCCCCGCGAGCCGCCGGCGGGCGGCCACAGCCGTCCGTCCTGTTTTTGTCAAGTTCCCGAATCGGCTCTCCGAGTCGCTGCCGGTTCGGAACCGGGACGAGAGAAAGCAGACAGTCCCAGACAGTCCGGCGAAAGGCAGCGCGGCTGCACGTGCCGTGTCTGGGTCCCCCGGAGCTGACCCGGGGCCCGCTCGGGGGGCCTGGGCGCTGGGGACCCGGCTTCTGGCTCGCGCCCTCCCCTCGCCCCCCGCCCACCCCTCGGGTCTGGGCTTCCCCTCGTCTTCCCCGCCCTCCACCGCCTTCCAAGTGCTTCCCGCGGGCCCCGGCTCCTGGCCCCTCCGCCCCGCGCCCTCCGCGCCCCTCGGGTCGGCCCCGGGGCCCGCTCGCCGCCCCCGCCCCTCCGCGCCGCGCCCACCACCGCCCGGTCTGTGTCCCCGCAGCCGGGAACTGCTGGCTGCGCCAGGCCCGGAACGGCCGCTGCCAGGTGCTGTACAAGACCGAGCTGAGCAAGGAGGAGTGCTGCCGCACCGGCCGCCTCAGCACCTCGTGGACCGAGGAGGACGTCAACGACAACACGCTCTTCAAGTGGATGATTTTCAACGGGGGCGCCCCCAACTGCATCCCCTGCAAAGGTGGGCCTCCCCTCCCCCTCCCCCCCCCCCTGCAGGCAGGCCTTGGCCGGGCCCTGGGCCCGGTCCCCTTTCCGTCCCAGGCCCCGGGAAGCTGGGTGGAGTCTTGCCTGTTACACACTTTACGCAAAACAAGGTCGGCAGAGGCTCCGGGGCTGCCTGGCCAAGTGTGGCGGTGGAGGCCAGCCACCCCGGGCTCTCGGAGAGAGATCTGGGTCTGGGGCGAGGCCCACTGGCCTTCCCTTCCCCCTCCACCCTCCCCAACTCCTGGGAGGGAGCCTGGGCCCCTGGGGCGCCGCGTGCGCCATTGCGCAAGGCCTCCCCCCGCGCAGAGGTCCTGCTGACCTGCCTCCCTGCCTCCGGCCTGGCCCCACTGAATCCCTGCCTCTTTCCAACTGATAGAAACGTGCGAGAACGTGGACTGTGGACCCGGGAAGAAATGCCGCATGAACAAGAAGAACAAACCCCGCTGCGTCTGCGCCCCGGATTGCTCGAACGTCACCTGGAAAGGCCCGGTCTGCGGCCTGGATGGCAAAACCTACCGCAACGAGTGTGCGCTCCTCAAGGCCAGGTGCAAGGAGCAGCCCGAGCTGGAGGTCCAGTACCAGGGCAAATGCAAAAGTAAGTGACCCAGCAGGGGCCGGGCATGGGCGGTAGGCAGGAGGGGCCTAGTAATGATCATAAAGAGCCCAAGTAAAGGAACACTTTCCAACTTCCGAAGACCCCTTCAGAACACAGAGGGCCCCTGCCTAGCTCCGTGGCCGAGCATCCACCTATGACCCAGGAGGTCACGGTTCCATTCCGGTCAGGGCCCTTGCCCAGGTTGCAGGCTTGATCCCTGTGTGGGTTGTGCAGGAGGCAGCCGGTGAATGATTCTCTCTCATCATTGAAGTTTCTCTCTCCCTCCCTCGCCTTTCCTCTCTGAAATCAATAAAAATATATTTTAAAAGGAAAATACCACAGAAAGGACCATACCTAGAGTCGTAGGTTTGCTCTTGAATCCCTCAGGGCTCCCCATCTGCCTTTGGTTGGGGATTTCCTAGATCACATCGGATCCTCCCTCCCGGACGCTGCCTGCTAACATGTCTCCCTCACTGTTGCAGAGACCTGCCGGGATGTCTTCTGTCCAGGAAGCTCCACGTGTGTGGTGGACCAGAACAATAATGCCTACTGTGTGACCTGTAACCGGGTCTGCCCGGAGCCCACCTCCTCGGAACAGTACCTGTGTGGCAACGACGGGGTGACCTACTCCAGTGCCTGTCACCTGCGGAAGGCTACCTGCCTCCTGGGCAGGTCCATCGGACAGGCCTACGAGGGAAAGTGTATCAGTAGGTATTCCGGATTGAGAAACAAAGAGAGAAAGTAGGAAGGAGAAGGCCAGGTCTGGCGTTAAAACCGTGGGGTTAACCAGTAAAGAAGCCAGCGCCTCCCAGTTGCAGTTTCCCCAAAGAGAGAAATCCTCCCCCTTGCCCCATGCTCCCCGGGGAAGCTGTTGTCTTCCCGAAGCGCTGGCATCTATTCTGAAACAGGAAACAGTTTTCCGTCTTAGAAAACGTAGAACTCACTCGATTTGGCACATTCTTTCTAAGTGCTAGACTGACTGGGAGCAAGAAGTAATTACTTACCAGTTCTTCACAGCTGTCATTAGGTTCTGATAACGGATGGAACGCTTTCTTTTTTTTTTTTAAGATCCCACTGTGGGGAAGCATCAATGCATATTTAGCTCTAGGACACTGGAATCCTGTTCCAGAAATACTATTTTCATGCACACATATAGTATGTAGGAAACTGGGGGGATTTGTGTGTATTTCAGTTTTATTATCAAGCATTTTGCATCATATATCTTCATTACCCCCATTAGCGAGCAATAAAATGTAAGTTGTGTGTTTAGCCTTAGCCAGTTTGGCTCAGTGGATAGAGCGTGGGCTTGTGAACCGAAGGGTCCCGGGTTCAATTCTGGTCAAGGGCACGTATCTCAGTTGCAGGCTCCTCCCTTGGCCCAGGCCCTGGTTGAGGCTCCTGCAGGAGGCAACCAATCCATGTGTTTCTCTCACATCCATGTTTCTCTCGGTCTTCCCCTCTCTTCCACTCTCCCTAAAAATCAATGGAAAAATATCCTCAGGTGAGGATTAACAAAACAAAACAGAAAAAGGTGTAAGTTATATATTCGTCTTTCTTGATAGAGAAGTAGAAGAAGGGAGCGAAGGGGGACGGAGGGAGTCCACGTACTCATCACAGATCCATTATATCCTAGAAGCAAAGTCCTGTGAGGACATCCCCTGCAGTGGTGGGAAGAAGTGTCTATGGGACTTCAAGGTTGGCCGAGGCCGGTGCTCCCTGTGCGATGAGCTGTGCCCGGAGAATAAGTCCGAGGAGCCTGTCTGCGCCAGCGACAACGCCACCTACGCCAGCGAGTGCGCCATGAAGGAGGCTGCCTGCTCCGCGGGCGTGCTGCTGGAAGTGAAGCACTCCGGATCTTGCAACTGTAAGTGCTGTTTTCAACTTGCTCCAACCTAAGGCTTCCCAGCCACGCCCCGAGGGAGCAGAGATGCACACCGGTTACCAGCGCATTGCCCTTGAAGCTAGGTAGCCGCTCAGTCCCACCAGCAGTTCCGTGGCCCGCAGGAGCAGTCCCTGGGGTGTGTCCCATGACCGTCCAGCGGGGCTGCCTCTAAAAGCCTCCTCCGATCGTGTGCCCCTAATTCCTTTGCCATAGTCCTGTGCTTGGCTGGGGGCTTCATTACCCTTCAACCTAAATTAACTGCTTCAAAAGTTGTTGTTGTTGTTGTTGTTGTTGTTGTTGTTGTTGTTTTCTTTTTCAAAGGCAGCTTTCTGTTATCGCGCGCGCGCGGCTGCTTCGCGCAGCCGCCTCCACTAACTCTGAAATAAGGACCCAAAGCCGTTGTACCTAGAACACAGAACGCTTTTTATCTGATTTCAGGATCTGCCCGTAAAACCTGAGCCATTGATTCTTCAGAACTTTCTGCAGTTGTTGACTTCATAGATTATGGTGGTGTTTTTTGTTTTTGTTTTTGTTTTTTGTTTTTTTTTTTTTAAGTATTTTTTTAAAAAAAAAAACGTGTTGTAGAAGAGCAGATGCCAAAAATAAAATAATAAAATAAAATAAAGCATCTCCCTGCGAGTCACGTACAAGTGCACCGCTGTAATGTGGCTGGCAGAGGGCTTGGCCACGCACCCTGAGCTGCTCTGCGCTGGTGTTGTCCGCATTAAACAGCAGCTCCCTGTGTTCCCCCATCTAGCCATTTCGGAAGACACCGAGGAAGAGGAGGAAGATGAAGATCAGGACTACAGCTTCCCCATATCTTCCATTCTAGAGTGGTAAAGCCGCCAGCAGTGTTCAGTGTTGGCCTAGCCTCTGGGCAGAAAACAAAAAGGAAAGAAAGAAAGAATATATATTGTCCATACTGTACATACGTGTATGCTTATTTATTTGGGGGGAAAGTATCCATAGAGGACCTTGGTCCTCCAGCTCTCTCCCAGGCCACCTGTCCTCCTCGGACCCGGAGGGGCCGCCTTGTGAGGTCTGCTGGATGAGGCCCGTCGTCGAGACGTGTAGACATTTATTTATACTGTGTCATGTTTTATAATTTATACATAAAATGTCTGGTTGACTGTACACCTTGTTTTTGAAGAAATTTATTCGTGAAAGGAAGAGCAGTTGTTATTTATTGTGAGGTCTCTTGCTTGTAAAGTGAAAGCTTTGTTTGCCTTGTAAACCATCGAACCATTCCTTCCTGGTCACGCACTCCCCCGCCCCCTCCACTGCGCCGTCCGCAGGCCCCGCTCCACTTGAACGCACTTGCATGTCGGTGTGTCCTGTTTATTTATTGGATTCTCTGCTGCCTGTTCTGAACGTACACGATCCCTCGGGTTTTGTTTACAAGAAATCTTGACTGACCAAACGGCATTGTAACTGGCTCCGACCGGAGGTACAGGGGCGCCAGCTTTGAGGAAACTCCTGCTTCAGTTCTCCGGTTGCGACGGAGATGGTTGCGAGACTGAGGTGATGGCGACCTGAGACTTCCAATAATCAGTACTTTTAAGATGTTCCAGATCCAAAGAAATGGAGTGATGGGTGTCGGGGGACTGCCGGAGGGGGTGTTGCACACTCGTCTTTCGTTGGGTGTTTCCTGGAAGCTGGGCTCCTGTACCTTTAAATTCGTTCTTTTTCAACCAGTGTGTCGCTACACGTTATGGCAGAGCTTTCTCAGTTCAAGTTTCTTGCTTTTCATAATACTTTTTTTCTGATGCAATTTTATATTTTCAAACATGGCAAGTTAAATAAAAATTCATTTAAATATATAGTTTTGTACTTTTCTACCATGTAAATGTGCAATGTATATAAAAGTTATAATGTGTATTTGTAAATAAATGATGAGTGAAAAAATAAAAAAATTTTAAAAAGCCAAAGGGTCTCAGTCGCTGATGATGTCAAAGAAGTCGTTTGGGCTTTGGGGTGAAAAGGTATGGAATGCATTTGCTAAGAAATAGAGAGATCGCCAGAAGTGAGCGGCCGGGGCAAAGTGAATGACAAGCTCCCCCCCACCCCCCCATGAGTGTGAAATGGAAAAGGGATCTGAGGCCCAGCAGCCCCTGTGTGAGAGCAGACGGGGTTGTCCTTCTGAAGCACCACCGAGCCTAAGCCTCCTCCTGAAACATGCCCTCCTGGCTGCTCCTGCGGCGGCTCCCAGACCCGAGGTCCGAGATCTCACAGTACAGCCGCGCAGGGAAAGGGCAGATGGGCCACGCGCACGGCAGACACGGGCCTGGCGGTGCTGGCGTGAAGGGGACGCCAGGAGGTGAGGGTGGGATGATGGGAGATGTCTGTGTTTGATGGGGAGGGAACGATGCCGGGTGAGAGGATGCAGCATGTCACAGTCAACCTTAGAAGTCACGCCGAGAACCGCAGGTTGGCCTGGGGGCCTCAGGCCCCTGTAACGCATGATGCTACATAGTAATAAGGTCATCAACATGCGTGTCTGTGTTTCTGATTCATCGGGTATTAATTCCTTTTTAAAAATATATATATTTTTTTATTGATTTCAGAGAGGAAGGGAGAGGGGGAGAGAGAGAGAAACATCAATGGTGAGAGAGAATCATGGATCGGCTGCCTCCTGCACACCCCACACTGGGGATTGAGACAGCAACCCAGTCATGTGCTCTGACACAGAATCAAACCGTGACCTCCTGGGTCATAGGTCAATGCTCAACCACTGAGCCCTGCTGGCCAGGCAGGTGTTGATTCCTTGACTAAGGATATTAACAATATCAAAAGTGCAAGATGCAAGACGGGACTGGGAGGGAAAGCAAAGAACGGTCAACATTGCCAACATTGCTCAACAATAACTATTCAAAGTGACTAGGTCTGATTCCAAAAAAATGCGTTTGTTCTTTCCTAAAAATAAATAAATGCATCGATAATGATGATGCTGGTACAAGACTCTTGGCTCTCAACTGTGGTCACCAAATGAGAACTGTGGACACCGGGGGGNCCCCCCCCCCCCCCCCCCCCCCCCCCCCCCCCCCCCCCCCCCCCCCCCCCCTCAGGGGAGGCGGAGACTGTACGATGGTTCTCAGCCTGAGGGTTTTGTCAGCCTCCAGTGGATCCCACAGAGAAGGGGCGGCCAGGAGAAGGACAGGCTGCCGTTAACCTAGAAGACACATCAGGACCATGCCTGGGAGCTCCGCTGCCACTGGGAACATCCCCCGGGAACGGGAACGGGAAGACAGCTGGCAGCCATGGTTTCACGGCCCTCCCTGGAGTGGGTTTCTGACTGCCCTGGGATGCTACCGACACTGGAAAGCTCAGCATTGCCATTGACCATGAGGGTAAAGCTGTCACTTTTAACAGGCACTCCTGTGTATCTTGGCAGGAGAGAGTGATAAAATCAGCAGCTTCCCTGTAAAACAGCACTCAGATTATTTAAGAATTTTCTTTCATATTCGTCGGCATCAATCAGGCCTCTCAAGCAAAAAAAAAAATCTAATTTTCTTCCTTGGAGTTTCCTATTTTTCCAGTAATCCTGCATTATGCTAGTGAATATCAAGAAATAGAAGTCTCCTTTAAAATTAAATTAATATCATTAAGCTATTGTTAAAATTTCAGCTGTGGCCCAAAAAAGTAATTCACTTAGGCATATAATGTAATTAATAGAAACCATCCTAGTAACTAGTTTTCGTAGGAATGCGTACATCTTAATGATCAGGAATTGCAAAATATCAGGCAATAATGAAAAATATCAGAAGTCTAATTTTCATGTCCATTTGAGATTGTTCTAGGTTAGGTGGGTATGTTGCCTAGAGTATGGCAAAAGTAAAATTTGGCATAATTAGAATCATTCTCAATGCGGTGGCTGGCCTTAGGCGGATTCTGCGCCCGGGGGCGGGAATGCCACATGCGGACAGAACAGGGCCCGTGCTTAGATCAAACTACTGCACCGATGTGAAATGTTCTGAGAGTGATTGCTGTAATGTGGTCACGTGAGAGAATATCCCTACACTTAGGAAATACACGCTCAAGTTTGTATGTAGGGAAAATGGCCAAAATGGATATAACTTACTCTGAGATGAATTCAGAAAGAAAAAAATGCAGCTTTATATAGTTTTTCCCCCCATATACTCAAAGGGAGTCACACAAAAGTTAAAAGAAGTAGAGTGAAATATAACAATAAGTGAATTTGAACAAAAGGTATATGGGTATTTTGTTTTGTTTCTGTTTTTTACTCCTCACCCGGGGATATTTTTCCATTGATTTTTAGGGAGAGTAAAAGAGAGGGAAAGACAGAGAGAAACACCGATGAGAGAGAGACACATGGGTTGGTTGCCTCCTGTAGCCTCCTGCACACACCCCGACCAGGGCCCGGCCGGGGAGGAGCCTGTAACCGGGATACGTGCGCTTGACCAGAAGCAAATCCTTTGGTCCTGAGGCCGACGCTCTATCCATTGAGCCACACCGGCCAGGGTGCATATGGGTATTTTTAATACTATACTGTGGCAACTTTTCTGTTAGTTTGAAATTATATCCAAATAAAGAGTTTGAAATTTTAAAAGCAAGTCTCATAAAGGAGGGGTGCACAGCAATGGCTCCCCGTTCTCTAGAAAGGCAAGGGCAATAGCTGTCCTTTAACAAAACCTCTTAAATGACCAAGGGCTCCAGAGAACAGTTCCGGTGACTTCACCAAGCGACTGACAGGCTCAGAACTGGCCAGGAGACTCGCTGCCACCCACGCCACACCCCCCTCAGAAGCTGCCTTTTCTTTTCTGTGATCCGCTTAAAATGCAGAGTGGTGGTGAGCTTTGTTAAAACACTCCAAACGCTCCAAACACCCAAACCCCGCTGCTCCCCCTGCTCGCTATCTGCTACGCGGACAGGTCATCGCACCGTTTCCCACGCGGTCATCAGAATCGTGCGAGTGTCTGCTTCATAACGGTGCCGTGGAGATTGAAAGACGGGAGATGTGCAAGCCCTGAGGCCAGGGCCTGGCACCTACAGCGGTCTGCAAGTAAGTGTCTCCTAGGATCATAAGCATTGTTATTAATTAAAGACAAAAAGGACGGAACTGGGGCTCCGCAACCAACCCCTGCCTTGCAAATGCGACGAGTGAGGCACCCAGGCCGGAGGCTCGCACAGAAACACGGTGTGTGCTGGGAGACAGCGTCACTGAAAGGCGCGCTCGCCTGGTTAACATTTAACACGTTTCCGGAGGTGCTGGGAGCTGGAGCAAACGTGCACAGTTCAAAACAACAGGTCTAGACACATTATTCCCCACAGAGATCTGGAAAAAGCTCACTCGCCCACCAACATTCCCAAAGCCACACACACGCCCTTTGCCCATGCAGTCACACACCCAACACAACCCCGGCAGTCAGCTACACAAAGTCAATCTTCCTTCGTTTTCACACGACTTCCTACATGAGGACGACAGATTCCTAAAGAGTAATAAACTATCTCCAAACTATCAGAAACCCTAATGTAAATGATACAAGTGCCAGGTATTTTTTAAAAAATGGACATATTACTTAATGAATAAACATGTTTATCAAAAGGCGTTTTTCAAAACCTGGGTCCTCATGTGCCCCCACTCATGTGCCACTTTCCATTCAGACCGGCCCGCCGCCCTCCCCCCGCCACGGCTGCCGTGTAAATAGCCTGACCCGGGCTCGGCGGACCTGCCCGGACACGTCCCAGCCCCGGCTCCGAGTCACTGGAATCCCCCCCGTGAGGACGGATGGTCCCGGGCTTGGCCCTCCTTGGCCCTCAGATGCCTTGGCTGGTGCCCCCGGGATTCCTGTGGCTGAGTCCTTCAGACACTTCAAAACATATTCTCTGGATCACACCAAAGGCAGCCCAGGCAGAGCTGCACTTGGTCATTTTTCTATTTTAAGAATATGGCCCTGGAACCAACTGGTACTGTTGGGAGCCAGACACATTCCCCCCCGAAGTCTCTTGTAGCCATTTGAGAAGGACGCGGGGCTCTGGCTAAAGAACCAGCATAAGTTTTTCTCAAGAATTTGGGGCCAGCAAGAAATTGGGAACAAAGGTACAATGCTGGTGAGAAAGAGAGGCTCTGTGTCTAGTCCAGTTCCAAGAAGGGATCTTGGTACATCTCTGCCTTTTCAGCACCAAAAATTAATTGGGGGGATGATTTTTATGGTCAGGATGCGTCCCGTAAACAGTGGTGTCCGTGAAAGAAGGCCAGGCGCTATGGTTTCTTGAGATTGCTGTGGGCTGATGGCCCAATGGCAACATGGAGCCGAGGGATTGGATTACGAAAAGGCCAGCAATACTTGGAACCTCAATGGTAGTCTTTTGTGTGATCCGTGCCCCAAAGCTATCAACATGGACTTAGGGCAATTTATTCACTGGGTCTGTGGAACCAGGACCCAGTCAATAAAATTCCCCGATATAAATGTTCTTCGTCAAGGTGGAGTGACCAGGCCAGCAGCAGCAGCAGCATTACCTGGGAGCTTGTTAGAAATACAAGTTCAAGCACGACCCCGGACCCTGGAACCAAATTCACTGAGGGCAGGGTCCCAAAGCCTGTTTCCCCAAGCACTCTAGGTAATTCTCGTGAATGCTGAAGTTTGAGACCTCCTGTCCTAGAGGCATCTCAAGCTCTGAGGGAGGCGAGGCCATCTGATGTTCTGAGGGAGGCGTGGCCACCTGAACACCTATGGGTGGGGCTCTGGGAGAGCTCCCTGTGCCCGGCGCCCGACCTGGCCAGGATCCCCACACATAATCTGACCGGGGCCGCAGGGCTGTACTCGTGGTGGCAAAGGCATTCGGCCATAGACATCACAAAGCACATGTTTCCTGAGAATGTTCTCATCCTCTATTATCTTCAGGGAGATCTTCCCAGCGAGACTTAAGCAGCGCTGCCTGGGAGTGTGGACTTGCCTCCCATCCCTCCCAGCCATATGCACTGAGAGCGAAGCTTCTCAAGAAGAGACTTGACTGCTGGATGGAGCGAAGTGGCGTTCCAGCCCTGGCCCTCTCCTGGGTTGACATTTGGTTCACTTCTCTTCCCCGAACGTGCCTGCAACTTCTTCCAGGAAAGCTGCACTGTCTTCCTAGAGGAGCACCTCGGCTCTAGCCATGGGGCAGGGAGCCAACCGCTACTACTCGGCTGACCTTCGTCCAAGGACAGGGAGAGCTAAGCAACCACATGCAACAGACACGCAGGCTCGAAGCCACTGCACCGGAGGGAAGTGATATCCTCCACGGACGTGCCCAGGTGCAGCAGCGTCTCAGGCCCACGGCCTGAACGGAGGCTGAGAGCGCCATCCTACCTCTCCTGGCCTCATAGCATTTCCTACCTCAAGCACCTCAAGATTCTCTCACCAGGCCCTGACCGGTTTGGCCCAGTGGATAGAGCGTCGGCCTGCGGACTGAAGGGTCCCAGGTTCGATTCCGGTCAAGGGCATGTACCTGGGTTGCGGGTACATCCCTAGTGCAGGGGTGTGCAGGAGGCAGCTGGTCGATGTTTCTAACTCTCTATCCCTCTCCCTTCCTCTCTGTAAAAAATCAATAAAATATATTTTTTTAAAAAAGAAAGATTCTCTCACCAGATCTGTGGTTCTGTATATTACCATCTATTGATCTCCCCACACCCTCTGGCCAAAATTCTAACTTTGGCTCAGTGCAATCCACCTTCTCCACACCTACACCTAGGCTGCTGAGCAAGAATGAAATCCTTCAAACATAACAGCTGGCGCCCCTGCACAGGTGTGAGACGTGATCTCAGCCGGCTTCTCCAACCTCCTGAGCAGTATTCCACATCCAGCTCTTTCCCAGTCCCCTCTGGCCTGTCCACGCCCTCATCACCTCCCCAAGCAGCAGACCTACGCCCACTCTCCTCACTTCAGGGAACCTGAGCTCATCTGCTTACCTGGAAAGCTGCTCACATCAGGAAAGAATGACCTCAGCTTCCTCCTGCCAGCATTCACCATGTCTGCCCAGGTCCCTTCCATTTCTAATTACCTTCCCTCCAATCACAGAGAATCTGGTTTGCATATCTGTGCTTTTCACCACGCCCCTTCCATCCCCTCCAGAAAGTCAATCAGCAGCTTTCCCTCCATCATTTTTAATTCCTCCCTCTGTGATGGTTTTAATTTGAGCCTTAAAAAAACACTTCAGAATACACTCCAGGTCCATCCATGCTGTTGCAAAGGAAATAAAAATAACAGAGAGCTGCTTGAGACTAGGATCCTGGCCTCAGCACCACCCAGTCTGATCGCAGACGCATACCAGGACCCTGCAGCCACGGGGGACAGAGACCTGTGACCACAGCTACAGACCCGAGGACACCAAAATTTCAGAGATCCCCGCGGCAGATCCGTGAGTAATCAGAGCCCATCCCCCCTTCCCGCAGGCTCCCTGGCAGCGCCAGAGTAACTAACTGTTAGAGCCACGCCTTGCCGGGGCCTCAGGGCTGCAGGAACTTTGGCCTGGAAGTGCGCGAGCACCCTGGAACTGATCCTTTGTGCACTGCCGGCTTCGGAGCCCTGGGCTGGGAGCATAAGCGCGCGCACCACCAGGAGCTAATCCTACGAACACTGCAGGCTTTGGAGCCTTGGGCTGGGAGCAA
>JAWPEG010000005.1:1660910-1694879 GCA_035771395.1 Myotis vivesi | reverse complement strand
GAGGAGGGAGAGGAGGAGGGGGAGGAGGAGAGGAGGAGGGGAGGATGAGGGGAGGATGAGGAGGATGGAAGGAGGAGGGGGAGGAGGGGGATAGAAGGATAGAAAGATAGAAGGCTATATGAGTGTGAGGAGACAACTTGCTCCCGCTGAGGATTTCCCAGCAATGCACTGGGAGGTGCGATTCGGCAACCAGCTTTCCAGAGAGGAGGTTGGGGGCCTTTGCTGATCATGATCACAGTCAACTTCAAGTTTCCAATGTGAGGTCACTGAGCCGACAGCCGGGATGGGCCACGCCCCATTCTATAGTGTGTGCACTGAACAGATACAGACTTAACCTTGTCATCACAGAAAATGGAAAAATAATGAGGAAGGGATTTGTTTTTAAAAGTGCACTATTTTTGTTTTAGTATAATTCATTTCATACACTTTGTGCATTTTTTTCATCATTTTCTATTTTTAAAATGTTTCAGTTACAGCTGACAAGCAATGTTAAATTAGTTTCAGATGCACAGCGCGATGATTCAACTTTATTCATTTTTATAGCTTATCTTTTCACCAACAGTTTGTTAATTTTTAACCACTGGCTCACAAAATTCCTGCAAATGTAACGGTCGGCGTTTGAGAACTGGTGTGAGCCAGCTCTCGCCCACCTCCCTGTGCTTACCTCCCTGAAGAAGTACCCGCATTCGCACACACCTACAGGCATCGTCTCTTGACTGATAATTTAATGGGTCCAACACCACCCTCCTGATCACCCCATCCCTAAACCCGCCTTCACGGTCTTCTGTGTCCTAGCAAACAGCAACTCTGCCCTCCCGACTGCTCCCACGGAGGCCCTAGGGTCATCCTTCGCTCTCTCCTTATGCACTTCGCGTGGACTCTGTCCATGAGCCCTGCTGTCCCTGCATCCAAACATATGCAGACCCAGCCCCTCCCCTGCACCGCCACTGCCACCAGCCTGGTGCCCGCTGTGTGCCCAGCACAGAACGTGCCTTGCACAGAGCAGAGACTGACAGATATTCAGGGACAGAACAAAGGTCTGGCGGTGAGGCAGGGTGTTGTGAAAAAGTCTTAATCTTATTTTCATAGAATTTAACTTTCCTATGACTTTATCCAATCGAACACCTGCAGTGGGTCCTTATTTCCTAGAAAAGTGTTTGCAGTTTGTAAGTTAGAGAGTCTTCAAAGGGCCCACAAGTCCACGTACATGCCAAACATTGTAATATGTCTGGTCACCTGTGAATGTCCATTTTCTTCTATGTTTGTAGATGCTTTGGTGATACATAAAACACAAACTTATTTTAAAATATCATTGAATATATAGTAGCTTTTTGTCATTATACATTTTTTTAAGGAAGGCATCATGATTACAATGGAGTGCCTCTACTGGAAAAAAAAAATGGGGGGAAAAAAAACTAACCTAGGGAAACAAGTCCAAACTCAGTTGCATTTAATTTTAAAACTCAGTAATTAAAATTGTTCTGGTTGATACCTATAATACAAAGGTGTGTACTTGGCTTTGTGAGGAATAATGTGAATAGGACACGGTCTTCGTCCTACAAGAATTCTAATCTACTTGGGAGGTAGGCACGACTCTCAATAATTCTTCCAGGAGTTCTATTGTGAAACGAGTGAAGTGTGGGTGAAAGTGCACAGTGGGTTCAGAGAACCACAATAGAAGGGGTCTTATGGCTAAAGCACCAAGTATCTGGCTGGAAGGGTGGAGTGGCAGTAGATGCTAGAAAGGCACGTTGCCGTCAAATTGTTGTAGGTGAGGCTGATGAGTTGGTCTTTGTTCTAGAAGCAAAAAGCAGCCTTTGTCGTTCTCCAACTGCATTCAACAAATACCTATGACACCTACAATGTGAGCAGCAGGGAATGAGGCTCAAGAGATGCCATGGTCACCAAGGAGATGAGATGCTGCTGGTCCTCATCTGCAAGCAGGAGGATGACGTCATCTGATCTCTGGTTTGGGAGGTCAGACTTCTTGTAGAAAAAATTGACTATCTCCTTAATTCTTGATCACTTGTAAGAGGAAATTATCTTGGACACATAACATGTTGTTGTTATGAATGATTGCCCTCACCCGGAATTCTCTCCAACCCCTTCCATAGGGAAGATAGAGTCTAAAGAAAGAGTCTCTTCTTTCTGAAGAAGGATGGGAAGCAGGAAGATTGTTTGGGGGTAGAATCATGTCCTCTGAAAATTAACACATTTGAAATCCTACTCCCAATACTTCAAAATATGACCTTACAGAATTATTTATATATATATGGTGAGGCCATTCAGGTGGGACCCTAATCCATTCCAACTGGTGTCCCTCTAAAAGGGGGAGATGTTATAACATCGCCAGGTGGCCTTTGCTGGAGCCTAGGACCCACTAGGAATAGGTAAATAAACCTCATGAGATTACATACTAATTCTGTCTTGTGTATTCATGTGTTCTGGTTCGGCTCAGCTGTCTAGACATTGAAGTACCAGGGGATAGGCTCTTATTGCTGATTCCTGGTCACCTGTGTTTGTCCCACTAAATCTAGACAGATAATTAGTTAACTGGGGCATAATTGGGACAGGAGATCTGGATGCGGTTGCACACACAGGGAGAACACCATGAGAAAATGAAATTGACATCGTGGAGATAGTCTACCCACCAAGGAATGCCAGCGACCGCCAGCCCACCACCAGAAGCTAGACGAGAGGCATGGACAGATTGTCCCTCACCCCTCTGGGAAGGACCCAGTCCTGCCAACAGCCTGATCTTGGAGTTGTGGCTCTACATCTGTGGGACAACACCTTTCTATTCGAGAACCACTCCATTTGCAGAACTTCGTTATGGTGGTTCTAGGAGGCAGATAGGAAGATAAAAGCTAAAATACTGTACACTTAGAATAGAGAGAGACCCTCGTTGGCGTGGTGAAATCAGCCTGAAGAAGGCTGATTCTGTGAAGCCGATAGGTTGCTTGGAAGGTCAAGGGGAAGACAGGAAGTTAAAAAGGAACTCTAAAGGGGAGAACAGAAATGTCAAATAGGAATTTTCAATTAAGCTTTACTGTGTGGTATGTGATATCATTCTCCAGATCCCCCAAAAGTATTCAATGAACTACGTCAGTGGTTCCCAACCTTTTTCTGGCCATGCCCCACCTAAGCATCTTTAAAATCCTGATGCCCCTCCTGCAACATATAATTCTTATTCAAAAAGTGAGCTCCTGTTCACCTGGAGGAAGCCTAAAAGGCCATTAACTTGGTCTAAACAAGCTTCCAAAGAACATGGCATCCACGAAAGGGAAAAACAAAAGAACAAAGGGACAGTGGAAGTCCTGAGGAAGAAATCACTAAGAAATTGTTTAAAAAAAAAATAATATGGCCCTGACCGGTTTGGCCCTGTGGATAGAGCATCGGCCTGCGGACTCAAGGGTCCCAGGTTCGATTCCGATCAAGAGCATGTACCTTGGTTCCGGGCACATCCCCAGTAGGGAGTGTGCAGGAGGCAGCTGATCAATGTTTCTCTCTCATGGATGTTTCTAACTCTCTATCCCTCTCCCTTCCTCTCTGTAAAAAATCAATAAAATATATTTAAAAAATAATAATAATGATATGAAGTGATATGAAAAAAATAGCAAATAACGTTTCAAACATATAATAGAGAACTGAAATGCATAAATATGTCACAATATATATTTTTATACTGTATATGAGGTCCCTGGAACCATAAGACATGCAAACAAATTCACTGTTAATAACTCATTCTCGAATTGCCCCCCTTAAAAATCAAATCGGCCCCTGTGGGCGTGTGCCCCGCGTCGGGAACCACTGCTCTACCTCACTTGCTTCCTTAGGTGATTGAGACTTGAAGTTTTTGGATGAAACAGGAAGCCGAGTCCTGGTTCAAGGCTCCCACGGAGCCCTGTGGCATCTGTGTTACACTCTTACCCAACCCATGGGCATCCAGTCAGCACCAGTTGTGCCAGGCACATGTCCGGTGTGTAGGGCTACGTAATAAACTAGACGGACACAATCCCTGCCCTCCCGGAGCGTCAAGTCTAGTGAGAAAGACAGACAATAAATACACTTCTATTTAAATCACACTTCTATGTACATGGTTATTGGGGTGAGTAATTTTATCTATGCAAGTAATATGTGTAAAGGCTAAGAATAGAATGCTGTCACTGTGCAACCTAGACTGGAGAGTCTCTGAAGTTGAATCTCAGAGGTTGAGGAAGGCTAGCCGATGGCCATGATCTTGCGTTGGGATGGGTGGTGATGAAGGTTTTCCCAGAGAGACAGGCAGTTGGTGTTAATATTCTGAGGCAGGGGTCCTCAAACTATGGCCCGCGGGCCACATGCAAATACAAATATTGTATTTGTTCCCGTTTTGTTTTTTTACTTCAAAATAAGATATGTGCAGTGTGCATAGGAATTTGTTCATAGTTTTTTTTTAAAACTATAGTCCGGCCCTCCAGTGGTCTGAGGAACAGTGAACTGGCCCCCGTTTAAAAAGTTTGAGGACCCCTGCTCTGAGGGATCACAGAGCTTGGGTCCTTTGGGAAACAGCCAGGAGGTTACTGAGCACTCGGTAAGGGAGGCAGAGAAAGGCAGACTGTGAAGTTGGAGGGGGGGCAAGGGCCAGAGCGCGCAGAAAACGAGCAAAAGATGAGATCTTCAAAATAGCATGCACTTTCCCTAAGCCTCATTGAGACAGTTTTGTAAAACATCTATTACAAAATCTTACTAGTATTTAAACTGGAAAAAAAAAAAAAACCCAAACAGAACGTACAGCCGTCACTCTGCACTGGAAACACCTCCATCAGCCACACCCTGGAGCTTTATACTGCCTTTGCTGTGACGTGAAATATTCTGGGTTGTGATACACCGGACCCAAACCTGGGCGTCCGCTACCAGGAGATGAGAAAGGCCACGGCATCAGTGCTTTGCTCGCTGTCACTCTCAGGAGCATCGTGTGCACCAGAGGCTCCTGTCACCCGAGGTGAGAGTCAGAATCCGTTCAGCTCACCCATGCTGCTACCCGTGTTCCTATCAGCTGGACTCTAAGCTCCCAAGTCCAAGAGCAGCATCTGCCTAGTTCATGGCAGCTCACCCGTCGCCCAAGACAGTGCCTGACATGGAGTAGGCCCTCGATAGATGTTTGCAGAGTGAATCGCTGCACTCGGTTTTAACATCATCCATCATTACGTAGATTTTTGTCTAGAATTCTTCACTGCAGAGAATCCCATGCAGCTGCCTAATCTACTAGCCCATGTTCTCCCCATCACTGGGCCCACAGAAGGAAATTCCTTAGCTCACCTCACTCCTTGCGCCTCTGAGAAGCCCTACATACATCTGTGGGTCTGTGGAATTCAGTCATGAGACTGACTGTTTCTTTGACCAGTTACAATGCCCCTTGAACTGAAGTCCTCAACCAAAGTACAGAAGCCTTTCTGGTTAAAAAATTCTTATTTCAGCGCACACACCACAACAAAGAGCATAAAAACAATGTCAATGATAGCATACCATAATCAAAATTCTCTAGATAGACAAGAGAAAGAGTCACGTGCCTGACAAATGTTTAAGGGCTCTGATTAAAAACAAATGATCAGCTCGAGGTTTTGCAAAGTCATCCAAAATCGAAACTGGGGCCCTAGCCTCCCTGAGATATCTTTGTTATCTCACACTGTGCCAGGAGAGCTGAACGACTCCCCGGAGGCCGCCAGCACACTCCTCTGAGCCCTGCCTCGAGCAGCCCTGGTCTGTGGCAGCGCTGTTGTTGCTGGAGTGTTTCTCGTTGGAGCTGTGTGTGTGCGTGCGGGGAAACACATGGGGTGCTGCTTGGTTAGGCATTTTTCTCCTGATGAGTCAATTAGCAGCAATACATCATCACACACCAGACTGACTTCGCCTCCACGTGAGGCCAATCTGTCGCTTTCCTTGCACGTGGGAAAAATAAAAGCAAGAGAAGCGGGAGTGAGCCTGGGCGGCGTGTCGTGGTGAACAGTGTCGGCCCCTGGTCACTGGTGAAAGGGGTGCCCCCTGCAGAGCTGAAGGGGCTTCAACAGAGCCCAGCCCCAGAACCGCTTTGGGTGGAAAACGAAGATGGTGAGTAGCGGAGCCATGTCGAGGGGCTGACCGTCCTCTGTGCTCCCTGAACCCGAGATGCCATGACCAGCAGCTGTATGAACAAGTGGTTGGAAGAACAGACAGTCAGGAGCATTTCTCAACTCAGGATCCTGGAAGAGGATAGAATCAAAATGGTCACTATAGCCCAGTCGGTGTGGTTCAGTGGTTGAGCATCGACCTATGAACCAGGAGGTCATGGTTCCATTCTCAGTCAGGGCACATGCCCGGGTTGCAGGCTCGATCCCCAATAGGGGGCGTGCAGGAGGCAGCCGATCAATAATTCTCTCTCATCATTGATGTTTCTCTCTCTCTCTCCCTCTCCCTTCCTCTCTGAAATCAATAAAAAAAATATTTTGAAAAATTGTCAATATAATTGACACTCCCATCTCTGTAAATGCATCCTTGTGCTAATAGAGAATTACTACATTAAAATAATTATGTTTGACAACTTTGATTTTCAAAATGAATCATCACAGACTACATATGTAGTTGATTCAATTCAAGCAGCAGTCTTTTGTGAGGCTTACCCGCAAGCCCAGACTCTGCGGAATGCATCAGGTTTGTACATGAAATACAAGTTTCTTTCCATGAGCCAGGGCACAAATTCACTGGTGAGATAAGGAACTCGCAAAGAACACAAGTGGAAATAATACAAAAGAGTATATAATTAGAATAACAAGAAAGGCCCAGAGTGAGTAGAAGGAAGGAAACAATAAAAATCAGAGCAAAAATAAATGACATAGACATTTAAAAAAAACACACAATACAAAAGACCAATAAAACCAAGAGCTGGCTTTTTGAAAAGATAAGCAAGATTGATGAACCTTTAGCCAGACTCGTCAAGAAACAAAGACGACTCAAATAAGCAAAATCAGAAACGAAAGTGATGCCGTAACAACCAACACCACAGAAATACAAAGGATTGTAAGAAAGCACGATGAACCACCGTATGCCAACAAAATGGACAACCTGGAAGAAATAGACGTCTTTCTAGAAAAATTCAATCTTCCGAAACTCAGGAAGAATCAGAAAACCTAAATAGGCTGATAACAACTAATGAGATTGAAGTAGTCATCAAAAAACTTCCATCAAACAGAAGCCTGGCCCAGACGGCTTCACGGGGGAGTTTTACCAAACATTCAAAGAAGAACTAACACCCGTCCTCCTCAACCAATTCCAAAAAATTCAAGAGGAAGGAACACTGACAACCTCTTTTTACAAGGCCAGCGTTACCTAATTCCAAAACCAGGGAAAGACACTACAAAAAAAGGAGAATTACAGGCCACTATCCCTGATGAACACAGATGCTAAAATCCTCAACAAAATATTCAAAAATCGGATCCAGCAATATATTTAAAAGATCACACACCAAGTGGGATTTATTCCAGGGATGCAAGGCTGGTACGATATCCGCAAATCAGTAAATGGGATACATCACAGAAACCAGAAGAAGGATAAAAGAGGAGCATATCCATGGGGGTGGGGGGGGGGGGTGGGCAGGAGGAAATTAACCAAAGAACTTACAAGTATGTAAGTCTGGGTGGGGTGGGGGCCAGAGTAGAGAAGGGTGATGGGGAGAAAACGGGGGACATATGTAAAACTCTCAACAATAAAGATAGACTTTTTAAAAAAGAAAAAGGGGGGGTGGAAATAGTATATAATTAGGAGCTGAGCCATTTAATGTGAACGACACAATCCATTCTATTTACTTATTTTTAATTTTTAGTGTTTTTAAAACTTGTATTTATTGAGAGACGGGGAGGGGGAGGGAGAGAGAGACAGAGAGAAGCAGTGAGTTGTTGTCCCACTTACGTATGCATTCTCTGGTTGATTCTTGTATGTGCGCTGACCGGGGATCCAACCTGCAGCGTTGGCATATCTGGATGATGCCCTAGCAACCGAGTCACCCAGCCAGGGCACTATCGGTTCTATTTAAACTGAACAAGTCCAGGCCCCGTTCCTAGCCAGCCTCGGACTTAATGCTGCTTTGTGAAGTGTGGATAGAATGGGTATCAGAAAGGAGGATGAAGGTATTCTCCATAGAGGAACATCAAAAGTCAAAGCCGAGCTCGGCCAGCATGGCTCGGTGGTTGAGCGTCGGCCTATGAACCAGGAGGTCAAGGTTCAAT
The DNA here is from genome assembly GCA_035771395.1 of Myotis vivesi. Classification (NCBI taxonomy): domain Eukaryota; kingdom Metazoa; phylum Chordata; class Mammalia; order Chiroptera; family Vespertilionidae; genus Myotis; species Myotis vivesi. The sequence goes on along the minus strand of JAWPEG010000005.1, from coordinate 1,686,639 downwards.
TCCCGGTCAGGGCACATGCCTGGTTGTGGGCTCGATCCCCAGTGTGGGGTGTGCAGGAGGCCCCAGTCCATGATTCTCTCTCATCTCTGATGTTTCTATCTCTCTCTCCCTCTCCCTTCCTCTCTGAAATCAATAAAAATATATATTTTTTAAAAAAACGTCAAAGCCAAGAAGTGAGAGCCAGCCTGGCGGTACCACACAGCAATGAGAGCAGCTTGGGGTCGGAGCTGGGGGGCGGGGGGGTCCTACAGCCCTGCCTTGGTGCTGACATCAGGGTGGAAACCACACCAGTTATGGAGCTCTTTACCCCAAGGTACCCCGTTCCCAATGATGGCGACCTGTGGGCACCCTGTGGTCTTGGCTTTAGGCTACCGGCACCTGCAGGGGTCAGGCAGTTCCGTAGCGACGTGCCTCTGTGCAGCGAGGTGAGCAGTGACCTACTTTATCAGCGTGCTCCGCGATGGCTCGTCCCCTCAGTCAAAACAACCTGCCACGCTCCTGTAACATGGGCTGAAATGTATCCACTCTCACTTAGCTATGCAAAATATTATACCTTTATTTATTTTAAATAATCTGCTCCTGTCCTTGACTCCGCACCGCCGCTGATAACGGTCGGAAAACAGGGCCTCATTAAAATTAATCGTCCCCTCCACTAAAAAGTCTCTTCCTCAATCCATCACGTTAACTCTTTCTCTCACTGCTAGCCCGTCCTCGCTGCTGGGAGGGTCTCCTCGCCCCCTCGTCCTTGTCAAGACTGTGTCTGACTCAGAGGGGCACTGCTCTGTCACTACGTGAGGGTGGGAAGGAGGGGGCCTTCAGTCGATCTGCTCTTCTCTCCGTGTCTGGGGTCCAGTACAGTCTCACCGGCCACACAGGACTCTGCACCCCGGAAATGTGGCTGAGCCCAGTGAAGACGTGCTGTAAATATGAATACACACCGGCTCTCCACAGTTTAGTAAAATATATATAATTAATATGTTCTATTGATTACAAGCAGAAATGAAAATACTTTTAATATATTGGGTGAAATAAAATATGTTCACTATTAAAATTAATTTCACCTTTTAATTTTTTACCTTTTTAAAGGGGCTACTAGAACATTTTATTTTTTAAAAATATATTTTTATTGATTTCAGAGATGAAGGGAGAGGGAGAGAGAAACATCAATGATGAGAGAGAATTATGGATCGGCTGCCTCCTGCACGCCCCCCCACTGGGAATCAAGCCTGAAACCTAGGCATGTGCCCTGACCAGGAATCGAGCCGTGACCTCCTGGTTCATAGGTAGATGCTCAACCACTGAGCCACGCCGGACAGGCAACTAGGACATTTCAAATGGCCTGTGCAGCTAGCATTGTAGTTTCGTGGGGCAGCACTGCTCTGGCCCTGTCTCCCGTGAGGCGAAGCGGATCTGCCCGCCACAGTGGGCACTGCGGGTGCTGGGCAGGGTCTGGTCCTGCGCGATGGCACCCTGATGGCGCCCTGATGGCACCCCGATGACGACAGTCCCCAGTGTGGCCGCCGCTGTAAATTCTCCGTCAACTGCAGCTTCCTTTCCCGAAGTCAGCCACTCCCACACGTCCGTCTGTGACACAGTGATTTGTAAGCAATATATCCAGTGTTTGGTCTTCCCGTTTCCAGCCCAGAGCTCCTAAAAACCTTGGAATTTCCTGTGATGTTGCAGAGAAAGGTTTCTCTTGTTGTGTTGAAGAGTGACCTTGGGAGCCCACCTAAGGGTGGGGGCTGGTTGCCAGGAGAACCAACCAGGGATTAGAGCAGCGGTTCTCAACCTTCCTAATGCCACGCCCCTTTAATACAGCTCCTCATGTTGTGGTGACCCTCAACCATAAAATTATTTTCGTGGCTACTTCATAACTGTAATGTTGCTACTGTGAAGAATCGTCATGTAAATATCTGATATGCAGGATGTATTTTCATTGTTACAAATTGAACATAATTAAAGCATAGTGATGAATCACAAAAACAATATGTAATTATATATGTGTTTTCCGATGGTCTTAGGCGACCCCTGTGAAAGGGTCGTTCGACCCCCGAAGGGGTCTCGACCCACAGGTTGAGAACCGCTGGATTAGAAGCTTGGAATTTTCTCTCCAACACTCTGACCTCCAACGGGCTGGGCCTGGAAGCTGAATGGATGAGCAGTGGTCAAGGATTTAACCAGTCTCCTGTGCCAAGGTGATGAGGCCCATAAAACCCCAAGAGAACAGGGTCAGAGAGCTTGCGGTGGACGCGGGGGGATTTGGGAGTGTGGCATGCTTGGAGAGGGCATTGCAGCCTCAAACCCTCCCTCATGCTCCCCTCCCCCCTCCCCCGTCTCCTCCATCTGGCTGCTCCTGAGTCGCATCCTTTTACAATAAACTGGTGACCGAGTGAGTAATGGGGTCCTCTGAGCTCCGTAAGCCACTCTAGCAAATTCCCTGACCCCGAGGCGGGGGTCATGGACGCCTCTGATCCACCGCCAGTAGGTCACAGCACAGGGGACAACCTGGACTTGTGATTGGCACCTGAAGTGGATGGGGGAGGGGACAGTCTCACAGGATTGAACCCTGAACCTGACGTCATGGGAGAGAGGGGCAGACTTCAGTTAAACTGTGGGACACCCAGCGGCATCTACGACTTGCAGCTGGTAGCCTGGGAACGCCAGCACCTCGTCCCACACGGGACCTGGGTCTCACCCAATGCTTCCCACCACCAACCAGCATCAGGAGCTCAGTCCAGGCTGTGGCTCCAATCCTCCCTGCCTGCGGCTGGCCGATCCAGGACTGCGACTGGTTGATCCAGGGCTGCGGCTGATAAAGCAGGAGGAGGCCAGCGGGAGCTCTCAGAGGCCCCTGCACCATCTGACCACTGTCCTCTGGCCACACCCTCCTTTGCCCAAGGCCCAGAGTAGTGGTCTACCGAGTCCTGTTCTGGAATCAGTTCTGCTTATCTGGCCTCCATGCATTCCTGCCTAATCTGGCTCCTTCGCTTGCTTCCCTCATAGAAAGCTTTCTCTTCCCTGTTTCTCCTGGGGGTTGTGTCCCCTCTATCACCTTCTCCCTGCTCGCTGAGGAGGGTGACACTCTAGGACAGGGCTGGGCAACCTTTTTGTGAGTGCGTGCCAAAACCTAATTTTTTGAGAACATGTCACGCCTACTTGATATCTCTTAAGGTGTACGTATGTGAAGAACCTTGAAGAAATAATAAAATTCATTCGAGCGACAAAAACACAGTCTATGATGATGAAAAATGTATACATGGACACTGATAGTCCGACAGAAAACTTTATGACTCTGTTTGATAGTATCAGTGGGACTTTTGCTGCCGCATCACTGATGACAGAGATTTTACATCAGGTTTATATTTCGTGACCTTCTGAAATACACACAAGCTACTACTTTCATCCGTCAGGCTACTCCTATTACGAGACTTAACAAAATTCATCACTGAGAACAAAGATTCACAAGCGTATGTGGATGAAACCAACACACTGGTCGGATCTAGGAAGGCAGGGAGAGTGAAGGCAGAGGCATAGAAATTGCTCTTCCCCTCTCTCGTCAATCCATGTCTGTGGTCTTTAAGATAACTTGTTATGTAAAATTATTTATTTACCTAAGATGCACCTACACTGCATTTATCTGAAAAATAAAAAAGTCGATTTTAAGAAAAAGATTGTAAATGGAAGATTATAAGAGGGGGTTTTGCGTGCCAGCAAAAGTTACTGGCTTGCCATGTTTTGCTCTAGGATCTGGGTCAGGAGACTGGATCTTGATATTAACAAGAGAGCGTGGAAGGTGCCGTCCAAAGCCATCCAGCTCCACCAGGGAAGACGGTAGCGTCGCTAAGGCAGTGACACGGATGCACCATTTCCAGCTTCAACTGGACTCTCCGGATCTCCTGAAACACTGCCCTTCTCTACAGAACAACCACTCGGTCTCCACTGAACTATTCCACTCCTTCCTCTAACATGTGGTAGATAACAGATGCATATTCATGTTTTAAAATGGAAAAAGGACAAAAAAGGCCAAATCAGAAAGACCCTGTGTCAGAGGCGGGCGGAGCGAACGTGGGGGCTGCTGGGGGCACAGCGGCTGTGAAGCAGGAACGTGGGAAGAAGGGGAGCAGAGCTTGCCACCCCCAAACACATCTCCCTGGGTTAGGAGGGTTTCGAGCTGGTGATTCTTCAGCAGCGAGAGCCTCGGGGGAAACCTTTGATCTTCCCCAGAATCGCCTAAAAGATTCCAGATCGAGGCCCGGCTCCAGGGAGCTATCATCGCAGATAAGTGCCGTTGAATGCGAGCGCGTGTCACAGGCAGGGGAGCCGCGCCAGGCCTGCGATCAAAGCGCTCGCTGTCCCGTCGCTACAGATGGCCCGTGGGCCTCTGTTTACCAAACACATGCCTTTCCAAGTCCCCCGGGGAAGTCCCCTTCTCCTCCGCTCGGCTCGGGGTGGCACGGGAGCCCCTCTTCTTGGGGATCCCCGCAGGCACATGCCAGTACAGCTGGGTGTCCTCTCCGCTCTCTCTCTCTCTCACGTCCACTTGACTGTTAGACCAGCCAGAAGCACGAGGAGAAAAAGAGGAGGGCGTGTCCCCTCCTGGCCAGGAGGACGCAGGATCGGGGCATGAGAAGCCTTCGAGGGTGACGCCAACCTGGAGGTTTGGGATCCAGCAGGAAGCTGTGGGCAGAAGGTGCTTGTGAAGGGAGCGCAGGCGGCAGGCGGGCCCCCAGGCTGCTCCGCGTCCGGTCCTGCTCCTCCCTGGCTGTGGACTGTCCAGGGGGCTGTCCAGGGGCCTGTCCAGCAGGCTGTCCAGGGGGCTGTCCAGGAAGGTCTGTCCTCGGCCCGAGAGCCTGGGAGTGAGGAGGGTGCCAGATGCTACACGCTGGCCTGTCCACTCAGCGCCGCTGGTCACTCTGGATTCAAAACCATGCTTCTCCGACTCTCCCCCGCTCCTCCCCTGGCTTCCCCTCAACCGACCGGAAAGGGGCTCTTGCTCAGACCGCCCCATGCGGTCCTCTGGGCTCAGTCCCCGCCTTGTCCACTTGTGTCTGTTTGTTTGTCAATATCCTTTTGATTGTTGATAGCATCTCCCTCGCCCCCTCTGTGCAGGCGCCCTGCAATGTCTCACCACTCTGTGCCCGTGTCCATGGCTACGGACATAAGTATACAAGGCCTTTGGTTTATCTCTTCTTGTCCCCCTTCCCCACATGGAAATATGTCAGTCTGTTCCCTGCCTCCTGCTTCGGGTCAGCCTCATTCATGTTGTAGCTCAAACGCTGTGTCTGGAACAGTCCCCGGGGCTGGGCGCTGCACAATGCCCGTGACCGCCTCTGCCTGGCCACACCCGGGGCCTGTCCTCCGCTGAGACACTAGAGCAGCAGCCTCGGGCCCTCTCACCCACGGGCCTCGGGCATCTGCGCGTATCCCACCCGACTTCTGTTTCCCGCCACGCCCGCTTCTTCCCCTTTGGTATTTTCTGTCTCAGTCCATGGCAGCCACCGTCCTCCTCACTCTCCGCAACCTCATGCAGCGAGTCGCCAGGTCTTGTCCTGTGAAACCTCAGCCGCCTCCCGATCTGCCTCTGTACCCTCACTCCCTGGCCTCTTCCAGGCCCTGGCGTTTCTCTCCTAAAATCCTGCAGCGGCCTCCGAGCTATAGTCTCTCCTTTCAGCTTTGTGTCCTATTTCCATTCACTCTCATGACCAATTAAGTAAATGAAACATTTAATAACCGTGTCTCTGGTGAGGGAAATGCAGATTAGAGCAACATGGAGATGTAGCTTTACCTGTTGTATTTGTTCCCTGTGGCTCCATCATCAACCACCACCACTCGGTGGCTGAAAACGATAGAAATGTGTTCTCTCCAGGTTCTGGAGGCCTGAGGTCTGAAATCAAGGTGTTGGCCGCGTTCCCTCTGGAGGCGTCAGGGAAATCTCTCTCCTCATCTTGCGTCTCCTGGGGGCTGCCGGCCAGCATCCCTGGGCTTGTGGCCTCCTTACTGCCATCTCTGCTTCTGTCTTCACATGGTCTTCTTTGCACGTCTGCCTCAAAACTCCCCCTGCCTTTCTCTTAGGAAAATACATGTGATCGGCCTGGCCAGCGTGGCTCAGTGGTTGAGCGTGAGGTCGAGGTTCAGTTCCTAGTCAGGGCACATGCCCAGGTTGCAGGCTTGATCCCTGGTGTGGGGCAGGCAGGAAGCAGCTGATTGATGATTCTCTCTTATCTTTGATGCTTCTCTCTCTCTTTCTCTCTCTGTCCCCCTCTCCCTCTCCCTGCCTCTCTGAAATCAATAAAAATAGATTTTAAAAAAAAGAAAGAAAATACATGTGATCGCATTTTGGGCCCACCTTAATCCCAGATAAAGCCGCTCTCAGATGTCTGCCTTAATCACATCTTCCCCATGTAAGACGATACTCACAGACTCCAGATGTCAGGATATTGACAAATCTTCTTGAGGGAGCCACCCTTCAGCCCACCACGGCTATCAAATTAGCAGAGCTTTCCATACAACAAGCACTCGAGCAGGCAAGAGAGCCGAGAAAACAGGCACCGCCCGCACAGCCCGCGAGGCCAGGAGCGGCGGCGGCTCTCAGAGCAGTGTGGCCCGTGAATTAAGACCATTCAAAATAGTGCTCATCTTACCCAGCAATTGCACATCTAGAAATCCGCCTTAGACAAATATATTTAAATACGGACAAACAGAAAATTCACATTTATATATGTATACAAATTTACATACATACGGAGAAAAGACTAGAAAAAAATGCAGCAAAATAGGACATAGGCATTCTTATTTATACTTGTTGATGGTTTTTGAACATTTTTTGATGAACATGCATTACTTTAATAATCAGTTAAGTCTGTGTTCAAGTGTAATCATACGAGTTGTGGATGGGAGTTTGATTACCAATGAAAGAAGAAATGACTAGTCAGAGAAGAGTTGCAAATAACTTTCCAAAATATTTACAATCCTATTTGGCTACGTCTCCAGAGCCAAAGAGAGACAGAATAAAGGACTGGATTCTGGAAATCAAACTTCTGAGCCTTGGGATGGAACCCCCCGGGGCGCCAGGATCCAGCCTTGGGATGGAACCCCCCGGGGCGCCAGGATCCGTCTATCTCCGGGGAAAATGAAAAGTGAGGGGTGAGGGGAGCTGGTGTGGGCGGCTAAGATCACCCTGGTCTGCGGCTCAAGGGGACCAGGGAGACGCCTCGTTTATTGAAGCATCAATGATCATCTCAATACCTAAAGGCAAGCAGCTGCGCTCTAGAGAAAGGTGAGCGAGAAGCCCAGTCTCTCAGCTGGGCTTCCATGTTTTAAATATATTAACCCTATTTGGCCATGTTCTGCAGGCTCAGTAACCGGAGGGGAGGTGTGAGTCTGTGGATTTTCTTTGAAAGAAAATTAAAAGAATTAAAGAAACAAAGAAGAAACTGCTCCTTGGATTGTATGTTAAATCGAGCTGCATTCAGAACACTTGATGCTTCTATTTATAATGAACCCCTGTCTGAATTCTGGTTTAACATCAAGACATTGGTAACACTTACTAAGCAAGTGGCTATCTCTATGTAAAATACGGTGTGGGGGTCGGGGGGAGGCAGAGGGGAAATTCCCCCTATGATGAGAAATTTTCTAAAATGTGCCAAATGCAGTTAGGACTAATAATGTTCAGCCCTCAGAACTGAAGACATCACGTAGTTCAACAAAACAGATGCCTTTTTTATGAAGAAATGCTATCGCATGTGGTTAGATAGAACCCGAAGGCACCCATTAACCTTAAAATATAGTCAAAGAGGATTTATTGAGCCTGTGCGTCCTTAGCAATTATTAACTTCATCTATTCAGTGCCTTCCTCGCAATCCCCGAGAAGCAAACATCGTGCAGAGCCTGTCTCAGGAAGCCTTACAAGAACTGATGGCTTCCCCATTCAGGACACACAAAACATCTTGAGGATTAAGACAATTGTAGTCAAAGGGCTCTCCTCTTCCATTGTGTACACGGATCCCAAAGCCGTTAACCTCCAGAGATTATGCAGAAACGTGCGCAGTTTCCCCAGAGGATGACTAACTCCATGAGAAGATGAGCACAAAGAAAGGGACCAGGGAGACAAGCTGGGGGTGAACCATTACTCTGGCAATTAAGATCCCGTTAGGGCCTTCTTCCTCCAGCCAGTGGCTACGGGTCCGAAAGGCGTCCTTCAAATGCTGCTGGATTTGCAAGTGACCTGTTAGTGGAGGCATTTATTTGGTGAACATATTTGTGTTTTGTTTTCATAATCTATAGAGGGAATACTTTTAAATAGAGAGTGAGGCAAAAATGAATACATACATTATGTCAACATACACACATATTTCAAACACACATACATACATAGACACACAAACTCAGACTAGGTATAAGGTCTGTCTTTTGCGTTCTTCGGTCAAAAGAAATGATGAAATGACAGAAATAGCCATTTTTAGAGTGAACTCGAAAAGGCTTCGGTCTCAGGAGATTGGTGTGGGGGTAAGAAGTTAAGAAAGACCACAAGAACGGCTAAGTAAATAGTCCAGCACTGCATGAAGCAACACTAGCCCACCATCAAAAAAGACGACATAGACGTATTTGTTGTAACATTCTTTATTATAGAAAAGCATACAGAAAATACAGTGTGTGTGTGTGTGTGTGTGTGTGTGTGTGTCTGCGCGCACACGCATGTGTGCATGCACCAGTGTATGTAGAAAGATGTCTCTCCATTCGGTGAGCACCGAATAAATGCTTGTTAACTGAACAGGATTAATCTCCGGATATTAAGACCTGAGTGAATTTCAGTTTCTTCTTTTTCTATATTGTTTTATTTTTTCCAAATTAAAATATATCTAGAAGTAGGAAAACATTTTTAGTATTTTTTAAAGGGGGAAAAACAGACAAAAATAATAACATGATTGCTTCTCTACATGTGACTCAGGCATGCAATATCCTAGAAATACCACTCATCACTCCATGTGGACGCCAGTGGAATTCATTCTGCTGTTCCAGGTCTTGTCTTGTTCAACAGCCCTGGCTTCTGAGCCCTGGATTCCTCAGAGATGGAAGAATTTGGATGAGGAAACCTCACTGAAGGTAATGCTGTGTGTCTGAACTACCATAAAGTTAGGAAAAGATTGCACGTGTGTGTGTGTGTGTGTGTGTGTGTGTGTGTGTGTGTGTGTACAGATTCAGCATTTCTCACACTTTCCTGCTCGGGCACCCAAACTCTAGGGAGAAGCATCTGGAAGGCCTCCACAATCTTGAAATTTCCTTAAAGTCTTCTGTTGATCAAAAAAATTATGCGGCTTTTGCATTGTATCTCATAACGTGTCTGTAATTTTGACACAGCATGAGGTGTAAACGTATTTATCCTAGAGTAAGATTGATGCTCTGAGAAGGAGCTGGCCACCCTGCTTGTGGGTGAGTGAGCGTTGCTGGTGGGCTGCAGGGGTGGGGTCCCTCATCTGTGGAAGCAATAGCGTCAGCCCCCAGAATACACTGCGTTGCATCAGTATTGCCTGCAGACCAGCTGTTTACAGGTCTCCTCGCCACTCAAGTCCTAACCATCAGCGTCGTCCTGTCAGCAGGAAAATATGGCTGGCGAGGCAAGCAACGCATCGTTACCGAGAACTCACCTCAGCACAACAAAACGCCAGGGGTGAAATTGATAGGAATTCTTCATTTCAGAAGGTTTTGTATCTGTAATAATCTTATTGGTGTTCTGATAAAATTCTACCTTTGCTACAGATGTTTTGTAAAATTTAATATTTACAGATGTTTATGAGAAAGCGAATAAGCCACAGGTGCTCATCAGTTACCCATACTGTCAACTTGAATTTTAAAATGAGGTACAATTTCCTCCTCTTCCAGGACAACCAAACAAAATGTACAACACGCAGAAATCCTCCAGACCATGGTATCCCCACAGCCTGCCATTCCTCTCTTAAGGAAACTGTTCGCACAATCCTTGAGATTAGAAAAAGTAACTTTTAATAAAGCATTTAATCATCTTTAATTTTATCACTCTTCTTGTTTGGAAAGGAAAAATATAATTACCTTTTATCACTCTTTTATCACTCTTCATGCCTAGAAAGGAAAAAATATAATTACCTAGTGTATCTCAATAAGAGGAAGGCATGGGGTAATAAAGATACCAGTGGATGAACATTAAATTAAAACCATGCGGAAACTTGGCGAGAGGATCAGAACAACCAATTACCATTTAAAAATTAATCTTTTTTTGAATGTTTGGTAACTGAGCAATCAAGAAAAATAAATTCTGTGTTGTTATGAACAAGTTACTGCTCAGAAACTCTAAAATAACAGTATCCTCTTGCAAGAGAATGAAATAGAGCTGACCAGCCGGGGAAGGTTTACAGGATGACATGAAACTTCATTCAGTGAAACGTGTGGGGTCACAAAGAATGATCTTATTTTGTTTTTCTTTTCCCCACAAAACATAGTGTTATACAATAAACATGACAGAAAGGAGATTAATCGACTTCTGGCAAAAAGGGGCATTTAAATAAGAATGCCAAGGAGGTGTTTTTATTGTTGTTGTTGTTTGTTTGTTTTTTACATTGAAAAAACAACTCCTCATAGTAAATGACTGTATCTGAATATCCTATTCTTGTCACACCTTTAAATTGTTGAAGCTTAAAAAGTGAATGCCAGTGCTGATTCAAAGAGATATTTATCACAGTCTATCAACTGAGGGAAGAATACGCTGCCACAATGGGGATTACAGGACTCTTTGATGAAGCCTCCGGATTGGAACCTGTTTTTTCCTCTTCCTGGGAACCACAGATCATCTCCCCGATATAAATATCTCCCCCTTTTGAAACATGACTCAAACGAAAGATAATTGGGCCAAAGGAGGTACTGAACACACAGTGAGGTTGGGAAATAATAAATAAATATAAACACAAAACACTAACATTACATCTCTCTCCACTCTGTTTTCCAAAGAAGAAAGGCAGGGAGCAGGCAGCTGCCCTGGAAGGAGAAGCTGAAGAGCTGGGCTGCCCAGGGGTCCATCCAAGCCCTTCCGACTAGTTTTGATGTGTTAATGTGTGAGCTCCCTCCTCCCCCTTTCCAGGGCCAGGGCTACGCTTTCCTGCCGGCTTCCCACGGCATTGTTGGTTGTCTTCTGCTGCAGGCCATGCTCATACAAGGTCACTTGCGGCCGTGTCCAAACATAGGAAACCAGATGATGTCCCACTTTAGCTTCTCACCGTCCTCTACCATCCACAAGCCAAGGAGAGGGAGCAGATGCCTGCATCTTGGTCTGTTCTTCTCTTCGATAGCTGCAGGTGCCATCTTTAACGACACTTACAGATCATCCAAAGAGAGCAGGGGGCCACCTCCCAATTCCTGTGGGCTGTTCACCATCACCGACCCTCTCCAAACCCTTCACCTCAACCTGTCGCAAGGCTTTGCTCTGCCGTGGAGTGGTGGCTGGTGAAGAAAGGCTAGTTTAGATTTGTGAATAATTCCCTCCACATATGTGGACGCCAAGTTGCCTCTGTTTATCTGACGGGGAGTTACTGTCACGTTGCCTCCCCGTGCTTCCTGTTGGGGGTGCGGGGCCTCAGTCTGACTTGAACGGCTGGCGGTGTCCAAGGGCCATTAGTGCACTAAGCCTTCTGGTGGCCTGGGACAGCTCCATCCCGCTCTCCCAATTGTTGCCATTGGGCCACATGACTGGCTGATGGCTTCAAGGCCAGCTCTGGAACCCTGACATCTCCCAGAAGTCAATGTTCCTCCTGCTGATATCATCTCAGGGGCTGCTCCGGCCCCCACCTTAATGCCCGGTGAGAGGCAAGCAGGGAAGGCGAGGAGAGAGAAGGCTGGGCTCGCTGCTCTCAGGGTGAGGTCTGAAGACTTTCAAAAGACAAGTCTAATCTGTTTGGGAACACTGCTGACAGCTTTTACCATGGTCTTCATTCTAAACAAATTCTGCAAGGAACGGTGACAATCAGACTTCGAAAGCCATTTTTCAAAACTGAATTAACTATACACATGTTTATAGTAATTCGTGTGTGTGTGTGTGTGTGTGTGTGTGTGTGTGTGTGTGTATGCGCACTCGCACATATAGTCAACTCTTCCTTACCCAGGACTGATATGCCTTCGGCATTTCTTAAAAGTATTCTTTCCTTGTTTATTAACGGCCAGCACCCACATAGAGCAGCATAAGCACAAAGCTAACCTGACGAGTAAAGGAAGTGGGATTTCTGCAGGATTTCCAAGGCTGCTGACTGGGTACTTACTCGGCGGTGCACCCTAGTCCACATTCTGCCTGCGACCCACAGGGAGGCTCGTGGAAATAGCAGGTGTGGCTCCGAGGCAGGCTTGAAAGATGGCCGGCTTCAGGGCCGTGGGCCTGGCTCCCGAGGGGGGCGACCAGGGACACGGGGTGACCAGACCCCTCAGCCTCTCGGCTGGCAGCCCGGCACCTGCAGGGCGTGCTCTTTGGCTGAGGGGTGTCCCAGGTACCCCCCTATAGACGCACATCCAGAGAGGAGTCCCCCCGAGTGCCATGCAGATGTCCTTCTGGTCACCGGCCTGTGTGTTCTGCACAAATCTGCACTTAGTCCTCAGGGTGGAAGCTGAAAACTAAAGCCGTCTTGTCACTCAGTGACAGGATGGCAGGGACTCCTCGTTTCCAGCACACGCGTTACTTTTCTTTTCTTTAAAAAAATATATTTTATTGATTTTTTACAGAGAGGAAGGGAGAGGGATAGAGAGTTAGAAACATCGATGAGAGAGAAACATCGATCAGCTGCCTCCTGCACACTCCCCACTAGGGATGTGCCCGCAACCCAGGTACATGCCCTTGACTGGAATCAAACCTGGGACTTTTCAGTCCGCAGGCCGACGCTCTATCCATTGAGCCAAACTGGCTAGGGCTCTTTTCTTTTTTACATTGTATTTCCCGCGCACACAACCAGCCCGCACATCCCAACCTCCCTGCAATATTCTTCCCTCAGTGGGCCAAGCGCAGCTAACAGTCGTGCAGCGGGAGAACGCAGGCTCAGGTCCTCAGCGGCTCCCACATCTGCTCCTCTGTGCATGTCCCCCCTATTCCCACCCCCCACCCCCCCAGCCCAACCAGGAGCCTGGAGACGGAATGCACCTGAAGAGGAAGGGCCGCCAGGTGGACCAGCCGCCTCTGCTTGGAGGGGAGCTGCCCCAGGTCAGGGGCGCTTGTTCTGAGCATCATGTGAGTGAGAAATCAACTCCTTGGAACCAGGACATCGACAAAGAAGAGACGTGGTAGAACCATCGCCTTGAGAGCCCAAAGGAAGGTGGCTGAGCGTGGACCCGGGCACTCGGACCCCGGGCACTCGGACCCTGGGCACCCAGACCCCGGGCACTCGGACCCTGGGCACGCGGACCCTGGGCACTCGGACCCTGGGCACCCAGACCCCGGGCACCTGGACCCCGGGCACGCGCAGAAAGGACCGGAAAGTCAGGGCGGCCGCTTTCGGCAGCCACCACGGAAGCTGATGTGTGTAGAAAAGAACTGCAGTTGGCAAACAGAAATGAAAGGGGATAAAGAGACTCCAGAAATTTAGTTCCTTGAAGGGTTGGAAAAGTCACCCCTTTCTAAGCCCTACAGAACAGGGAAAACTAAAAAGGGAAAATGTTTGACAAGAAAGGGCCAGTGTGTGCTGCTTGGCCCGGGACAGTCATGGCTTACGCCTGTGTTCCTGCCTAAATATTAATGGCATTGATATGACTCATTCTGAGGCAAAAGTAGGATTATAGGTGTGGCAGGAAAAGTCACAGTATAATGTAGTTTATCAACTGCTGTGTAACAGTCAGCCCTAAACTTCGCTTAAAACCCAACCATGTATCTGCTCACGCTTGTGCCACTGGGCAATGGCTCACTGGGGGTGTCTCACCCGCACCCACAAGGAATGAGCGAGGGTCACTCGGTCGCTGCATTTAACTGGACTATTTTCATAAGAGACAAGGAAGCAAATAAGTGAGGCTTGGGAGTGATGTCCAACAAGGACCTTCATGACTGTTGCATGGAACCAACTGAAGAGCACACAGATCAGAAACCAACTATGACTCTGAAGGAACTGGACTAGCAACACAAGTACAAGCCCGAACTCGAGCATCAGGAGGAAGCAGTGAAACGGGCAGCCCCCAAGAAGGGGGCTGTGTCTATGGAGGGTGCTGAACAAGGAAGAACCTTCAGGGGACAGGGTCTGGAGCCATCGAGGATGGTGGCCAAGGGACTTCCTGCCGGAGAGGAATCAGGGTCTCATCCAGGTCAAGGCCTTCGTGATGCCGGCTCAGCAGAGCTTCAGAGTTGTGACGACCCACCGTGGCTGTGCCTCCCTGACGCTCTCCCGGCCCCAACACGAGTGTTCATTACAGCGCTACCCCTGTTCCACCGCTGTAACTTGTGTGTATGTTGATGGACGCGGGGGACATACAGCTTGTCTTGGTTCGTGTGGGTGCGTAACACGTGGGTGCATCCATATGGACTTCATCTGGATGCAGCGTCTGCATGAAACTCTGGTTTGTTTTGCTCGGGAAGGAAGCGAGCATTTCCTATGTGCAAGCAGAGAAGAGAACGAAAAGGTTTGGTAATCAGAAGAGCAGGCTATGGCCCTAGCCGGTTTGGCTCAGTGGGTAGAGTGTCAGCCTACAAACTAAAGGGTCTCAGGTTCGAATCCAGTCAAGGGCATATAACTTGGTGGTAGGTTCCCTGGCTCCAGTTGGGGTCCATGCAGGAGGCAGCCCATTGAGGTGTCTCTCTCACATTGAGTTTCCGTCTCTCCCTCTCCCTTCCAGTCTCTCTAAAAATCAATGGGAAAATATCCTCGGGTGAGGAGTAACAGAAGAGCAGATTACGTGTTGACCCAAGTCCATTTCCTTTTCCTTCAAGGCCCACCGATTTGCCACTTTTCCCAGAATTCCTCTTGCAGGTAAGGTTGCTGTGCGACGGAATCATGGCCAGGGACATGAGGGTAGGAGTGATGCCTACCATCCGAGTCCAGAACTTCCCGCTCATCGACTGGGTACCCCCTCTCACCCACGGGCACATGGAAGACCCCCAGGACCTTGGCCGCTGGAGTCCGGACCCTTGGCCTGATGGAATACCCTGGTTCACTGATGTGAGCAATGCTTTATTTATGTTCAGGAGCCATCGAGGATTGAGGGTTTATCTGTGAAGGTAGTTAGCATTACCTTGACTAGCATAAGGAAACTAAAGGACCGAAGAGAAACATTATCTGATGCACAAATTACTAGCGGGTTAGTCGTGCTGATGATGAGTAAGCCCAATTCTGTTCATTGTCAATAGATATTTTAACATCTTTTTTTAAAAAAATATATTTTATTTATTTTTTTATAGAGAGGAAGAGAGAGGGATAGAGAGTTAGAAACATCAACCAGCTGTCTCCTGCACACGTCCTACTGAGGATGTTCGCAACCAAGGTACATGCCCTTGACCGGAGTCGAACCTGGGACCCTTCAGTCCGCAGGCTGACGCTCTATCCACTGAGCCAAACCAGTTAGGGCTTTAACATCTTTTATGGGTTCAGGAGAAAAGGGGAAACTAACGATATTTCTCCTCGAGTGGTACTTCTCTACTCCCCCTCTCCAGCGTGGGGGTGGCCTCCGGCACTTTTCCCTGAGTCTGTGCGACTAACTCACCCCTCTTCCCTGGTCCCAGTCCCCACTCGGCCTCTCTGCTCTGGTTGCAGATCCCACTGGAGGACCCCGGCTCTGGGGCCTGCAGTGCTGCGCGGTGGGGGTGCCGGCAGCTCCTGCTGATTCTGTTATCTGAGTTGTCTCCTGAGCCCCCTTGTTTGGCTCCTCGGCAGCCCCGTCACCTGTGTAAACAACTCACTGAATTAAATTTCCTCTGTCTGAAATATCTGAAGTGGTTTCTGTTTTCCTGCCAGGACATTGACTGATACGTGTGTATGATGTGTGTTTGGGAAAGCTTGGTCCCAAAGGTGACATTTGATCAAAGACTTAAGAGAGGAGGGAGTGAGCTATGTGGGTATCTGGGGGGAGTGTACTCCAGGCCGAGGGAGGCCCCTGGTGAGAAAGGGCCTGGCCTGTGGAAGACAATCAAAGACAATCACGGGGTAGGAAGGAGACAATAGCAGCTGAGGTGAGAGAGGTGCTGTAGCCAGGTTATCTCCGATGTGAGGGCCCCCTGCAGGGTTTGAGCAAGCGGACGACAGGAATTGCCTTATATTTTAAAAGACCATTGTGGCAGCTGCGTTAACACATACTCTGCAGGCAAAGATGGGAAAGGAAGCCTGTTAACGGATTTGAGCAGCATTCTAGGCAGGAGATGGTGGCAGCGTTGACCTGTGCGCAGGCAGTTGGGGTAGTGGAAAGTGGTCACATGACAGCGATAACTCCAAGGCAGAGTCTAAGGAATATGTTGGAGTGAGAGGTAAAGAGAGGCATTATGGGAAGCAGCCCAAAGTCTGTGAGCGTAGTGAGGAGCCTGTGTTCCTCTGTATCTGTACAGATTTTATTTTCTCCCCCATGTTCTTCTGGACATCTTCCAGGGTTGATGGCTGAAAGTCATTAAGGCCCAAGCTGGTGTGGCTCAGTGGATAGACCATCGGCCTGAGGACTGAAGGGTTCTGGGTTCACTTCTGGCCAAGGGCACATGCCTGGGTTGAGGGCTTGATCCCCAGTAGGGGGCATGCAGGAGGCAGCCCATCAATGATTCTCTCTCATCATTGATGTTTCTATCTCTCTCTCCCTCTCTCTTCCTCTCTGAAATCAATAAAAATATATTTAAAAAATAAAAAAGAAAGTCATGAAGGTAGTTTCTGGTAACTGTTTAGGTGTTTAACTGACTGTTGTCTGATCTCATGTGCAGGGACTCTATGAACTCTGCAGTATGGAATCATTCCTCAGAAACACCCGCGTGTATCGGAACTGGTCTAGCAAAGAGAGGGAGTTGAGGCTAACTCGAAAACTCGAGCAACCAAAACAATGGAGTTCCCATCAGTTAAGACGGGAAGGCTGTGGGGGGGACAGATTATGAGGAGATCAGGAATTCAGCGTGGGACAGGTTACGTTCGTTTTATCGATTAAATATCCACGTGAGGAAATTCAGTAAAAAAGTGGAAATAAAGGTCTTCAATTCATTAGAAAAGAAGGAGCTGGAGATAAAGGTCGGGAGCTGTTGGTAAATAGATGACATTGAAAAGCCATGAGGCTGAAGGAGGCTGTCACGGGAGAAGAAGGCCATGCAAGGATCTTGCTCTGGGCACCCCCCCTCTCTCCAGCACTCCCCGGCACTCCCCGGCACTCCCGGGCACTCCTGGTCACTCCCGGGCACTCCCGGTCACTCCCGGGCACTCTGGCTGTGGAGCGGAGGGGAGCCAGTATGGAGGCTGATGAGCGATTTGTAAATGAAGTAGGAGGAAAGCGAGGACAGCATGGAGGCCTGGGAAGCAAGTATTTTGAGAACTGAGTAATCAGTTGTGTCAAATGAAAGGTCAAATGAGATAAAGTCTGTGAACTGACCATTGGCTTTAGCAGCGGGAGGACGTTGCTGATCCTAAATGAGCGGGTGCAGAGGAGCGGAGGGAGCATGGGGAGCTGGGCACAGTGCACACAGGCAGCTCTCTAGGGTTATCATGGCAAAGAGATGGGGCAGTAGTTGGTGGGATAGATTGAGTCAACGGAAGTTACCTTTTAATTTTTTTTAGAGAGAAAAAGGGGGAGAGAGAGAGAGGCCAAAATATCAATGTGAGAGAGAAACATTAATCAGTTGCCTCCAGCATACACCCCAACCCGGAATCGAACCCTCAACCTGAGCATGTGCCCTGACCAGGAATCAAACTCGCCACCCTCTGGTGCAGGGATGATGGTCCAGCCAGCTGAGCCACACTGGCCCCGAGCAAGCTCTGCTTTCTGAATGGGAAAGTGGCCCTGGCCGGTGTGGCTCAGTTGGTTGGGCCTTGTCCCACACAGTGAAAGGTTGCTGGTTCAATTCCTGGTCAGCGTGTGTGCAGAAGGCAGCCTCATGTTCATGTTTCTCTCTTTCTCCCTCTCCCTTACTCTCTCTCTAAAAAAGTCAACTTAAAATCTTTTTAAAAGTAATACATAAATTGCCCTGACTGGTTTGGCTCAGTGGATAGAGCGTCGGCCTGCAGACTCAAGGGTCCCAGGTTCGATTCCGGTCAAGGGCATGTACCTTGGTTGCGGGCACGTCCCCAGTAGGAGGTGTGCAGGAGGCAGCTGATCGATGTTTCTCACTCATTGATGTTTCTAACTCTCTATCCCTCTCCCTTCCTCTCTGTAAAAAAATCAATAAAAAAAATGTTTTAAAAAAAGTAATACATAAATAAACCACATGCTTGTGAGCTGAGGCGAGTGTCCCAGGGGCTCGTGAAAGAGGCAAGCTGGAGGGAAGAAGGGGTAGAGGTGCCGGAAAATGAGCTCAGGAGGGCGGCTCTCTGGGAGGGCAGGTGCTGGGGCCTGGGCAGGCCTGGGGGCTTCCCTTTCATCCGCAGCAGCGGAGGGAAGGCAGTCTTCAAGCGCAGTGGCTGGTGAGTGACACGGTGGTGCTTCTGATTAATTCCGTTTCCTCGGGGATGTGGGAAAGTCATCAGCAGGAAGGGGGTGTGGGAGAAGCGGCAGGTGCGGTTGGAGGAGTGAGAAGAAAGTGCCAGTCATCTAAAGAAGTGAGAACATGAACGGGCTCAGAATACCTGCGTATAGAACAGAGGAGGTTTAATAGGCTGTTCAGGTAGCATGAAGGACCACTTTGAGGTT
The DNA here is from genome assembly GCA_035771395.1 of Myotis vivesi. Classification (NCBI taxonomy): domain Eukaryota; kingdom Metazoa; phylum Chordata; class Mammalia; order Chiroptera; family Vespertilionidae; genus Myotis; species Myotis vivesi. The sequence goes on along the minus strand of JAWPEG010000005.1, from coordinate 1,667,853 downwards.
CCTGCCCCGTGAGCCCAATCAGTGTGGTTTAGGGCTCTTCCCAGTCGTGTTCAGATGGATGGGGGCAGGTGCAGGCGAGATCGAGTTGGACTTGACGGAGGTGGCAGTTGCACGGAGTATAAGAAAGTGAGGGGGCAGGGGAGCTGGGAGGGTGAGCAAGAAAATGAGGATGACATTGGCCACGGGATTTCATCTGGATAAGGTGGGGAATTCTCACCAAGAGAGGGAACAGGGAGATGGAGGAAGGATGAGAGGATCGCAGCTCTGAGGGGACCCGAGGATTGTGGGCAGGTCCGGGCTGGTCCACCTCATTCTTTGCTCCTCGTGGGCATCTTGTCTGGATGACCCAAGTCTTCACCTTCACATCTGGAGAGCAGAGCGATAGAGGAGGTAAACAAAAGGGGGAAAAGGGGGTGCAACTGCTCTCTTTGTTTAAAGAAGGCTTCCCAGTTGTCACATGACAATTTTCCTTTTATTTCATTGGCCGGAACTGGTTACAGGGCTATTTCTAGCAAGAGAGAGGCTGAAAAATAAAGTCTTTATTCCAGAGACCAATAAATAATAAATAAGGACAAAGGAAGGAAAATGCATTGGGTTAGGCCATGATTATATTTCTTTGCTCCTAAAAAATGTGCATTTCCGCACATTGTACCTCTCTGAAATTGGGATATATAATATATAGTTGGTTGTGTGTAATGGTTTGTTGCATTTTTTTTATTTGTATTTAATAGTCCAGAAAATAATGATGCATTTTACAGTTGATGATATCTCATACTGGAAGGAAGACGGTAGTGTTTTGCCAAGACAGAATTCTGGACGGAGGAACAGAGTTGCTGTGGGTAAGAGAAAGGGAAGGAAGATAATTGGTTTGGTTTTCTACATGTGAAGTTTGAGAAGTTAGGATTAGGATGCCAGACTGTGATTGAGCATGTGAACAAATTTATGTGGGAAAATTCCACGAGTTCTTCAGTATCCTGACTGCTTGTACCCTTTTTTTTTTTTTTTTCNNNTTTTTTTTTTTTTTTTCAAAAATAATTTGAAGTGGCAGTTCTTCACTATAGGTAGAAACCATTTCACTTGTTGCCAAAGGCTCAACGGCCCTGCCAAATAAAATAATAATTTTATAAGATGATAATGTATTAATTCAAGGTTTTCAATGAAACGAGCAGTGAAAAATAAAATGCGATTTAAAATATTAGTTTGTAGCCAAAAAGTGATGGTGAAATATTTTCCTGCCTCTAGTGATTGCATGTGAAACTTCTGATAGAAATGTCTGGTTTTAATTTATTTTCTTCAGGATGCTTTATTGAAGACCCATGTGCAAAGGAAAAAAATTAAAACCAGACAACTTCAGATCCACTGTAAATTTCACATGCCATCAGAAGGACTAAACTAAATGTTTCTCTTGGCCACCATGCTTGAAATACAAACAAAAAGTTAAATGAATTCACATTTTAATACTCCTATTTGAAATATTAAAATGGCATTGAGACCTAGACATCTATTAAGCCTAGTGGTAGGATCTATAATTTGGGTGAAATTGTAAAAAAAATAAATAAATGCACATAGCAAATTATTGCTATTCCTGAAAGGCCTATATCCTGTATTTGAAATGTGAGGAATAAGGAAATGAAAGGAATTATTAATTTTTTTTTTCTAAAATGTGAGTCTAATAAAAGGTAGATTCACGCTTTCAGGTCTCTTGCCAGCAACACTGGGCCCCGCTCCCCAGCATCCCACCAAGGCCTTCAGAAATGGCACATGATTAAAGATGAAATATGAGAAACCAGTAAGATCTATAGACCTGAGAGAACAATCACATTAAAAATAATTTGTACAACAAATTGGTAGCTCCAAAATCGTCTCGGGGATGTAAACGACAGCACAGGGAATAGAGGTAGTAATATTGTACTAAGTACGTGTGGTGTTAGGTGGAGTCTAGACTTACTGGTAGGATCACTTTGTAAGTTACAAAAAATGTCTAACCATTATACTGTACATCTGCAACTAATATAATATTGACTGTCAACTGTAACTGAAAAATAAAAAAAAATTGAATAAGCTTTTTTTAAGCAAAAATAAAAAAAGGGCACTTTCTCCAACTTAATTTTTTAAAATCTATTTTTATTGATTTTAGAGAGGGAAGGAGAGAGGGAGAGAGAGAGAGAAACATCAATGATGAGATAGAATCATCGATCGGCTGCCTCCTGCACACCCCCCCACTGGGGATGAAGCCCCAAACCTGGGCATGTGTTTTGACCAGGAATTGAACCGTGACCTCCCTACTTCATAGGTCAATGCTCAACCACTGAGCCACACTGGTCAGGCTCCCCAACTTATTTTTGATGGTTAAAAAACTTCAGTTAGATTCATTTGCTCATCCATCCATCCATTCACTCATTCTACACCTTCTTGGGAACCTATTATGTGTTTGGGACGAGGCTAGGTACTGGGAAAATGATCAGCAAAAACATGTATGACCTCTGTCTTCAGAGAACTTACCTTCCATTTTGCAGAAAGAGATGATGGCATTGCATTAAAATGCAGCGTGGGGGGGGGTGCTCTGAAGGAGAAAGACAGAGCACAGGTGGGTCTACAGAAGAGGAGTGGACGTGGGCAGGGGAGCCAGAGAAGTATTCCTTGTGTAAGAGCATCGGTGAAGACATGTTTGCTGCAGGATATCTAACAAATAGAGGCTTAGCTAACCTAGCCCCTCATTTCTTATAACAAGGATCCTGGAGGTATTTTGGTCAGGGTTGGTTGGTTCAGAAGGTCAATGCTACCATTAAAGACCTGGGCTCTTTCCCGCTCTGCTCTCCCTGCCTTTCCTGTTGGCCAAGCTCTCTTGCTTGCGCCCTCCTGCTGAGAAGATGCCAGGGCTCCGGGCATTGTGTCCTCACACAACTGCGTCCTGAGGCAGGACGAGGCATTTCTCTTGTGGGCCCCTTTTGTTCTGAAGCATAGCTGCAAGAGCTGGTGAGAAAGCCAGTGTAGGACATTTTTAGTGTCTGTAGAAGGAGTCGGGCCCTGTCAGCAGGGAAGGGGTAGGTGGGAAACGCCTGCCTATAAGCTACCTACAGATTCTGCCACGGGGGAGTGGCTCCCAGCTGTGATCTTCAGGGCAAGGAGGCTGACTAGATAAGAGACCTGAAGGTCCTGCCAGCAGGCAAAAGCTGTGAAAGGCTCCAGGGCAGGACAGAAGACAGTCAGTGGTTGGAGAGAAGGGGGCGGGGACAGACCACATGGAGCCCGGCAAATGAGGTTAAGGGACTTTGTCTTTATCCCATCGGCTTTGTTTTTCTGGGAAATCCTGATTAACATACCGTGACATGCTCCTCAGCAATAAAAAGGAAGGAGCTGTTGATACATGAAATAACTTGGGTGGATCTCAGGCCATTATGCTGAACGATGGAGCCAATCCGATGGAGCCAACCCGATGGAGCCAATCCGATGGAACCAAGAGCCAATCCGATGGAGCCAACCCGATGGAGCCAACCCGATGGAGCCAACCCGATGGAACCAATCCAATGGAGCCAATCCGAAGAAGTCACTCTGCATGCGTCCATTGACATCTCCTTGAAATCTCAAAATTGTAAAAATGGAAACAGCGTACAGTAGTGGACTTGATTTCAACATCAGGTTCGCGGCTTTGATATCCTAGCAGAGTTATTTAAGATGTAACCATGGGAGAAACTGGGTGAGCACACCCCTCTGTACTGTTCTTGCAGCTTTTTCATGAAATCTATAATTTATTTCAAAATAAAAGGTTTTAAAGAAAATTCCCAGAGACACCTCTCCCTCACCTTCCTTTATCTTTCTGTGCATTTTAACCTCCCCAGGACTTGGCTTTCTGTCTTTGGTGCTATGTTGCTGAATCTCTTTCTTCCCCCTTTTCCTGATGTACTATGTTTTCTTTCAATTGGCCACACTGCGGAAGCCAGTCATTCCCCTCCTGCTGTTAATCCTATTCTTTTAATAAAGGTTATGTTTCTCCGGGCTTAATTCTAAACGCACAGCAGCGTTCTATTTTTTTTTTTTAAAGATCTCTTTGAAAACCCCAAACAAACCACAAGCGAACCTACTTTTTATTTTATATAATTATCGTTCATAAGGTCAGTAGCTCATGCAACAAACATGTTTCCAACACGTGTCTCAGAAGATAATTTTTTTATTTTATATGGATGGAGCATTAATATTCTTGGTGTCTGTGGATTATGATCACACATTCAGAAATTACTGGGAATACGGTGACATCAAACGTTATGTTCCATGAGGTTTTCCTATAAATCTACGCATCAAACAATCGTAGTCATAATAATAATAAGCCCGTGCCAGGCCACGTCTGGAAAACTAGGACCTTTACGATGACTGCCCATCACTCCGACCACAGCCCGGACCCGGAGCCTGCGAACTCAACCTGGCCACACTTTACAAAGGTGCTGCTTTAGGTTCTGAAGGTCAAAAAGGGCCTTCTGGCTCTGCCCCAACTATTCCGTGCCCTCAAAAAATTATGAGTTGCAAGTGTTTAAATTCAAGTATTTTCTTTTGGTCTTTTCATTAAATACAAACAGTTGTACTTTCAGGGGGTACTGGCCACACTTAAAGCAGCTGTGCATCTTCCTCCCACCAGCCTCCCACCTCTGTTCCAACCCGCACCCAGAGGGAGACCCCACCCCAGCGGAGGGCTAAGCCCCGCCCGCCGCGCTAGCCCCGCCCACAGCGCTAGGCCCCGCCCACGGCGCTAGCCCCGCCTGCCGCACTCCACGGGCTCGAGTCGGAGGAGGCGTGTCCCTCGCGGCGCCCCGTCCGGCGCTCGCGGGCGGCAAGATGGCGGCGGTCTCAATGTCAGAGGTGCTGCGGCGCGCGCTGTGGGGCCGCAGGGCCGCGGCCGCGGCGGCTGCCTCCGCTCTCCGGGCTCCAACCAGGTAAGAGGACCGGCGGGCTCCTTCTGCCGGCTTCTCTGCGACCCCTCCGCCGCGGCGGATCTCTGCGGCGGGGCCCCGGCCAAGGCCTCGGGAGAGGCGGGCGCTGCGGGGAGGCCGCGGGGAGCCGCGGGGAGCCGGGCGGGGCGCCGGGCGGGACGGGGCGGGAGGACGGGGGCGCCCGGGTTCCAGGGGGCGTGTATCCTGTGGTCGCGGGGCTGGTCTGCGGAGCCCAGAGAAGGGGCGAAGGCTCCCCGCCTCCCGCACCTCCGTTTCTCACCTGCTGGTCCTCACCTGGGCGTGACGTCACCTACTGGTCTGTCACTCGGGTCCTCACCTGGGGTGACGTCACCTGCTGGTCTGTCACTCGGGTCCTCACCTGGGGTGACGTCACCTGCTGGTCTGTCACTCGGGTCCTCACCTGGGGGTGAATTCCTGTTTGCTGTCAGTGGGGTTGGTTAGGTTTCTGAACAGAAACAGTTTTGTGCATCCCACTGCTTGGGAGGGGGGGACATTTGGTGGGAAGTCGATGTTGGTAAAAATATCGGAAGGTAATTTTTCCAGTTAACTTCCAGTGGTCATGCTGGTGGTCACGCTGGCAGGTTTCCCCATCCAGAATTTCATGAAAGCCTTGAAGTGATTCAGAAGTTTCTGTTATTGTTTTGTCTTGAAGCATTTTTTTGTGATGGTGATATATTTTTTTTTTTTTGAGACTACAGACTTCATGACTTACTCCTCCATTTCCCGAATTTTCCTAACAGGACGGCACGGACACATACTCAGCATTCTTATCTGCGAATGATTATTAGGTTTTCTTCCTGTTTCGAGCTTGTGAGTCTAAATGTGAACCAGGGCTCACATAGAGTGCGTTCTGCCTGAGGCTAAGTGCTGCTGGGAACCAGGACGGAAGGACTGGGTGGACTGATGGGCAGGGCGTGGGGCGAAGGGGAGAGATTAGGATGCCAATCAACTTAGTGTTGTAGTAAATAAGTGCAAAGGGAATGCAGGGGGTTAGACTCCAGTTAGGAAGGATTTGGGGAGATAATTTTTATTAAGGTTTTAAATAGTGGGCTTGGGCGGAGCCATTGGGTTACGGAAAGGCTTGAAGGTGGTAGTCCAGAGATATACAGGGTGTCCCAGAAATGTATACACACACTTAGAATACAGGCAGTCCTCGGGTTACATCGGACTCGACGTCCGTCGTTTCATGGTTACGTCACCATCTCCCAGTTATTTATAAAATAAAAAGTTCCGTCATTTCGACGTATGTACATATGTGCTTTATGTTTTGTTTTGTTTTTTTTAATTTTTTTTTAAAAATATATTTTATTGATTTTTTACAGAGAGGAAGGGAGAGGGATAGAGAGTTAGAAACATCGATGAGAGAGAAACATCGACCAGCTGCCTCCTGCACACTCCCCACTAGGGATGTGCCCGCAACCCAGGTACATGCCCTTGACCGGAATCGAACCCGGGACCTTTCAGTCCACAGGCCGATGCTCTATCCACTGAGCCAAACCGGTTTAGGCGTGCTTTATGTTTTTTATTATTTGTTTACCACAAGTAAAAGTCAGGAATTGTTATCTTTTAAATTTTTTTTTACTGTTTCCCTTCATTACTGCTGTGTCTGTGCTCCATGTGAGTGACGTAGGTGTTTATGTAGGTGGGTTCCGACTTACGGCGAAAATCACCTTACGTCTCGCTGTAGGAACAGGTCTCCGACATAACCCGAGGACCTACTGTAATTATAAAGGTGGTGTTTATTTTTTTTTATTTTTATTTATTTATTTATTTATTTTTTAAATATATTTTATTGATTTTTTACAGAGAGGAAGGGAGAGAGATAGATAGTTAGAAACATCGATGGAGGAGAAACATCGACCAGCTGCCTCCTGCACATCTCCCATGGGGGATGTGCCCGCAACCCAGGTACATGCCCTTGACCGGAATCGAACCCGGGACCTTTCAGTCCGCAGGCCGACGCTCTATCCACTGAGCCAAACCGGTTTTGGCATTTTTTT